>VBSM01003151.1:328820-338921 GCA_008086735.1 Cheirogaleus medius | reverse complement strand
AGAAATGGGCAATGGAAATGAACAGAAACTTCTCCAAAGAAGACAGAATAATAACAAACAAACATTTAAAAAAAATGCTCATCATCTCTAATCATCAGAGAAATGCAAATCAAAACCACAATGAGATACCACCTAACCCCAGTGAGAATGGCCTATATCAAGAAAACCCAAAACAACAAATGCTGGCTAGGATGTGGAGAGACAGGAACTCTTTTACGCTGCTGGTGGGACTGCAAATTAGTGCAACCTTTGTGGAAAAGAATTTGGAGATACCTCAAGCAGCTAGAAATAGAAATACCATTCAACCCAGCAATGCTAACCCAGGTTAGCATTGTTGGGCATCTACCCAAAAGAGCATAAGTCATTCTATTATAAAGACATCTGCACCCGAATGTTTATGGCAGCACAATTCACTATTGCACGGTCATGGAAACAACCCAAGTGCCCGTCAATTCATGAGTGGATAACTAAAATGTGGTATATGCTCACAATGGAATATTACTCAATTCTAAGAAACAACAGTGAGGTAACACCGTTTATGCTAACCTGAATTCCTCATCAAGTTTTAGAAATGGGATAAAAATACTTAGCACATACAAGCTCATCAAACTTGAAGGTACAATGAGTGGCATTGAACATGAGTCTGTCCCAAGTGAAACAAGTTAAATAAATTATGGGACCAGCAAATTTATAACTTTTTTTTAATAGTAGGATGTACACATTTCTGTATAATAAATGCTTTCCAATTCTTTCAAAAAAACTTAAATATATCATAGACCTAAATGTAAAATCATAACAATTCTAGAGGAAAATATAGGAGAAAATCTATATGATCTTGGGTTTGGTGATGAGTTCTTAGATACAATACCAAAAGCTAACAACGTTTAAAATTGGGCATCATAAAAATTAAGAGCTTTTGCTCTGTAGTGAGAATGAAAATACAAGCCACAGACTAGAGAAAATACTTGCAAATCACATATCTGATAAGATATTTTTATCCAGAAGGAATAAATGATTCCTAAAACCCAACAATAGAAAAATAATCCCCCAAAAGGGGTAGGGGAAGTAAAGATACGAACAGAGACTTCATCAAAGAATATATGCAGGCAACAAATAAGCACATGAGAAAATGCTTAACATCATTAGTAATGAGCAAAATACATATTAAAACCACAACTAGATACTACCATATACTTCTTAGAATGACATAAAGTGAACAAACAAACAAACAAAAACCAAAATGAAACAATAGCTAATGCTGGTGAGGATATGGAGCAAAAGAAATTCTCATTTATTGTTAGTGGGAATGCAAAATGTCATAGACAGTTTAGAGATCATTTTGTCAATTTGTTATAAAATTAAACATGCAATTATAAACACAATCCAGCAATCCCACTTCAAGGTATTTACTGAAGTCAACTTAAAACTTATGTTCACACACAAAAAAACCTGTACAGAAATGTTAATAGCAGCTTTATTCATAATTGCCCCAAACTGGAAACATCCCAGATGTTCTACAACCATTGAAAATATAAACAAACTGTGGTACACTGGTACAATGGAATACTACTCAGTAATTAAAAGGAAAAAACTACTGATTCACGTATGCATCTCAAATGTATTTTGCTAAGTAAAGAAGCCAGACTCAGAAGGATGTGTATTGTATGATTCCATTTATATGACATTATGACAAGGCTAATTTATAGAAAGATAAAACCGAAGCAGTCAGGGCTAGGAATGAGGAGAGTGGTTGACTACAAAAATATCACACAAGGAAAATTTTAGGGTGACAGAATTCTTCTGTATGGTGCTATGGTGGTAGACACATGACTTTATGAATGTGTCAAATTCCACAGAACTGCACAACACAAAGGGTGACTTTTGCTTTATGTCAATTAAATATATATATATATATATAAATCAAGTTGTAGGGAGAACTCAGAATGGAGAGCATACTGTGGCAAATGAATCTCGCTGCATTACAGGCGTATACAATAACATCACTGAAAAGGGTGGGGGTGAAAGGTGCTTGCCTAGGCTTCTTTGGAAACCACTGTTCTTACTGGATACTGTAAGGCTCAAGTCAGAACTGTACATAAATGCTGTTTTCTGGCTGGGAAATTTATTTCTCATAGGGGTATGTAGTAGCCATTTTTAAACTGTTGATCTATATTCTGGAATTAAATAAATAAATAAATAAATGGTAGATAAGGAGAACCAGGTTTCTCATTTTCAAAGATAGAAGTTAAAAATAAGCAAGAGGAGAGAAAGCTAAATGAATATCTGTGGTAATGGATTAGAGTCAATGTGTCAGTATGAACTTACGTATGTGTATATATAAAATACTTTGTATATAATCTTTAATATATTATATAAAAACTGCATACAGTTTAGTATATACAGTTTAGTATACATGCACAAATGTATCTCCTTGCTCTATTAGCTAAGAACTCCTAGACTCAATGACACCCCAGTAGCAACCAGCACAATCAGCACCCAGATCTAATGACTAATATGATTATCTAATAAAAGGTTAGGACTGGTTAGGACTTCCTGGAGAAATGGCTGATCATGGGGCTGGCAAAAGGAAAATACAAGATGTACCTGGAACATCCGATAGTGCCAGAAAGCATGGAAACAGAAAAAGAATGGAAGAATGTCAATCCTTAGGAGTTCCTAATGGCCAAGGCTGGAACAATTTGAACAGCAACAACAACAAATGATAGTATAGGATTATAGCCCAAGAATTAAAAAAATCCATGAATCATACTGATAGAAACAAATAATTGTATTAATAAATAAATGGGGTGCAGGAGAAAGGGAAACCCTTCTTACAGGATAATTTGAAATATTAAATGTGGAAGGAATGAAGGATATAAAAAAATTGCCATCAAAACATCACAGTAGTAATTCTCGCAGGCCAAATCTACAAGATATCTGTATAGTCTTAAATTATCTGCCCCCAAATATTTACTAATTACTGTGGTTGTTTTCAAACATATATCCACAAATTCCTTGATACTCCTCTCTTCAGGAAGTAGAGTTTAATTCCCTTCCTCTTTATTATGGGCTAGACTTAGAAAGTTGCTTCTAACAGAGTATGAAAGGGAAAAATAGTAACTTTACAAGTGGAGAAACCCAGCAGATAACCTTAACCAAGTGATCAAAGTTAACATCGCCCGTGATGAGTCATGTTGATATTATATTACCTTGACATTAGATAAAAAGAGCACTTTGCCTCTGTGGTATTCTTCCCCCAAATCAATAATCCCAATCTAATAATCATAAGAAAACATCAGAAAACCCCAAATGAAGAACATTTTACAAAATACCTCACTCTTAAAAAGTGTCAAGGTCATGAAAAACAGGTAAATACTAAGAAACCAACACAAAATTGACTAAAGAGACATATAAACTAAATGCAACATTGCATCCTGGATTGAATCCTGTGTACAGAAAAAGGACCTTAGTGGAAAACCTGCTGAAATCTGAATAAAGTCTTTAATTTAGTTAATAGCACTGCAAAAATATTAGCTTCTTAGTTTTTACAAATGTATCACAATTATTAGGCAAAACTGTATGTAAGGTATATGGAAACTCTTTGTGTTGTTCTTTAAAACTAAAATTATTTCAAAATAAAAAGTGTAAAAAATAGACCAGACTGAGTCTTAAGAACTCAAAATAAAACTCTTAATGAATGAAAGTGATTGAATAATTGAGGAAACAAACTGAAATGTCATTAAAGAAATTCATTATTCAGTGAGAAATGGGGAATTTAACAGATCACAGCTGACAACAGTTACTAGAAAAAATAAAACAACTCATGTTTATACCAGAAAAATTGGAACTACTTAATAAACTAGTTGCATCAATATATACATATATGTATGTGCATGGAACTATTATCTAAATAATGTTCTGCCACTTTTTTCACTCAAAAATATAGCTTTAATATAACTTTATGTCACTATATGTGCATAATTTCATTCCTTTCTGAATCTGAAAATTTTCCACAGCATGGATAATTTATTTAACCATTCTTACATTAAGGAAAATTGTAATCATTTCCACCAACTTGACATTTCAACCTTGAAGTCGTTACAAAGTTGAACCAGATACTGTTTTTGTCCTTGGGGCAGATGAGTGCCGGATACAAAGTAGAAAACCAACAAAGCAGGGTGAAAGTTATGACAGTGCCTAACAGATGAGATAACACAGGCAACTAATGCAGAGTCAAAAGGTCAGCAAAAGCTTTCTTTCCATTATAGATTTATTTTTTAAAAGCACCTGACCTGAAGCAACAGCACACTGTCCCCCACAGCTATGTGTCTATCACAGGAAAAAATTGCCTGGCTCAATCCATGGTACAGCTGAGGCAAGCCTCCCACCAACCCAGCAAGATGCTCTACCATAGATGCACACCTCAAGCCTTAAGTGAAGCAATCTCAAGAATCTTGCTGAGGTGGATTTTGAGCATACTGTTACATATTAAAAGTCTAAGCAAACCAACTCAGGGACATTTGCTGGTTATGACAGAGCACTTCAGGTGCACAGCAATTCATAAGCACTGTGCCCTGGATAACTAGAAACTCCTTGCCACAATCATTCACAATGTGTGCAGCATTTACTTGCGAGCTCAGGCAGTGGACAGAATTATGCGGAAGAGACAATAAGTATCATAGAAATGGTGCTTCAAGTTAAGTTCATTTACCTGAACATGGCCAATGGCTATTCTGAATAATTTGCAGAATTTGTGAAACTTATCGGTGCCCAAATTGCAGAACATACCATTATGTCAGGGAACGTGGTGACAGGAGGGATGGTAGAAGCATTTTCTTCTTTCTGGAGCAGAATCCATCTAAGTAGAAATCAGCCCAGGCTCTGTGTGCCACTTGCACCAAAACATGGGTAGGTTACCCTCAGTTATACAAAGTGACAGAATGTGCTGAATCTGCTTGCACTCTGAAGGGGCAAATCATCTCACATGGAGGCTGTTTGGGTCCACATTGTGTAGATAAACCTTTGGATCTGGGCAGGTTTTGCCATGCTGGGAGGGATGTTTTCAAGCCATACAGAGCATGCTAGAAAAGTGATGGAGAACAATAGTCAGTTCAAGTTCTTCTATGAGATGAGCTCTGAAACAGCAATGAATAAACATGCAACAGTTGCTGATTATAGAGTCTCAGAACACAAGATTATGGAAGTAACTTACAAAGGGAACATAGAAAACGCTATTCTGGACACTATAGTCTTGTATAAGAACTTTCTGCCTACTCCTGGATGGTAAAATGTTGCCTCCTTTCTCCTCTCCCCCACATAACTTGGAGGACTTTGGGCTTTGGAACTATCTCTAGTGCCTGCTCGGTACACAAAGACAGGACATTGATTGGCTCAGAGGCCCAGAGTTTCTACTTTCCAGAACTCATGTCCTCATTGTTAAAATTAATGTGTATACCTTTTTTCCTTTTTAAAAAGATATAGTTTTTAATTTAATAGAATACTATTATTTTCAAAAATTGACTTATATTTAAGTGATTAACTTAATTTCAAAGGTAGCTGAGTGTTATATTGATGCTGAAACTGAAATTGCCCAGAGACAAGGATGAAGGTGAAGGCTTGTATCACCTGGCTGTTTGTCAGGTGTGAACCAGTGAACTGACTGGGCTCTCTCTTGTGAGTATTTAGGAAAACAGGGTCACTACCCTCTGCCAATAGTTCCATAAACATAGTATTAGGTTTTCTGTGGCTATATAAGCAGAATAAGCAGAAGAGAGCACAGTGAAACTTCTGTTTCAATTTTTATGTGGACAAAAAGGTTTGTCTGTGAGCCAACTGGCAAGTAGCCCTTTCTGAAACTCTGAGATTTCTGGGAGACAGACAGTTTATCATTACTAAGCCACTAAAGAAGCATGATAGCTGGAGCCTGATTCCCGCTCTCCACTCTCACCTCACATCTCACCATCTGCCTGGTTAGATACCTCCCACCCCAACACACACACAGAAGAAAGGGGAAAGGTACAAAGTAACCTTTGCTAAGAGCTACATGAGGGGTGCAGATCCTATGTACAGTAGCAACAGGGAGGGAGAGATCATTTACAGCTGGGGTGGATTCAGAGGCTGGGTGATGAGGTCTGGGCCTCTAAGAATGAGCAGAACTAGGATCTAGGAGGAAGAGGAGGGCAATTGGGAGGAAGAAAATGGCGAGTAGGGGCAAAGAGAGAGAAGTATAAGGCATACTTGGAACACAGTGAGTGAGGGTTTCTTTTGGATGGAGCAGAGAAGTATATGATAAGGCTGGGAACGTGTGTCCTGAGACTCAATTCAGATGGATGCTGAATGTCAAAATGAGGAATGTAGGATTTATTTTATGGGTGGTAAGTTTGCCATCCAGGTCCTCTGAGCAGGAGAGTGATAGTTGAAAGCAGGGAAGAGTGAAGTTTAATTTGACAGTAATGTGTAAGGAGGATCGAAGGGGAAGAGGGAAGCGCTGGAGGCAGATGTGAAGCAATAAGGGCCTAAACCTGTACATGAATGTTTACAGTAGCTCATTTCATAATTGCTCAAAATTTGGAGTAACTCAAATGTCCTTCAGCAGGTGAATGGGTAACTAAACTGTGGAATATACAAATAACAGAATGCTATGCAGCAAAAAGAGAAGAATGAACTATTGATACACACAACAACTTAAATGGATGTCCAGGGCATTAGGCTGAGTGAAAGAAGCCAGTCTCAAAATGTTACATACTGTATGAAATCATTTATATAATATTCTGAAAAAGACAAAACTATAGTAATGGGGAAATAGATCGGTGATTGCCAGAGTTTAGGGAAAGGGGTAAGATATGACGACAAAGGGGTAACGTGAGGGAATTTATTGGGGTGATTGAACTGTATTCTGATTTTACTAGTGGTTATACAAATTTATACATTGGTTAAACTTCATAGAACTATACACACACACACACAAAGTCCATTTTGCTGCTAATATTTTTTTTAAAAAAATAGATCAGAAATGCTCCCCACTAAATGGTTACATCTGAAAAAGTGGAAACATTTGGTGGTAGGCAATGATTAAATCTTTATCATTTGCTAGCTATATTTATATTAAGAACTTTCCCTCAAATAATAGACAATTTATCTCTCAACTGTGGAATAAATTTTTCATGTTTAAATATGAATTATAAAACAATAAGTCAGCAAAAATATTTTTTCCAACCCTTCTGTCTGGTGGGCTCCTTTCTTGGCTGAGGCATCCTGCTGTGACCACCCTAGACAAAAGACCCCCTCAGCCATTTCCTGACTCTCCAGCTTGATCCACTGGCCAGATTGCCATTCCAAGAACCACTGCACCTCCAAGTAGCAGTGGATTCTGAGTTGCAGGAATATCAGTTTCCTCTTTAATTTTTTTTTTTACAGCAATGATGTTCTCTCTGCTTTCTGGTCATAACAATTATGCATGTTAATAGTCCTTTTTTTTTCTTTAACGGGACACAGTGGATGATACCAAACTATCTCAAGAGTGCCCTGAATGAATGAGAATTCTATCTGCTAAGAAACCTCATGACCAATGGTGAGATACAGGGAACTCTCTCCTTTTTGTTTAATGAGTGTATGAGAGTTATTTCAGTTATTTCCCAACAAACATATTTCTTTCCCAACAACAAAATGTTTCCCAACAAACATGCTTCTTTGAGTTCCAAAAGAAGTTCACTCAGTGGAAAGCAGGCTTTTCTGTGGACTCATCTGATTGACAAGGTACTGGATATTGCAGAGGACATGAGGGGAAGAGGTCTGTCTGAAGCCTCCATGTGACACCTGAGTGGAAGCCACCAGCAGTCATCAATGAAAAAGGTCAGATATCTAACCCTTGATAATTTGAGTTATCTCTTTCAGCCAGAAAGAGTAATGGATTACTTATGCAAAATTGCTAACAAGAGAAGACTAGGCCTCTTTCCACAGATTAATTTGGGAGTCAAGTTTTTAAAGGTGCTGTTTTAGCAAGATCTTAAAAAAAAATTCTAACAAATGTTGTGAACACTGTCATTTCATTTGCAAACATTAGAAAACTTTTCTAAGTCTTAAAAATTTATATAACTAATTTGTCCTCCATATTAAGTGTTAAATATTGCTTATGAGGCATCCCCCTTTAAATATTTTTTTTAAGTACGCTGATTGTTTAAAACATAGAACACAACAGAAAAATATTCGAGAGCACCAGTAAAATCCCTCACTCCCACCCCTAGATTCTTTTCCAGCCCCCCTTGTCCCCATCTACCACATCTGCCCATTTTAATAATTCCAGGGGAAACAGTGAACTGTAGGGTCTTGGGGAAGGGGAGGTGGGCATATTGGGAGAAGAGATGATTTCTCAAAGAAGGAGAAATGGCCTCGATTAACCCTAAAAGGTTGATTCTCCCTGGTAATCTGAGAAAGGAGAATAGATACTTCAAAACGAAGATACCAGTTTTATTGTCTCTGATTGGCAAATACGAAAAAAGATTGACAATATCGAGCGGAGGGAACGCAAGGGGCGGGCTGCGGTGGTAATGGGAGGGGTCACTGAGGACTGGAGCTCATTTATGACGCGGTCCTCACGTGACCAGGAGTCGACGTGTGCAGAAGTCCTTATAGTCCAGGGCCTGTTTCCCTGTAGCAGCTCCCTATTGCTGGAGAAGGAGAAAAGTGCTCCGGATCCTTTCAGGTCGGTATAAAGGTGGGCGCTGACTTAGAGACCCTGGGCTCCAGGAGGCCGAGAGCAGAAAGCAAGCGGGGCCGGCGCTGCTTTCCCTACACTACCCTTCCACCAAATTCCCATTTTGTGCAGGAAAATTTGGGCTGTTTGGTGGGGGGTGACGGATGGGGGTGGAGACGGAGAACGTTAGCTGATTGAGGGTCCTGAGAGAGAGAGAGAGAGACATAGAAACAATGTGGAAGAAACTTGCCTCTCCCTCTCCCTGCTTGCAGGGAAACGATGGGCACGGGGGAGGGCGGGGTGGCCATAAAAGGAGGGAGAGGATGAGGACGTGGGAAACTTTAAACCAACAAGGCCTAGAAACGTGAAAGGGACCCGTAATCCAGGTACTAGCTCGCTCACCAAGCACCACCTGTCTGTCTGCAGGACTCTTGGTTTTTTGGGCGCGACACAAGGTGAGGGAAGGAAGAGGAAAATCCCCCGGATCCCTGCAGGTCAGTGTAAAGGTGCAATTGCTTCAGGTGCTTTTTGGTGGGGGTGGAAGTGTGAGTGACACCGAAGCACATCCCGGGGTCGCCTCAGCCTCTCCCCGCCCGGATTAAGCGCCAGAGGCCTGTGCTGAGCCTGCGGCGGAAATGGGGCGGGGGCGGATGGCTGTAGGGACGTGGAAGGGGGAGGGGAGGCCTGGGACTGGACCAGCCGCTCAGGTGAGAGGCTGGAGGTGGGGGTGGCTTGGGAAAGTCTGAAAGGGCGGGAGTGTTGGAGGCCAGAGGCGAGGGAAGGGTTAATTGCTTCCGCGCTGCTCCCATTTCAGCGCTAGGAGAGGCTTGTAGCAGGGCCTGCTGGGAAAATGGTGGGCAGGAACCGGAGGAGAGAAGATGGAGCTGGAACGAGAAGGGGAGGGAAGAGAGGTGGAGTAGGAGGTGGAGTCAGAGCAGTTACGAGCTTGAGAATCTAGCCTTCTCTAGTTGGGAAACTTTTGACAATTAGGCACTTGAATCAGAAAAGGCCGGTCGCTATGGGAACCCATGCTCACTGCTGGTCTGTTTGCCTGGCACCTAGTGGTTTTGTTTCTTTGTTTTCTAGGATTAATTTATTCAAAAAGGAAATAATAAAAAATACTCAACATGCAAAAGTCTTGTGAAGAAAATGAAGGAAAAACACAGAACATGCCAAAGGTCGAGGAAGACCGCCCTTCGGAAGATGTACCCCAGGAGGCAGAAGGAAATCCTCAACCTTCCGAAGAAGGTGTAAGCCAGGAAGCAGAAGGAAACCCCAGAGGAGGGCCTACTCAGCCTGGCCAGGGATTTAAAGAGGACACTCCTGTTAGGCATTTGGACCCTGAAGAAATAATAAGAGGAGTAGATGAGCTGGAAAGGCTTAGGGAAGAGATAAGAAGAGTAAGAAAC
>VBSM01003151.1:300875-319631 GCA_008086735.1 Cheirogaleus medius | reverse complement strand
AAAAAAAAAAAAAAAGAGTAATGTAATATGTATTTACACAAAGGCCAAAGGTGAAACTAGAGTCAGACTAGAATTTTATCAGGGATATATTATAGTAATCTTTCATGACATGAAGTTGTCCCCCTAGAGCCACATTTCCCTCTAATCTTCTAAACATTCTACAAGTGGAGTTTCTCTCTAATAACAACTAAAAGCTGCTAAGAGAACACATGAAAATGTTCTCTACAAGTCAAGTTATTTTTTTGTCTTGGAGAATTCTGCTTTTTCAGAATGAGGATTTCCCAAAGATATGCTGACTTGATAGGGCTGTTTTAAGGATTATTGAATGTGGTATCTTCCTATACAGTATTCTAGAATTGTCCTTTTATGGGATTGGGGCAACACCTCAGGTAGGAAGACCAGAAAGGAGGCTATTGTAGTAAAGGGAGGTATAAACACTGGCTGATTAGAGAGAAAGTCTGGCTTGGGGAACTAGTTGAATCTTGGTGTCATCAATACAGATAGAGATTCCAGAGAGATATTTTTGGGTGTAGTGAGAGAAGAACTGAAATAGAAAATTATATTTAGTTCAAACTGAGATATTTAGGTGGAAAAGTCTAAAATATGTTGGAGAAAATATTTTGGAGCTCAAAAGAGAGATACATGATGGAGATACAGATTTGGGAGTAGTCAATGCTTACATGATAGTGAAAATCATAAGATCATGTGAACACTGAGGCAAACTGAATAATGCCCCCCAGAGATATCCAGGTCCTAACCCTTGGAAGAGGTCAATTTTACCTTACATGGTAAAAGGGACTCTGCTCATGTGATTAAGTTAAGGATCTTGAGATGGGGAGATTATCCAGGTTGGCCCTAAATGTAATTGCAAGTATTCTTATAAGAGAGAGGCAGAGGGAGATTCCACTTCAGAAAACAAACAAACAAACAAACAAACAAAAACCAATGTGATAATTAAAGCAGAAATTATAGTGATAAAACCACAATCCAAAAAATGCTGGCAGCCAACCAAAGCTGGAAGAAGAAAGGAATACATTTTCCTCTGGAGCCTTCAGAAGGAACCAAGCTTGCCAATACCTTGATTTTAGCCTTGGAAGACTCAATTCAGAGTTCTGGTCTCCAGATACATAAAACAATAAATTTTTGCTATATTAAGTGGTATTCTGTGATCATTTGTTACAGCAGCCATAGGAAACTAATACAAACATTTTGAGAAAGAAGAAAAGATCGGCTGCGCACGGTGGCTCACTCCTGTAATCCTGGCACTCTGGAAGGCTGAGGCAGGAGGATGGCTTGAGGTCAGGAGTTCAAGACCAGCCTGAGCAACAGTGAGACCCTGTCTCTACTTAAAAATAGAAAAATTAGCCGGGCATGGTGGTGTGCACCTGTAGTCCCAGCTACTCGGGAGGTGAAGGCAGGAGAATCACTTGAGCCCAGGAGTTTGAGGTTGCTGTGAGCTAGGCTGATGCCATGGCACTCTAGCCCAGGTGACAGAGCGAGACTCCGCTTCAAAAAAAAAAATCTATGAAAGAACCCTAAAGGTATCAATATTTCATGGGGGCTACAATATAGCTTTAGAAAGAAGCAAAGGTTTGAGAAACAGATTTGTCTGACACCATCAAACAAATCTGGATTCAAATTCAGGTTTACACTTAGTAGCTCTGTGACTTCGGGCAAGTTATTTAAATTATATATCTGAGTTTTTCTATCTGTAAAATTGAGACAATGACAGCGCTTACCTCAAAGGGCTTTTGTGAAGATAAAGGGCGAATATCCAATTAATGCAGCTTGTACATAGCAAGTGCTTCAGAAATGGTAATTTTTGAGATGCACGTGTATTAGAATGATTTATAGATGCTATTACTGTGTAGTTCATGAATGTTTTTAATTTAGATGAACCAACACTGAATGCTATTCTTGTAGAGGAATTGTATTGAGTTTTCCAGCTTAGTTCAGCAACACAAGAGACTGTATGAAGGCTTGAGACTCAAGCCTGAACTGTTAGTAAAGAGTGAAAGAATGCATCTATCTGGACTGCTCTGTGTGTGCGTGTGCACTGCATATATACTTTTGGAACCAAACAGGCCAAAATACAGCTTGTTGAGAATTTAAGACAGCCGCAAAATCTTTTTCTACTTTAATAGTTACGTAATGATTGTAACAACAATGTCACATTCTCTATTAAGATATTTCTTCTTTCTGATCTCCTTAGAATTAAAAGGTAGTATTTACATTGAAGTGATTACATAGTTACAATGTTAATGATAAATCACCTCTTCTTAAAAGCATGAACTTGTTTTTTCAAAATCCTTACTTCTTTCTAAAGTTTCTAAAGTAAAATTTAAAACAATAATCAAGAAATGTGAAAGAAGTAATGCAAAAGTTGAATCTGGAGCTACTGGAATGTTAAATAAAAGCCTTAATAAGACCTTTTCTCCTCTCAAATGGAAATAGCTTCATTGTACTTATAATTTTAAAAGAAACTATTCAGGATAGTACTGAGAATTAGTAAAAGTCACACTGTATATCCCTGCCACCTTGCATGACAAAAGCAAGGTACTTGTGGCACTGGTGGCTGGGGGTGAGGTGGGGAGGAAGGGCGGTAGCAGGAGGAGCAGGTAAAAGGAAGCAAGACCTGGCAGGGTAAAGGGGTAGGAGGATTGGGCACATAGGGGGGTGCTGACCTTCCCTAATGACCAGAGAAGGGCAAATTCCAACCTTAAGGTGATGATGCCACTTGTGGCCTTTTGGATTGGCCAGCACCAGAATGAGTGACAGAGGGTGTTCCGTTGGGTCACTGTGCACAGAAAGGTGGAGCTGCATCTCTATGTGTGTGTTATGTGGTAAGAGTGTGGTGAATACTGATGCACTGCCTGCTAGCTGAGAGGTGAGATGGGAACACGGGGGTGGGGAGCCAAACTCAGAGGTGAGGTGAGACCCTCACATGGCCAGGAGCCAAGGTGTACATAAATCCCTCTTGTCCAGGTCTTTTTCCCTTTGCAGCACTCCATTGAGTCTGGCTGGCATCCGACCCAGAACGGGAGGGGGAGGAAGACACTTCCCCAGAATGGAGCAGGTCTATGTGAGCAACTGGACTGGGACCTCTGCATTGGTGGTGATGGTGTCACGGTGTGTACGTGGAGGGGAAGGAAGGCAAACACTGAAGCGGTCCAGATTTGTTTGCTGGACACCTCTTCAACATTTTGAAACAAAAATAATGTGCCATGGGATGGAGAGCAGGGCTGGAGTAAGAGGATCACGGAGGAAACACACAGACCTGGAGGTAGTTTGTAAATAATCTATTTCTTTTACACCCTGCCTACAGGGAAGTGCTGTATGAGCATGGGGAGAAGGAGCCTTGAGATGAAGTAGGAAGGAGGTAAAAGAAATAGCGGTTATGTAGGATGCACGGATGTGGATAAATGGAGACTAAGAAATCATTGAAACTCATTCCCTTAACCCCAAATGGTGGGCGTTTCACAGCAGAAGATGGGGGTGAGGTAGGGGGAGCTTTGAGACCTGAGGAGGTTGAGTGGCCAATCCTGAAAGAGGCCCTTCTTTAGTATTCTGGTCTGTCCACCAAGCACTTTAGTACAACTGTCCCTCTTCTGTCTGCAGGTCCAAATGTCTCTAAGGTGAGGCTCAGCCCAAGAACAGGAAAAGGAGAAGGAAACTGGGTGGGATTTGGGCAGGTTGCTACGTGCAGTTTTCTGGACTAGAACTCCTGGGAGTAAGAGGTGAAAGGGTGGAGATGGCCTAGGCCAGACATAACTAGGAGGAGACATTGCTCCTACATGCCTCTCACTTAGTCAAGGGAGAGGCCAACAGAATGGCCTAAAGGAAAAAATGTTGAGAGAGACTGAAAGAATCTGTATGTGCCACCCTTTGGGTATGGGAGAAGGACAAGAACTTGGAGGGAATAGAGGAGTGAATTAGAGGAAGGATGAGACCTTTGTACCCATCTCCCTGATTTGGGGAAGAAGATGGGTGCTGGAATGAATGGCACACAGTCAGCATTTCCTTCCTTTTTTTCCAAGGAGTAATTGCATTACAAGAGGAAAAATGAATTCCAATATGGAAAATTCCCACCAGGAAAATGAAGCAAGGGTTCAGAATGTAGAAGGAGAGCTACCTTTGGAAGAAATTGAAGGCCAGGAAGCTAGAGGAAATAAAAGTCAGGAACAAGTACCACCTATCCAGGAAAATAGAGGTGGCATGCCCCTAGGCATGTCAACAATGAAGGGATAGGAGGTGGAGGAGGAGGTGAAGTAGAAAGGTGTCTGGAAGAGATTAAAAAAAATTAAATAAGTTTAGAGTAATACATTGGATACAAAGACAGTCCAGGAAGTAGCTTTAACCCATTTAGTACTTTTAGTCTTGAATACTTTTTGTATTATTAGAGCCCTACTTTTATTTTAGGCTGCATTTTCTAGTCATAACTTTGATCATCTTCTTATTTTTAACCCTTCGTTGGAACTGGTTTTAGATGTTCCTATTGTCACCAATATCTTGTGATTCCACACACAAGTCTGCGTTTTAATAGGGGATTTTTCCCACTTGTATAGAAAAAATGCCATATATATACACACACAAATATACATATATACACATCTATGATATCTCAATTTAAAATAGGTATATTTGTACATTACATATGTGCATAGAAAGAAGTTGGGAAAAATGTACGTGAAAAGCTTAATAATACTAGTTTCTCTCTAAGGGGCAGATTTATGAAAATTTTTTTATTTTGTATTTTTTTCATACATGTATTTTCTCATTTTTCCAAAATAATATATTTAACTTGTGTCACATAATTAATAAACAAATAGCTTAAAAATGAAAGTAACAGGCCATTTGGCTTATAAAGGCAATAGGGGACAATTAATAAACACTTGAGGGCCAGGAGGGATGGATCACGCCTGTAATCACTTGTGGCCATGAGTTTGAGACCAACCTGAGCAACATAGCACCACCCCATTTCTACAAAAATTAGAAAAATTAACTTGGCATGGTGGCCACTTTCCTGTAGTCCCAGCTCTTCAGGAAGCTGAGGCAGGAAGATTGCTTGAGCCCAGGAGTTTGAGGTTGCAGTGAGCCATGATGATGCCACTGCACTCTAGCCCAGGTAACAGAACAAGACTCTGTCTCCAAATAAATAAATACTTGAAAAAAACTGTAAAAAGGATGATAAATTTCAAGTGATATTTGAGTCTCTAGGCTAGAAATACAAACTAGGCAATTACTGCACATACATGCATTTTACAATCAGTCTTTTATGTGCTATATAGAGAAAATATCTCATAGGATTGTTGAGCAGATCAGGTGAAGTAATGAGTATGAAATGAATATGAGCTGTTTGACTACCTCTTCTCTCTCACCCCCAGCACAGGTAAAGCCTCAGTTCCCTTCGTATTTCCTTTAGTTATTTGTGAGGGTAGTATCAAAGTTATATGCTCAGGAACAAGCTCAGACAGCCAAGGTGACTAACCAGTCTTTCATTCCCTTGCTACTATGCAAATCCACACCTCCCATCCCCCAACACTGCAACTTATTCAAGGAACTGCCATGTGCTGCTTAGCACTGCTGTAGATGTGTTGGAATTTTCAAGAGAGAAGACCCCATATAGCAAAAGAAATCTTAAGCAAAAAGAACAAATTGGGAGGCATAAATTTACCAGACTTCAAGCTAAACTACAAGGCTAGTAACTAGTAACTAAAAAAGCATAGTATTGGCACAAGGACAGAAACATAGACCAATGGAATAGAACTGAAAACCCGGATATAGAATGATCCTCATATAGCCATCAGATCTTTGACAAAGCAGACAGAAACATACACTGGGGAAAAGAATCCTTATTCAATAAATGGTGCTGGGAAAATTGGATAGCCACATGTAGAAGACTGAAACAGGATCTGCACCTCTTACCTCTCACAAAAATCAAATCATGGTGGATAACACACTTAAACCTAAAGCATGAAACTATAAGAATTCTAGAAGAAAATGTTGGAAAAACTCTTCTAGACATTGGCCTAGGCAAAGAATTTATGAAGAAGATCCCAAAGGCAATCACAGCAACAACAAAAATAAATAAATGGGACCTGATCAAATTAAAAAGCTTCTGCACAGCCAAGGAAACTATCACGAGAGCAAATAGATAACCTACAGAATGGGAGAAAATAACCGCATGCTACACATCCGATAAAGGGCTGATAACTAAAATCTATTTAGAACTCAAGAAAATCAGCAAGAAAAAATTAAACAACCCCATTAAAAAGTAGGCAAAGGACATGAACAGAAATTTTTCAAAAGAAGACAGACTAATGGCCAGCAAACATATGAAAAAAATGCTCAATATCTGTAATCATCAGGGAAATGCAAATTGAAACCACAATGAGATATCACTTATCCCCTGTGAGAATGGCCTTTATCAAAAAGTCCCAAAACAATAAATATTGACATGGATGTGGAGAGATAGGAACACTCATACACTGCTGGTGGGACTGCAAACTAGTACAACCTCTATGGAAAGTAATATGGAGATAACTCAGAGAGCTACAAGTAGAACGACCATTTGTTCCAGTAATCCCCTTCCTGGGCATCTACCTAAAAGAAAAAAAAAGACATTCTATAAAAAAGACATCTGCACTCAAATGTTTATGGCAGCACAATTCACAATTGCAAATATGTGGAAACAACCCAAGTGCCCATCAATGCATGAGTGGATTAATAAAATGTGGTATATGTATACCATGGAGTACTACTCAATTACAAAAGGAGAAAGTTTTAACTGGCTGGTGGCAGAAATGGAAGTCAGAGAGATTTGAAGCATGAGGCTTAAATGCATCACCATTACTGGCCTTGAAGATGATGGGGGCCATGTGCAAGGACCAGAAAGAAACCTCTAGCAGCTGAGGGCAACCCTCTGTCAAAAGCAGCAAAGAAGTTGGTACATCAGTCCTACAGTGCAAAGAATTGAGTTCTGCCAACAACCTGAATGACCTTGGAAGGGAATTTTTTTCCTGATCTGCCAGATAAGAGCCAGAATTTGATTTTAGTCATGTAAGACCCTAAGCAGAGAACCAGCCAAGCCCACCCAGAATATTGACCTACAGAACTATGAGCCAGTAAATGGGTGCTGTTTTAAGCTGTTTAGTTTGTGGCAACATGTTACACAGCAATAGAAACCAAGTATAATTCAAAACATCTTTAGTGCATATTTCCCCAAAACATAGACATTTTCCTCCATATCCACAATATAATTATCAAAATCAGACAATTATAATTGATATATTACTGCCATCTAAACTCAGACCCCAATAATTTTTCACCAGTTATTCCAACAATGGCCTTAATAGCAAAATGATACAGTTGAGAATCACCTGTTGCATTTAATTGCTGTCTTTTTATTATCCTTCAGTATAGAATGTCCTTAGGCTTTCTTTGACTTTCATGACTTTATAGTTATTTTCTACAATGTCCTCCAATTTGGGTTTGCTTAATATTTCCTCTTGAATGGATTCAGGTTGTACATCTTTGGCAGGGATATCACAGAAGTGAGGCTATACTATTCTCTTTCTGTCCTATCAGGTGGCACACAATTTCAATTTGTCCCATTATTTATAATGTCCTCTTTGATCGCTAACTTAAGGTGGTGAATTTCAGGCCATTCCAGTACTCCTTTTTCCTTTGTAATTGTTAAGCATTTTATGGTGGGGTATTTTGAAACTATGTAAATATTTATTGTGTATTTATGTATTTATTTATTTAGATATGGACTCATGTTTTCCTTTTTTAATTCAGTGAGTTATACTGCATTCTATCATTATTTACTTGATGCTCATATTGTCCCCTATTTAGTTTGTAGGAGATTCTTCAGGCTTACTTTTATGTCCTTTTGGTATGCCCCCATCATTTCTTTAGCATTTTGCTTTCTGCCACAGCAGGATGTTCCAGGTTCATTGTCTTCTTTTCTTGTCTCACCCCTGTAATCAGCGATTGTTCTAAGGATTCCTTGTTCCTTTTATTGAATAATGGTATCTAGAAGGAAAGATATGGACACTAGGTGTGCTTATTGCTATTGGAGTGTTGTGGCTCCCAGGCCCCCTCAGTGGAAAGAATTAGGCAATATTTGTATGTATATACATACACACAGAGACACAGGAACTCACACTCATACATTTACACATTTATGTCTGTATTTCTATATCCGTAAACGTTGAAAGCCATGACTTCACACTGATACCTAACTCCAGTCCAACTCTACAGGGTTCATTCTATTAAGTAGTTTCCTCCCTTTCCATATTTATAACTCCTTTCTATCACAATGAGAATTTGGATCCCATTAGCCTTAATAAAGCTCCTTACTTGATCAATGCCCCTATATGCAAACAATCTCCCATTTGCTACACACCACCCTTCCCTGTTTTGAAGCCCCACTTGCCATCCTTCCAACCGTGGGTTACAGCCCCTGGTCCCCAACCTACCTTGTTAACCTGCTCTGGCTAAGAAAGACAGAGTGCTCCAGATTCACTCCTTCACCCACCCTCACCATATAGGTGCTTTTCTCACATTGTTAACGCTCCTCTAGATGGACAAGCTTCTTAACCCACTCAGACTCTGAAATCCTGCTCCAATCTGCCACACAATGCCTCCACGTGGACACCCTATTCAATCAGATAGAACTCCAATATCGCTCATTTGGCTGTCCCCTGCCTAGGAGGCCCTCCTAGGCTCTAACTCCCTACAATGAGCCTCTCTCCCAGCATGAATGCCTTCCTCACCCTGCACAGGCAGGCACAGCTCTCTCTTCTCTTCTGATAAAGACACCTACCTTGCTCTCCCCCATCTGATGGTGTTAGGACTGAATTGTTGTGGAAGGGAAGGGATGAAGACAAGGACAACAAATAACCTTTTAATTCTGTTTTATGACTGAGCTATGTGTATATATTGCCAAGCTAAATAATGTAACCTATGTTGTACTTAAGTTAAATTCAAAGGTAAATATAGTTTATGTGTTATGAAACTGCTCAGAAAACAGTACTTGATCACAGAGCACCACCTTCAAACCCAGTTGAGGATGTCCTCTGTCAATAACTCCATTAAAGCTGGGCGTGGTGGCTCACACCTGTAATCCTAGCACTTTGGGAGGCTGAGGCGGGAGGATCGCTCAAGGTCAGGAATTTGAGACCAGCCTGAGCAAGAGCGAGACCTCGTCTGTACTAAAAAAAAAAAAAAAAAAAAAAAAAAAAAAAAAAAAAAAAAATAGAAAGAAATTAATTGGTCAACTAAAAATATATAGAAAAAATTAGCCTGGCATGGTGACGCATGCCTGTAGTCCCAGCTACCTGGGAGGCTGAGGCAGAAGGATTGCTCGAGCCCAGGAATTTGAGGTTGCTGTGAGCTAGGCTGATGCCATGGCACTCTAGCCCGGGTAACAGAGTGAGACTCTGTTATTATTAATAACAATTTTGGGGAGATATAACTCATATACAATAAATACCTTTGAAAGTATATAATGGAGTGGTTTTTAGTATTCACAAGTTTGCACAATCATTACCACTGTCTAATTCCAGAACATTTTCATTATCCCATAAAGAAACTCCATATCCCTTAGTAGTCACTCCTCATTCCTGCTCCCTTCAGCCACTAGCTACCACTAATCTACTTTCTGTCTCAACATTTGTCTATACTGGACATTCCATGTACATACAAGGGGACTTCGAAAGGTCATGGAAAAATTGAATTAAGAAATAAAAATAGGCCAGACGTGGTGGCTCATGCCTGTAATCCTAGCACTCTGGGAGGCCAAGGTGAGTGGATCAATAGAGGCCAGGTGTTCAAGACCAGCCTGAGCAAGAGCAAGACCCTGTCTCTACAAAAATAGAAAAAATTAGCCAGGCATGGTGGCATGCCTGTAGTCCCAGCTACTCAGGAGGCTGAGGCAGGAGAATCACGTAAGCCCAGGTGTTTGAGGTTGCAGTGAGCTATGATGATGCCACTGCAATCTAGCTTAAGCCCCATCAAATTCAAGACACTTTTGTGAGTGATGATACTAGCCATTTAGTCTATCCCTAAAGAACTGGGGGTCCTAGGAATTTATCCTCATCAAGGTGGTCATTTTTACATTATTAACTGAAGAACAATGGGGCCCTTTATAGATTTTTTAAGATGAGAAAACAAAAAGAAGTCAGAAGGAACCAAATCAGGAGTGTAAGTTGGGTGCCTGATGATTTCCTACCAAAATTCTCATAAAATTGCCCTTGTTTGATGAGAAGAATGAGCAGAAGCATTGTCATAGTGGAGGAGGACTCTCTGGAGAAGCTTTCCCAAGTGTTTTTCTGCTAAAGCTTTGGCTAATTTATTCAAAACACTGTCCTAGTAAGCAGATGTTATCGTTTCTTGGCCCTCCACAAAGTCAAAAAGCAAAATGCCTTCAGCATTTGAAAAAATGGTTGCCATGACCTTTGCTCTTGACCAGTCCACTTTTGCTTTGACTGGACCACTTCCACCTCTTGGTAGTCATTGCTTTGTTCGTGCTTTGTCTTCGGGACCATACTGGCAAAGCCATGGTCCATTCTTCTTTGAAGAAATGCCTTAGGATCTTGACCCCACCTGTTTAAAATTTCCACTGAAAGCTTTGCTCTTGTCTGCAGTTGATCTAGGCACAAGGGTTTTGGTACCCATTGAATGGAAAGTTTGTTCAACTTTAATTTTTCAGTAAGAATTGTGTAAGCTGAATCAGTTGAGATACCTATGGTCCAGGCGTCCTCAAACTACAGCCCGTGGGCCACATGCGGCCCACCCAGGACATTTATCCGGCCCGCCGGGTGTTTTTGCCGCCGGTGCCTGTCCTGCTTAGCAGCCGACTCGTCCCGGGCCCACAGTGCGCACTCTCCAAGGGTCTGAGGGACAGTGAACTGGCCCCCTGTTTAAAAAGTTTGAGGACCCCTGGTGCAAACTATTGTTTCTGCTGTTAATCATCAGTTGTCTTCAATTAGGGCACAAACAAGATTTATTATTTTTTTCCCTCACAAATTGATGTGGGTAGTCTGCCACTGCAGGTTTCATCTTCAATGTCATCTTGTCCCTTCTTAAAATGAGTTATCCATTTGTAAACTGCTGATTTCTTTGGAGTATTTCCCCCACAAACTTTCCATAAAGAATTAATGATTTTACCATTCTTTCATCCAAGCCTCACCATATGTTTCGATGTTTGTTCTGCTTCAATTTTAGGAGAATTTATGTTGCTCTGATAGGTGCTCTTTCCAAATGGATGTATTATCCTTCTTAGTGCCTCAAAATTGATCCTGTTTAGACATGTTATAACAAATTAGTATGAGTTTATTTTGGTGCAAAAACATTTTTAAATCCATGCATAGTTTTTTCATAATATACATTTTCCATGAACTTTTTGAAGACCCTCATAGAATCATACAATTTATGGCATTTTGTGTCTAGTTTCTTTTGCTTAGCATATTTTCAAAGTTCATTCATGTTTTAGTATATATCAGTACTCCATTTCTCTTTATTGCTAAATAATTCATTGTAGGGATACATCACATGTTGTTTATTGGTTTATCAGTTAATTGACATTTGGGTTGTTGGCATTTTTCAGTAATTATCAATAATTACCAGTAATTTTCAGTAATTACCAGTAATGTTGTGTACATTTGTGTACAAGTTTTGTGTCAACATATGTTTTCGATTCCCTTGAGTATATACCCACAAGTGGAATTGCTAAATCACATGATAGTTCTATGTATAACTTTTGGAAAAACTGCCAAACTGTTTCCACAGTGACTGCATGATTATTCATTCCCACCAGCAATACATGAGGTTTACAATTTCTCCACATACTCATCGACACTTGTTATTGTTTGTTTGTTTTGATTATAGCCACGCAAGTGGATGTGATGTGCCTAACGGCACTTCCCTAGCAGTTTTGCCCTTGTTGGTCCTCCTGACCAATTTTCTCCTTTACCGGACTCTGCCATTCACTTGGAAATGTTTGGCCTAATGGTCAGGGGCCACTTACATTTTACATTGTTTTCCAAACAGCAAGAAGCATCCTTAGACATGGCTGATCATGTCCTGCTGCTTTCCAATTGCAATTCCTGGGCTCTGGCATTCTTCTTAGATCTCCTTATGGGAAACGATCTGAAGAGGTTGTTATACTTGACTAATTATGATTAGTGTGGGAAACTTTCAAAAATGAGAAAAGGAGAGAAGACCACCTATGTGAAAGGCTCACATAGTTTTCAGCTTCTTTTACTTCACAAAGACCTCACCCTTGCACTTGAGTCCTGTGCAAACACTCCTGTTCTTGTGTTTTTCCTTGTAAGAAACACTGCCCCTCACTCTGGGAGGCTGAGGCGGGAGGATCGCTCAAGGTCAGGAGTTCAAAACCAGCCTGAGCGAGACCCCGTCTCTACTAAAAATAGAAAGAAATTAATTGACCAACTAAAAATATATACAGAAAAAATTAGCCGGGCATGGTGGCGCATGCCTGTAGTCCCAGCTACTCGGGAGGCTGAGGCAGTAGGATTGCTTGAGCCCAGGAGTTTGAGGTTGCTGTGAGCTAGGCTGATGCCACAGCACTCACTCTAGCCTGGGTAACAAAGTGAGACTCTGTCTCAAAAAAAAAAAAAAAAAAAAAAAAAAGAAACACTGCCCCTATTCGCAGATGATATGAATGCTCATGTAGAAAGTTGCATGAAATCTATAATCAGTGAATAAAATATCATTAGTTTAAGCAGCTGATTATAGATTTGTCATAGGCTACAAGGTTAGCATAGAAAAATCAACTGTATTCTTACATACTACCAGCAAACAATTGGAAAATGAGTTCGTTTACATCAGAAACAAAAACCGTAAAATACCTATGATTAAATCTAACTAAAGATGCTGAAGACCTCCACAATGACAACTACAAAAAGTTGCTGAGAAAACTTAAATAAGATCTGAATAAAATGGAAAGATATGCCACATTCATGTATTGAAAGACAATATGATTATTAGCTATTTTCATCATTCATCTACATATTCAAAGCAATCCCAATAAAAATTCCTGCAGATATATATTATATAAGCTGATTATAAAATTTATGTGAAAATTCAAAAGACTTAGAATATCACAAGCAATTTTAATAGAGAAGAACAAAGTTGCAGGACTTACCCTACCTAATTTCAAGACTTACTATCAGGCTACAGTAATCAAGGCAGTTTGGTATTGATGAAAAAATAGACATATAGATAAGTGGGGGAAAAAAGGCAGTACAGAAATAAAGCTACATATAAATGAACACTTGATTTTTCATAAAGGTGCAAAGACAATAGAGAAAAGAAAGTCTTCAACAAATGGTGCTATATCAATTGGATATCCATATGGAACAAAATGAACACCACAGTTCACCTCACACTATACACAAAAATGAACACAAAATGGTTCATAGACCAAAATGGAAGGCCTAAAACTATATAAAACTATGAGAAGGAAACATAGAATAAAATCTTCATAACTTTGGATTAGGAAGCATATTTCTTAGAACACAACTATAAAAGAAAAAGATAAAATAGACTTCATAAAAATGTAAAAGTTTTGTTCTTTGAAAGAAACCATTAGGTAAATGAAAAGGCAAGGCAAGGCTGAGAGAAAAATTCACTATGTATATATATCAGATAAAAAACTTGAATCTATAATTTCTAAAGAACTCTTGCAATTCACTAATAACAGGACAAATAACCCAATTGAAAAAGAGAAAACTATGTGAACAGATATTTAACAAAAGAAGATATATGAATGGCTGATGAGTATATGAAAAGGTGCTGAACCCCATTAGTCACAAAGAAATGCAAATCAAAACCAGAAGATACCACTACACCCTTTAGAATGGTTAACATTTTAAAATATTAACAAAAATAACCTGATCATATTAAGTGTTGGTGAGGATGTGGAGATATTAGAACTTCCCTACTCTACTTATGGGAATATAAAACATGGAAAACAGTTTGGCAGTTTCTTACAAATTAAACATACAACCTCCATACAATGTAGCCATTTCATTCCTAGGTATTTACCCCAGAAAAATAAAAGCATATGTCTACATAAAAATGTGTATGTGCATGTTCATATCAGCTTTATTTGTAATAGCCAAAATTGAAAAGTATCTAAATGTACATCAACAGATGAATGGATAAACATTCACCATACCATGGAATATTATTCAGCAATAGAAAGGAATACACTATTATTACATGCAAAATCATTATGTTCAATGAATGAATCCAGACAAAAATATAAGAGAGTATGTGTTCTATGATTCAATTTATATAAAAATACTATAAAATGCAAACTAAAGTGACAGAAAGGAGATCAGAGGTTGCCTGGAGATGAGGATGGAGAGGGGCATGGATTACAAATGGGAAAGAAAAGACTTTTTTGGAGGTGATGGAAGTGTTTGCTATTTTTTTAGTATTTTAGTTTTGCTATTTTGATTGTAGTCATGGTTTTACAGGTTTAAATATATGTAAAATGGATTAAATAGAATACTTTAAACATGTGCTTTTAAAACTTTAATTATATTTCAATAAAGCTAAAATAATTACTCACATGTAGATACAGACTGAAGGTGGTAATCTGTTTTGGTGTTTTACTCTTGCAATATTTGAATTATTTGTTTTTGCTTTTTTCATTATAAGTTTACTTTTTCCTTGCTGGCTGTCCTGGCTCTTTGAGGTGCTATAACAAAATACCATAGACTAAGTGGCTTAAAACAGAAATTTATTTCCCACAATCTGGAAGCTGGGAAGTACAAGATCAAGGCACCAGCAGATTCAGTGTCTGATGAGGGCATGGTTCCTGGTTCATAGAAAGAGTGAGAGAGCTCTCTGGGGTCTCTTTTATAAAAGGACATTAATCCTACTTATGGGGACTGTGCCAACATGACCTAATCACTTCCCAAAGGCCTCACCTTCTAATACCATTGCCTTGGGAGTTAGAATCTCAACACTGGCCGGGCATGGTGCCTCATGCCTGTAATCCTAGCACTCTGGGAGGCCGAGGCGGGAGGATCGCTCAAGGTGAGGAGTTTGAGACCAGCCTGAGCAAGGGCGAGACCCCGTCTCTACTAAAAATAGAAAGAAATTAATTGGCCAACTAAAAATACATAGAAAAAATTAGCCAGGTATGGTGGCACATGCCTGTAGTCCCAGCTACTCGGGAGGCTGAGACAGGAGGATCACTTGAGCCCAGGAGTTTGAGGTTGCAGTGAGCTAGGCTGACGTCATGACACTCTAGCTGGGGCAACAGAGTGAGACTCTGCCTAAAAAGAAAAAAAAAAAATTTCAACATTTTAATTTTGTTTTTGGGGAGGGGGCACAAATATTCAGCCATGGCACTGGCTTTTTAAATGACTCCCTCAATGATATCTCTACTTTCTGTAATTTGAAGACAGCAGCATATGCTGCTGTGTAAGATTAGACTGATCTGATTCTCCTCTTCTTAGAGGCCTCCTCAGTCTTTTTCCCCTTACTTACCAGGCATCTATCCCAAGCCTTGCTCCAAAACCTATAAAAATATACACATTTTCCTCAAGAAACTAAAAATTTACAAACATGAATGTATAAATGGCTGATAGGGATAAATGTGGTAGTCCCTTTTCTTGATTCTTGGTTTATTCACTTTTGTTGGTTTTCATAAAAGCTTCATTTTGTTTCCTTGCTGTTCTCTTTGGAGACACTCACTGTCATCTCTCTGTTGTCACCTTAAAAAAAACTGTATTGCCCACCAAGAGCAGGGAAAATTGACCCTCCCATGGGATTTATAAATCAATGGAAGTGTTCACTGTGGTAGCTCAGTTCTTCAAACAATCACCTTCTGATCCAGCCCCCTCTTACTTTTTCTAGAAAGTTCTGTCTTCACTCCTCCACCCTTGCAGAGACACCCAGAAAAGGAAGTTTCCTTCAATTCTTTTTCAAGCAATCATATTTTGATCATGGTCACCAAACTATTTCTTCTAGAAAGTTCTATACTCATGCCTTGCCATCATGGAAACTCCCAGGAGAAAGGTTTTAATTTGGTTTTCCTTCAACCAATCACATTGTGACCCCATTCCCTGACTTTTACTACTTCCAGGAAAATTCTGCCCTTATCATCCCACTCTCCCAGAAACACCAAGGGGACGGGGCTTTTTTCAGTACTTCAAAAAACCATATTTTGAACCCAAATATTCATTGACTCTTAATTTCTTCCAGGAAGTCTGTCTTCATCCTTCATCCTCCTCCAAAAATCCTGATGAGTAGGCTTTAGTTTTCCTTCAACTAATAATGTCCTGATCTCAACCCTCATCAGCATTTTTTTTTAAATTGAGGCTACCTTGGGAAATCCAGGATTGGTGGCTGTAAGGCACAGTACTGATTTTCAGAGAAAACAAAAGGCCATTTGTGAACTTAACTCAGTAAACTAGCCTTTATGAAGAACCTATGACTTTACCACTGTGCATTTTCAGTTCAGACTCTCCATCATCCCCTTCCTCTAGGACAGAAGGTGAGAGATCATTCCAGCTCCAAAATAATATGAGGCAAAGAGTTTTCCTTAAACGTGTTTCTCAGCTGAACATGCAGGGACTCTGATGACTAAACAGTGCAAACATCAAATAAATAGTGATTTTTGTATAAGTTGGTACATGTATGTTTATATACACTGGCAATCAGTACATACTGTAAAAATTTCCAAATATTGCTTTGTGGAGACATTGAGGTGTGAAGACAAGCACCCTAAACTGGGAATTGAGAGACCAGGGCTGTGGTCCCAGCTCTTCCACTAACTGGCTATGTAACCTTAGGAAAATCACTTTTGTACTGTTTCCTCATTTGGGAAACCAAGTTTGGACCAAGAAGTGACTTTCAATATTTTTTTTACTATGATCTACAACTAGAAATACATCTTAAAGGTGACAATATTTTCTATGTATAAAACTAAAATATTTTCTCAAAACAATTCTTAACACTACCCATGGGTGATGAACTATGATTTTTGTTCTATTCTTTTTTGATTGCCTATTGTGACCCACAAAACTGATTTCAAGAGCCATGAGTGGCAATCTTTACTTTGAAGAATATTGGACTGGAGGGTCTTTAAGATTTTTTTATGCCCCAACATTCTAAAAATTAATGTGTCTATTGGAGATATAGGAAAACGATATATAGAAAGCCTCATTCTTGCTGAGTCTGTCTTTGTCCTTCCTCAGCTTGTCACCAAGTTACAAAAGTCAACCATTCTGCATCTCCAGATGACAAGGTCCTATAGAAAATGGCCCAGGCTGGATCCTCCCCTCCCCCCAGAATATAAGGCAGGGGTTAGCCCTGGTACACAACATCTCTACACCTCAGTGCCCTTGCCTGTAAAGGGGGGATAACAACACAGACCTCACAGGCTGTGGTAAGGATAAAATGAGATCCTGGATGTGAAACTGTTAACAGGGAGGAAGAACCTTGGGTCCCTCAGGCTGAATGTAACCTTCAGGAATGCTTTGTTTATCTCGCACAGTGAACTCCCTCCAGAGTTTGTCACTGTTGCTGCCACTCCTATAATCAGTCTGTCTCAAGGTCTTGTAGTTTTCCTTTTTAATATTTTGCCTACCAAATTCAGATAGTCATCCTGTTATTCTTTATTGTTTACACTTAATGACACATGATGTACACACACATATGTATATAGATACATACGTACACACACCAGGGGCACTCAGACTTTGGTGTACATCAGAATCACCTGGCAGCTTGTTAAAAATGGAGATTCTGGAGCCCTACTCTGTGGGTCTGGAGAATAAGAGCCAGAAGCCCAACATTCTCACTCCTCCTTAGGTGCTTTTATCCAGATAATACTCATACTCTTTGACAAACTCTAGGACATACATCCTAAAAATGATACCAGATGTTGAATTATGGGTATGATTGCTCCTTATTGGTTGTGTGAAGGAAAAAAATAATTGTCAAGGAAAACTGAGATTTTGAGTCCAGATAGCTAGGAGGGGAAAGGTAATATTAACAAAAAATAAGGAGGTGGAACAGGGAGATGATGGAATATAGACTGCTTTTTAAACTGCTTTATTAATTTCATATTAGGAAAAGAACATTTTCCTAAAATGGGTGAAATTGCCATGCTGACAGAAACTTTCAGACTGAGACAAAGCAATATTCAATTAGAAACTGATTAAATGTAAACACCAAAAGGTTTACAGAAAAAGTAAATCACAAAAATACAAGCTTGTAAAGCAGTGGCCACATTAACCTCAGGGAAAACCTTAGGATTCAAGGTATGAGGCAAAAGTCATAATGATTGTCAGGTTCGGGAGTTTGGAAGCGCATATAGTTCCTCCCCTGCTGCTCCCTAGTCTTTCTCTTGATTTCCATCATCTGCCCCACAAACCTTTCTACATCATCTCCTGCTTCATTGTGATCAATATGCCTATTAGGTATGGCCCATCGAAAATTAGGGACAAGTCGTCTAACCCGCCCCCGCCTGACATTTCCTCCAGGCTTCTGGCCTTCACCCCCTCCCAAAGGGCGGGACTCCTCTTCATTCTGCACGGGGGCCTGCTCCCCTCCTTCCTTTTCTTGTTTGGCACTTTCCATGTTGAGATTTTTTACCACTTGTTCCTCTTTGGACTCCATTACTCCTAGGAAACGAGAGAGAGAAAAGGTGGACCGATCAGCACCGAGGACAGAGGCCCTACTACGCACCTTTCACAATTCAGA
>VBSM01003151.1:289274-300775 GCA_008086735.1 Cheirogaleus medius | reverse complement strand
CCCCCCGCGCTGCCCACCATTTTCTGCGCCAAGAAGGACGGGGGCGGGGCGGGGTGTAGGAAAAGCTGGCGCCGCTGGCGAAGGCAGGTCCTGCATCCGCCTCCGGACCACCTGCTCCCGCGGAGCCGTAGGCCCCTCCGCACGCGAAAGGCCTGCCTTCTTCAGCGCCTACACGCGGGCCCGCGGCGGGGGGTGGGGGCTGCAGTCGCCAACCGGCGGCGTTTCTGCCATTGGCCCGCCAGACCCCCGGGGGTTGGGGTCCGTAGGCCGCTCTCCCACGCCAACCCAAAAGGGACCCCCTCCAGGACCCTTACCTGCTCCCCCGCCGCCTCCCACTTTCTGGGCCGCCCCTGGCCCGTACGCCCTCAGGGCCACCAGCAGCAGGTACAGTCGCCGAGAAGGGAGCCAGCGACCGCGGGTCAGACAGCAGAGCGCGCTGGCCGGTCACGTGAGGCTGTCGTCACCGCCAGCGGCCCCGCCCCCCGGCCCTTGGCCCCTCCTGCCGCCCCGAGTCAGGCGGGGCTTGTTGGCCGGCCCAGTAGAGCATCCTCAACCCAAGTCCATTTTAACATCCCTGGCCTGGGCCCTGTCACGCTCCTTTCTTTGTGTGTTAGTGGACTTTTCTCTGTCTTCCGGGTAAGGGCAGTATCTTCGGGGGGGGGGGGGTAGTTGGCCATTCCCACTTCTCTGGGGACTTGCCTCTCCCTCTCCTCTGCTGCCAGGATCCGTGCCCCACCCCTGCCACATTCCCAATTGTGTCATAGTTTTTTAACAGTTTGTTTGAATCAAGATATAAATAAGACCCACACATTTTTATTGGTTGCTATATTTCCTGAATTTCTTCTAATCTCTAGGTTCTGACTTTTTAATTTTCCCTTTAATTTGTTGTTGAAACAGTTGGTTTGTCCTGTATTGTCCTACAGTCTGGATCTTCATGGTGTCATCATTAACATATGCCTCTTTACTGTTTTCTGTAAAATGGTAATTAATTCAAGAAAAGCTTGATTGGATTCAGGTTCAGTTTCAATTCAGGTTCTTCCAAGAGGAGGCAAATACTCTCTCTTTTCTGTTTTCCTGTTTTTGTGATTTTAGCTGGAATATTTCTGTTGTAGGGCAGGCTCCCTAGAAGCAGAGCCTGGAACAGAGATCCCTGTGAAAGTAATTTCTTGAAATAATGCTCTCAGGTTAAAGAGAGTAAAGGAAGTAGCACAAGGCTGGGAGTGGAGTGGGGTGGGTGATGGTGGAGGAGAATGGGGTTTAACTGGAGTTTAATCCCTCCTGGAAACTCTGAAGCACACACACAAGTCTCACCTTGAGAGCGAGGCATTGGCTTTTTATATCCCAGTGTTATTCAGTAACAGATCAAAGTCTTTTGGGAAATAGGCTAAGAGATGTGAAAGGTTTCAGGAGTTTTGCAGGGCTTTGCCTTGAAGGAATCTGTGGACATGTTAGTTCACAGAATAGAAGCTGCTTCCAACAAAGGAGGCATTGTCAGAGGACATTTGCAAAGCAGTGTTTCTTCTTTGCTGCCGGCTATCTCCTTGAGCTTTTTTGCAAGGCGGAAGCTCGGTTTGGGTCCTTGGCAGAGAAGCTGATTAAAATGCCTGCCCAGCAGATAACGTGCAGCTGGAACTATCCTAGACTTCAAGGCTATTTCTGCTTCACTCCAGACTACATGTCTCTGTGTTTAGCAGAAGTAGATTTGAGTAGTACACAGACTCAGTGTTCTCATTTTATCTTTAATTTGTATGCTCAGCTAGGTCTGTTTCTAACTTAGGGCTTAGCATGCTTATCTTAGAAAAATTTTGTGACTGTCTATTCTTGCAGACAGAATTAGGTAAGGTTCCCCTGGAAACCTCAAAAAATGAGCTGTACACATAATTCTTTAACAAAAGACAACTATTTGCTGTAACAATAAATACTGATGTGGGATTTCAGTCAAGGCCTCATAGCTCACAGGAATGCTAGAGAACTCCTAACTGCCCCATCACTTTAAACTGCACTGTCTCCATCTTAATCATTTCTCTGTTATTTCTTTATTTCCTATTATTTCCAAATCCCTTGTGAAGATCCTGCCTTGGGACCTGTTTTACTGGGAGAGTAGCTAACTCTCGGCAAAAGTCTGCAGGTGGAGCAGATCATAGTCTCTGGGGCAAGGTGGCTCCCATTTAGCAGAGGACAATTCTGTGGAGAAGGGGTGAGATGTGAGTTGTTATCAGCCAACACTCATAGCCAAGCAGGCTTACTGGGTATGTGACCTGTGGTATAACACAGGGCCCTGTGGTTAGAAGAGTCCTACTCCTGGTTTAATGCTCTGCTGTCATTGTGTTGAAATTCTTAATGATTTTTTTTATCTCTTAACACTATCAGACATGAATGTAAGTGTCTATAGGTTATCTAAATTGTGTTCAGGAACAAGTCCAGTTGGCTGACAGTTGTCTCCGATCTAGACTTCTGCTTCTGCCCTGGGTACTTCCATGTTTACTGGGTACTGCTGTCCCCTCTACTGGACTCTTCTGCTCTGCTGACCTAATGTGCTAGAATCCTCTAACTGCCAAAGCCCCACTGATTTATCTGAACTCCTAGTTGGGCCAGAGTCCCACTCTGTCCCTAAAGAAGTGTAAAGCCCCTCTCTTCACTTCATACTTAAACTTACTATATTATGAGATATATATGTGTGTGTGTATATATATGTATATATGTATATGTATATACACACTCACACACACACATGTTTTCATCCATGGTTCCTGGTGCATAACTATCATAGCTGTTGTTATTTCCTAAGACACTAAAACAATAAACATACTTATTGTTAAAATATTTGGCCTCCGGGCGTGGTGGCTCACGCCTGTAATCCTAGCACTCTGGGAGGCTGAGGCGGGTGGATCGCTCAAGGTCAGGAGTTCGAAACCAGCCTGAGCAAGAGTGAGACCCCATCTCTACTAAAAATAGAAAGAAATTAATTGGCCAACTAAAAACATATAGAAAAAATTTTAGCCAGGCATGGTGGCGCATGCCTGTAGTCCCAGCTACTAGGGAGACTGAGGCAGGAGGATTGCCTGAGCCCAAAAGTTTGAGGTTGCTGTGAGCTAGGCTGATGCCATGGCACTCACTCTAGCCTGGGCAACAGAGTGAGACTCTGTCTCAAAAAAATATATATATATTTGGCCCTTTGTCTTTAGTTCCTGAAGTAGCTTTGGAACACCTTCAGAGACTTAAAGGTAAAAGACCTTTAGGCTTATGGGGCCCTTTAGGCCTCAGAAAGAGGCCTCAAAAAACAGAATCTCTCTCTCTCTGACCTTCACCCCTCCTTTCTCTCCCTCTCTAACCTGCTCATTTTTCTTCCCAAGGCAGGCCATAGAAACTAAAAATATACTCTAATCTTCCCCACCTTTCTGTCTTGGAGCCAGCCATAAAGAAATTCACTAACCTACTTTGTCTGATTGTAGGTCATAAGCACCCTGCCCAATTTCAGAAGGGGTCCTGCCCCATACTTGGGAGGAAGAACTTCTGCATAGAAAGGCCAACAAAAATCTGAACAGAAAGGCCTTGCTGGGTTTCCCCACTAAGTCTACTGGTATTAGATCATACCTTTTTTGTCCAATCACATTTCTATATGATTGTCCATGCCTCAATTATGCCTATCCAATGATGTCTCCATAAAAGGCCCAAGGAGATGGGTACAGAGAACTCTGGACAACTGAACTCATGGGACCTTGCATGAAGGTGAACAAAAACTCATCCACATGCCTGGAGGGTGGTGTACCTCAACTCTACAGGAACAGAATGTCCTGCACTCGAGAATCTTCCAGACCTCACCGTACGTTTCTCTTCATCTGGCTGTTTATTTGTATCTTTTAAAATGTCCTTTATAATAAACTAGTAAACATGTTTCCCTGAGTTTTGTGAGCTGCTCTAGCAAGTTAAGCCTAAAGAGGGGGTCATGGGAATCCCAACCTGAAGCCAGTTGATCAGATGTTCCAGAGGTCTGGATTTATAACTGATGTCTGAAGCAGGGGCAGTCTTGTGGGATTGAGCCCTCAACCTGTGGGATCTGACACTATCTCCAGGTAGATAATAACATCAGAATTGAATTGGATTAGAGTAGCGGTCACCAACCTTTTTGACACCAAGGATTGGTTTCATGGAAGACAATTTTTCTACAGACTCAGGGGGTGGGGGGATGGTTTCAGGATGATTCAAGCACATTGCATTTATTGTGCTGTCAAACCTCTCTACTAATGACAATCTGTATTTGCAGCTGCTCCCCAGTGCTAGCATCACCGACTCAGCTCCACCTCAGATCATCAGGCATTAGATTCTCTTAAGGAGCGTCACTACCTAGATACCTCACATGTGCAGTTTACAGTAGGGTTCGTGCTCCTATGAGAGTCTAATGTTGCTGCTGATCTGACAGGAGGTGGAGCTCAGGCAGTGATACGAGGAGCGATGGGGAGCGGCTGTAAATACAGACGAGGCTTCACTCCCTTACCGGCTGCTCACCTCCTGCTGTGTGACCGGGTTCCTCACAGGCCACACATGGACCAGTACCAATCTGTGGCCCAGGGGTTGGGGACTGCAGGATTAGAGGACACCCAGCTGATGTCTGCTGCAGAAGAAAAATTGTTTTTTCAATACATTATCCAAATGAGCATCACCCTGACAGAAGTTTTAGGATAGTAGTCCTTTCCACTGAGTATGTGTGTGTGTGTCTCTCTCTCCACTGGATTCAGCCAGTGGGGACTGAGCAGGCCATGCTGATTCAGAATTGCCCAATACTTGCTCTCCAGGTGAGGAATATGATTTGTCTGCTGGATTGCAGACTCTTGAAATGCTCGCTGAAAACATGCAAATTAAATAGAGGGGAATAGTTTAGGCTCAGACTGGTACATTCTTCCCCAACTCTTTCCAGGCCCACTCTTACCTGAAACAGTGAAAGTATAAGTTCGTAAATGCTGATTAGAGAGTCATCAGTTTTAAATTATGCCACAATGTAAGCCATTTCTAGAAATTATGACTTAAAATTCCAACAGAAATTATAAGATTTTACCCATAATTCAACATCCAATATCATATTATTTTTTGTTTGCACTTTTTAATTTAAATACAATCTCACATAAAAAATTTACCATTTTAAAGTGTGCACTTCAGTGGTTTTTAGTATATTCACAATGTTGCGCAGCCATCACTATTATATAATTCCAGGATATTTCCACCACCCCAAAAAGAAAGCCCATAACTGTTAGTTGGCACTTTCAATTCCTCTCTCTCTGCAGCCTTTGGCAACCACTAATCTACTTTCTCTATGAATGGGTCTATTCTGGACATTTTATATCAATGGAATCATACACTATGTGGCCTTTTGTGCCTGACATCTTTTCACTTCACCATGTTTTCAAGGTCCATTAATGTTGTAGCATGTAGCAGTACTTCATTCCTTTTTGTGCTGAATAATATTCCATTAATGGATATATCACATTTTGTTTATCTTCATCAGCTGATGGAAATTTGGGTGGTTTCTGTTTTTCAGCTGTTATGAATAATGCTGCTATTCACGTATATGTTTTTGCATGAATGTATATTTTCAGTTCCTGTAGGTATATACCTAGGAGTGGAATTGCTGGCCTTATTTTGGTGACTCTATGTTTAACTTGTTAATGAACTGTCAACCTTTTTTTCACAGCAGCTACACCATTTTATATTCCCACTTGTAGTGTATGAGGGTTCCAATTTCTCCACAACTTCACCAACACTTGTTATTTTAAGTTTTTAAAATTATAGCCATGGCCAGGCATGGTGCCTCATGCCTGTAATCCCAGAGCTTTGGGAGACCAAGGCGAGAGGACCACTTAAGGCCAGGAGTTTGATACCAGCCTGGGCAACATAGCAAGACCCCATCTTTAAAAAAATTAAGTTGTGCTAGTGGGTGTGAAATATTAATAGTATCTTTTGGTCTTAATTTGCATTTGCCTAATGACTAATGCTGTTAAACATATTTTTCATGTATTTATTGGCCATTTGTATATCTTCTTTGGAGAAATGCTATTCAAATATGTTTCCCATTTTATAATTGGGCTATCTGTCTTTTTACCATTGACTTGGATGACTTCCTTTTTTCTGTTTTTTCAATTTTTTAATTTAAAAATGTTTTCTTTTATTGATACATAATAGTTTATATGATTATGGAGTACATGTGAGTGTTTGTTATATACATAGAATGTGTAATGATCAAGTCAGGGTATTCGGGGTATTCATCCCCTCAAGTATTTATCATTTCTATGTGTTGGTAACATGTCACATCCTCTCTTCTAGCTACTTTGAAACATACAACATATTGTTGCTAACTATAGTCACCCTAGTCTGTTATCAAACATTAGAACTTTATCTCTTCCAACTGTGAATTTGTACCCACTCACCAACTTCTCTTCATTTCCCCCTCCCACCCTCACACCCTTCCCAGCCTGTAGTATCTATCATTCTCTATCTCTATGTAGTTCTCTATCTTTATGTGATCAAGTTTTTAGCTCCCACATATGAGTGAGAACATGTGATATTTGTCTTTCTGTGCCTGGGTTGTTTCACTTAACATAATGACCTCCAATTCTATCTATGTTACTGCAAGTGACATAATTTCATTCTTTTTATGGCTGAATAGTATTCCATTGTGTATATATACCACATTTTCTTTATCTGTTCATCCGTCTATGGACACTTAGGTTGATTCCGTATCTTTCCTATTACCAATAGTGCTGCAATAAACATGGAAGTGCAGGTATTCCTTTGATATACTGATTTCTTTTCCTTTGGATAGGTAGTAGTAGGACTGCTGGCTTGTATGGTAGTTCTATTTTTAGTTTTTGAGAAATCTCCATACTGTTTTCCATAGTGGTTGTACTAATTTACATTCCCACCAACAACATATAAGAGTTCCCGTTTCTCCACATCCTTGACGGTATTTGTTATTTTCTGTCTTTTTAATAATAACCATTCTAACTAGAGTTAGATGATATCTCATTGTGGTTTTGATTTTCATTTCCCTGATGCTTAGTGATGTTGAGCATTTTTCATATACTTTTTGGTCATTTGTATGTCTTTTGAGAAATGTCTATTCATGTCCTTAGCCCAGATTTTAGGGATGTCTTCTATATATATTCTGGTTGCTAGTCTCTTATTATACATATAATTTGCAAACATTATCTCTAATTCTGTGAGTTGTCTTTTCACATTCTTTTAAAAATTAGTATTATTTTTAATTGGTAGATCATAATTATATATATTTATGGGGTATAATGTGATATTTTGATATATTAATATAATGTGGAATGATTAAATCATGCTAATTAACATGTACATCATCTCACTCACAATTTTTTGTAGCAAAAAATTTGAAATTTACTGGATTATGTCCTTTGATACGTGAAAGTTTTTAGTTTTGATAAACTATAATTTATTTTTCTCTTATTGTGCTTTATTTTTTCAGCCAACTAGCAAATGAATACATGTATTAATAGTAAGTTTTGAAACAAGAAAGTGTGAGTCTTCCAACATTATTTTTCTTTTTTAAGATTGGTTTGGCTATTTGGGATACCTAGAAATTCCATATGAATTTTAGTATTAGCTTTTCCATTTTTGCAAAAATGTCACTGGGATATTGATATACACTGCATTGAATCTGTAGATCACTTTGGGTAGTATTGCCATCTTAAGCCCTTCAAACCATGAACATGTGTTTTTTCCCCCATTTATTTAGACATAATTTCTTTCAGCAATGCTTTTTAGTTTTCAGTGTACAAGTCGTGCATTTTCTTGCTTAAATTTATTACTAAGTATTTTTTTCTAATGCTACTAAAAATGGTATGTTTTCTTAATTTAATTTCATTTTTCAGTTTTTCCATGGTAGCATATGGAAATACAACTGAATTTTGTATGCTAATCTTGTATCCTGCAACTTTGCTAGACTCATTTATTGGCTCTAATGGTGTGTGTGTGTATGTGTGTATGTGCACGCACGCGTGTGCATGCACATGTGTGTATTCCTTAGTATTTTCTATATATAGGATCATGTCATTTATAAGTAAAGACAATTTGCCTTCTTCCTTTCAAATTAGGATACCATTTATTTCTTTTTCTTTCCTCATTGCTCTGGATAAAACTTACAGTACAATGTTGAGTAGGTATGGTGAAAGGGGAATATTCTTGTCTTTTTTCTCATCTAGAAGGAATGCTTTACATCTTTTGCATTTGAGTATGGTCTTAGTTGTGCTTTTTAATACATGCCCTCTGTCATGTTGAGGAAGCCCTCTCCTATTCCTATTTTTTAATGTTTAAATCATGAAAGGGTGTTGAATTTTTTAAAATGCTTTTTTCAGCATCAATTGAGATGATCAGGCATCTTTTTTCTTTTATTCTATTAATGTGGTATATTACATTGGTTGATTTTGTATATTGAACCACCCTTTCATCCTTGGGATAGATCACACTTGGTCATGATGTATTAATATATCTAAATATCTAAATATGATGCTGGATTTGGTTTGTTAGTATTTTTTTGAGAATTTCTGTATCAATATCCATAAGGGGTATTGGCCTATAGTTTACTTTTCTTGTGGTGTTTTTATCTGTCTTTGGTATTATGGTAATACTGGTCTCATAGAATGAGTTAAGAAGTGTTCCCTCCTCTTCATTTTTTTAAAGACCTAGTCCTGAATCCAAACCTCCTCTTCATTTTTTAAAGAGTCTGAGAATTGATATTAATACTTTTTAAAATGTTTAGTATATTTCTCCAGTGAAGACATATAGTTCAAGGCTTTTCTTTCTTAGGAGGTTGTTGATTACTGATTCAATCTCTTGTTATAAAATCTGTTCACATGTTTTATTTCTTGAGTTTGTTTTGGTAGTTTATGTGTTTCTAAAAATTTGTCTCTCTTCCCTGTTAGGTTGTGGGTAAAAAAGAATAAAAATAAAACAAAATAAAAAAAATAAAAAACAAACAAAAAAATAAAAATTTGTCTATTTCATCTAGGTTACCTAATTTGTTGGTATATAATTTTCATAGCATTCTTTTATAATCCTTTTAATTCTGTAAGGTCTGTAGTAACACCTCTATTTTCCTGTTTGGTTTTAGTAATTTGGGTCTTTTCTCCTTTTTCTTGGTAAGTCTAGTTAAAGGTCTGTCAATTATGTTGATCTTTCACACAATCTATTTGTGATTAATTGCTTCTGTTGTTCTTCTATTCACTATTTCATTTATCTCTAATATTTATCATTTCCTTCCTTCCTTTTCAATCTCTTCAGGATCTCTGTAAACATAGAAATTAGGCATGACCTCCAATGGGTGTTCATGGGAGGTGGTGCCACACACGTGCAGAACTTCCTTGGCCAGCATCCACGACATCAGACCCACTGAGTGAGCTCCCTATTGTTGCATGGAATGGCAATGTCCACATAGCACAGAGGAAAACCTGTGTTACAAAGAACAATGGTAGACAGGTTAATGTAAGATGCCTCTGAGAGGCTGGTGGTCAGCCCTGGGATTAGTAACCACCATGAGACATGGCTTCTGGAAGGCTGCCTAGATCTTGTTAGTGAAGGTTCTAGGAGTAAAGTGGCCAGCAATAGGAGTGGCTCCAGTGGTAGCAGCAAACTTCAGCATAGCCCACTGGCTAGTATTCCTGGAGGATATGACACTGACATCAGCAGGGTTTTCAATGGCAATGTCATGAGCTGCCAGCAGAAGCTTATCCCACGTCCTCTTCAGATTTATAATGTAGATGCCATCACTTTTCCTTTTGTAGATGTATTGTTCTATTTGGAAGTCAAAGTTGGTGCCACCTAAGTGGGTTCCTGCTGCAAGGAGTTTAAGGACATCCTCCTCCATTTGCAGAACATCAAGGGCTCCAGAAATTGTGAAAGTTTCCCTTTAAGTTACATTGGGAATCCAGAACAACACTGTATGGAGCTCTGTCGTGGCCCAATTATAGGATGGGGGAGGAACACAGAACATAAAGAACGACACAGACACACATATAGACTTCACATGACTCGAGTGCCCAATGCACTGTTCGCTTTATTTTTATACCCCCCAGACCCAAGGTTAGTTCCTTGTACGTGAGCATCTGAGCACAGCAGTGATAACTGTTAACTCCGGAGTTGTAACAGAAGTGAACAGTTTCCCATGGTCTCAGATCCAGAAACAGTTACTTGAGGCGCCAGCGCCGGACACAACTCAAAATCAAGGCTGAAATAAGCAACATTAAACAATGCAGCCATTAGAAGAACTTGTGCTCTTTACTGATCAGCGGCAGGCCCCCACGGTTGTGCCTGTCTTAGGCTGCCCCCCCCGTGGGAGGTCAATGCCCGTCTCTGGCTAACCAACCATCTCACGGGGCCAGACCTTGGGAATGTTCTTCTTATCTTATGGCCTCCAGACTCCCATCACGGGGGCCCTCCGTGTGGGAGCTGGGCAGCATTTGCTTATGTGCAGAAACTCAAGCCTCTTGTTATGTCCCAAGACAGTAACTGGATCTGAAGAGAATACTGGTTACCACTGCATCATGCAGCACACGTACATTACAGGCTATAGTGAATGATTAGTATAAGTTAGGCAAACGCCAGAATCAGCCCCCTACAGAGCTCTCTCTGGGTAGTGCAGAAAGGCAATTTTTACATATTCTTGATATTTTGACCCTTTCATCAAAATATAATGTGTGTCTTTATATCTCTTTTTTATTTCAGCATATTACGGGGGTACAAATGTTTAGGTTACATATATTGCCTTTGCCCCACCCAAGTCAGAGTCTCAAGCGTGTCCATCCCCCAGACGGTGTGCACCGCATCCATTAGGTGTGAATATATCCATCCCCTCCTCCCCTCCCATCTGCCCGACATCCGATGAATGTTACTACTATATCTTTATCTCTTATAACAATTTTTGAGTTAAAGCCTATTTTGCTTGATAATAATATAGCCTCCTCAGCTCTTTTTGGCTACTATTTGCATGGAATATCTTTTCCCATCATTTCACTTTTAACCTATTTGTGTCTTTGAACTTGTCCCACAGATCTTGGATGTTCTTTGTGGTGGTGTTGTTTCATTCTTTTTTCTCTTTGAATTTCAGTTTAGAAAGATTTACTGACATACTTTCAAGCTCACTGATTCTTTCCTCAGCCATGTCTAGTCTACTGATGAGCTGTCAAAGGCATTCTTTTTTTCCCCATGGAAAAACACTCTTGTTTATTGGATTAAACAAAAATAAAATAAGCTGCATAGGAACAATTTAAACTCCAAAGAGACACGAACTTTGTTTTAAGGCTATAGTAGTTGATACAGCATCTCCTTGCTACCTTCTCCAGCCTTCTCTGTGGACCACAGAGATACATTCAGAAGCCTGTTAGGTAACATAGGAGTTTTTGAACACTTTTGCATTGGTTCTTCACCTGCTCATTGCCTGTCATGCCTGTGGCCTGTAATATTAACATTTAAGATTTAAAAGTGAAAGC
>VBSM01003151.1:268528-282374 GCA_008086735.1 Cheirogaleus medius | reverse complement strand
AAAAAAAAAAAAGAAACAAGAAGCCGAAGAGCAGCTCAGAATGTTGAGGTGTGATGGGCTGTTGAAGGTTTGTGGAGAGGAGAGAATAGAGGTTGTGCCACAGTAGTCTCAGGTATTGAGAAAATATGCTATGGAAATGTGTTCAGATTGCTAGCAGGGGTAGAGTACTGCTCTGTGCCCTGCAATAGTTTCCCTTCTACCTCATCTGTTACAACTGTCCCCACTTTTCTACCACTCTTCAGCCACACTGACTTTTGTGTTTTCCTAGAACAAGTCATGATCATTCCCACTTCAGGGTGTGCTGTTGCCTAGTCTAATATCAAGTGATTTTCACCCACACATCTCTTACTTGTCATCCAGGTCTCAGCTCAAAAGTCACATCCATATTGTGGTATTCTCGAGGGCACAACTCCAGGGATCATCATGCATCTCATAGTCTAAGTAAGTGATGATCTTTGGAGTTGTTAAACTGGGTGGCCCTGAACATCCCTGACTGCCCTCTTGAAAATGTTATTTTCTATCCCATTTTCCTGTTTTATTTACTTCATGACACTCTTCATCCACTGAAATTACATTGGTAATTGTTTATTTTATGTGTGTCCAAAAGAAAAAGTAAGCCCCATGAGGGGAGAGGCTTTTTCCGGACAACCTGCAAAGAGTGGCACTCAGTAAATAAGTGTTGGGTGAATGGATTGTTATCTACCACATACACCAAAGCAGAAACAGGTACTTAAAGCTGAGTGTCAAAACCAATTGACATTGGAACCAGTGATCACTACATACATTTTTTTTTTTAATCTGGGACATCATCTGTTCAGCAGTTCTCAAACTGTCAGAATCTATGAGGAAAATTGTTTGAAATGCAGAATCCCAAGCCTCAGACCCCAGGAATAGCATTCAGCAGGTTCTGGGGTAAAGTCTCAGATGCTGCAATTTCAATAAGACCCCAGGTGATTCTAATAAAGGTGGCCTGTGGCTCATGCTTAAAACAATACATACTTTTAGAATGACATTTTGGGGAAATTGCTTCTATATTATTAACCTATCATTCAGAGTTCTATGATATCTAGTTTGACTGCTAGTATAATTACTGGGAAGCACAATGTTCATCTAAGGACTTCAAATTGCTTTTCCAGAAGGAATTTCATTTAATTCTTGGTAAAATATCAGGGTCCATTGAACCCAATTTTTGTTTTTTTGAGCTTTTATTTGAGCATTTCTATTTGTAACGAATGCTATTTTATGATTTCTACTCTTTCTTAGAAGTATTCCAATGAACAAGGAGAAAACTCATCTCTTATTTTTAAATATAATAAACCATATTGTATCTTGCATGTACCACATGAGACAATTTGGTCCTTTTGTAAAATTAACATACGGGATCTTATTGGTCTTATTTTTCCTATATCTTGAAATATTTTTTCTATTCATCATCCCAAGAATTATTTCATTATTGGTTAATTATTCCCAGCTATACTAAAAGGACTAAAACATAATAATGATGGAATAACTTACATTAAGAATTATCCACTTTGGGAGGCCAAGGTGGGAGGATTTCTTGAGATCAGAAGTTTGAGACCACCCTGGCAACATAGTGAGACCCTGTTGCTACAAAAAAATTTAAAAATTAGCCAAGTGTGGTGGTATGCACCTGTAGTCCCAGGTTTTCAAGAGGCTGAGGCAGGAGGATTGCCTGAGCCCAGGAGTTCGAGGCTGCAGTGAACTATGATCATGCCACTGCACTCCAGCCTGGGCAGAAGAGCAATACTCTATCTAGAAAAAAAATGCAATGCTGAAATAAGTAATAAATATCACATTATCATTTAGTTTTTACTGCACAGACCAATGTATTACACAACTTCTTTTTCACGACAGTATAAAAGAAATATAGACACACCATCTTGCATTTTTAAATCCAGCTTTCAATGAACACAGGTGAGAATTAAAAAAAAAATTTCCCGTACTGGCAAAGAGAAGAAAATTGACAGAGGAAGACATTTTTACAGCTATTAAATGGAACAAAAGATGAAAGTACAGTGACAACATTACTCTAGACTCTGTTATTCATGGTGAAATTGATGTTTCAAATTGTAAGTCTTCAAATGATGATATCCTAGAAGAATTTTCTCAAACTCAAAAATCAATGCACGAGTGAACAATGTACTTCTAAGGACCAAAACAGTAAATGATATTCTCATCCAGTTCATTGCTTGCCATACAATATATTGTGATGAGAACTAGGAACATCCTGTTTTTACTCAAAGGACATGGGACAATTTTCTGTCACCTTTTATCATAATGGATATTTAATATATATCCAGTGTTTAAGCAATAAGATTTCTAAGTGGACAAATGCTGAAGTAAGGCAATTAGAAGGAAATAGATCATATAGAAATGAAAAAAGTCATTGGACTGGTAATTCTAATTGTTGTTCATCAATTTTAAAATGAAAATGTTTTACAATTATGGAGCAAAGAAGATGGCTATACTCCCTTCAACAAAATTATGGGATGTCAAAGTTTTGAAAAGTTTTCCATTTTGATAAGTACAAAAATAACGAAGTAATAATAGGACAGAATTTATTTAGGGTATAAGTGAGGAATCAGTATTTATAAGATGGATGTATTATTCTAGGTTCAGGTATGACAGTTGAGTAAGTTGCAATCAACAGATGATGTCAATTTTGTGTATATATACCATCAAAACCAGGAAAATCGGGAATAAAATTTGAGTTTGATATCTTTAAGCTCTTGCTAAATTTTCTGATTTAGTTGTCCTTCATTATCCCTTTATTTTTACTTCTATAAATTATTCATAAAGTGACTTAATATACAAAACATCAAATGTGTAGTTTGCACAGAGAAGGTAAAATTATGATGACAATTTTGTCCTGGTATTCTGAGGGCTGATGTCCTAAATATTCCTGAGTGGTTGGGAGGACTAAATATTTTTATTCTGTTTAATAAATGAGGCTGGTGGAAGGGAAGTGACCTCCTCAAGGTGCCTTGGTGATAAAACTTTCTGACTCACTTCAACTATTTATCCAGCCAACTCAACATCACACCTTGTACTCCCTTATCAGCTTCTGTGCCTCAGGCTTAAAGCTCACAAAATTCTCTGATGTTAATCTAAAAGTCAAAATAAGACAATAGGAAGTTTGTGAAATAGAGGGAGAAAGGGACATTTTCTTCCCTTATCCTAGACTCTGGTCAGGGGGAGGGGATCATTCAATTAAATGGAAATGATGTAATGACATTCTTCCTCTGGGACTCCATGAGGCAGCTGATTCTACCACAACAAATTGGCCTGCAGAAATGCACGTGGACATGTAATGAATGTGTATACATATCTCTTTATGCTGTTACACTTTCAAGTATTCCTTCTAGTAAAAACTTGAAAAACTTTCAATCTTTCAATTGAAAAGTTGAGCTTTTCAAAAGTTCATGTCCAGGACACCTTTTTCACAGGGTGGCAAAGCAAGCTGGAAAGAGAACTAGAATCTCCTAAATGCACCACTAGGTTCCCAACACTGCTACTTTAAAAATGAAGAACACTGAAGGTCAGAGCAGTTAAATATTCACAGGGGTCCATGGTTAATAAAAAGCTGAAGAGATATTCTCAGCAAGGGTTATCTGACTCCAGTGACTATGGTCTTACCACTCTCCCACTGGGACCTGACTTTTAGATGGTGGCCTTGTAGGGATGAGAAATGGATGAGTTTGTGCTTTTTGGGTAGGGGATCCATGCTAGGTGGTGCAGGTTAGCAGGGGATTTGTACTAGTATTTATCTTCCCTCTAGTAGATAGAGAGGATTGGAGTTCATGTGAGAAGTCAGGGATGAAGATGTGGATTACAGTTTACATGCCTCAATCCTATAACTGAGTCCAAGTTCATATCACTCACCACACCACAGATAATAAGTAGAGAGACAAGGTATTGAGGAAAGAAAAGCAACTTTTATTTGGGACAGCAGCAAACCGAGAAGATGGCAGACTAATGTCCTAAAGAACCATTTTAAGTTAGTATAAACTTTAGGCTCCTTTTTAGGTTAAGGGAAGGGGGAAGAGGAGAGGGGGAGTTGCCAGAAGTGACCAACAACTGCAGACAACTGGATGTCAGCAAGAGTCCAAGGAAATTGTGAAACTTCTTGGTCAGTTAACTTTGGATGATATAGGTCAGGTCATGATGTTCCTGTAAATCTTTAACATAACATTGTTAATTGTGTGCATACTTTCCTTATCTCTCTGGGAGTTAGTTTTGGGACTGTTTATCATCTTTCTTCTAGGGTTGAACTACAAACCAAATTCTTCCTTTAATTAGTTGGCCTACATGCAGAGCTAAGCAGCTTTTAACCTAAAGGATATTACCACAGGGGGTCAGAAGCAAAATAGAGTTAGTCATGCTAAGCCTCCCTTCTACTGTTACAATCCCATTAGGTGCCCAATATATGCTTGGTGGTCATGCATGACTTTTTTCTCTCTGGGCCTCATTACCTTATCTGCAAACTGAAGTTGCTGGACTAAGTAATTGCTAAGTTCCCTTTCTGCTCTGTTTTCATAAGGATAAAGATGGCCACTTAGTAGTTTTTGAACACTGCAAAGTGAGTCAGAGTTCCTCATCGACCACCCCATCCCTTTATATAGGCTGCACTACAGCCATGCCAGACTGTCTTCTGGCTGTACCCCGAGCACACAGTGCACATTCTCACATCCATGTCTTTGCACAGCCAGGAATGTCTGTATATGCATTCCACTGCCTCTCATAATCCTAGTCCTGTAAGATTCAGCTCATAGCCCACCTCCTTCTCTGATAATTTTGGCTGGAAGTGCCTGGCACACAATATTAGCCCAAGAAGGGCATGCTGAAAGAATGAGGCCATGAACAAGTGAAGTTTTAATATCCTTAATGCATAAATATCAATGAACATCACAAAAGGTGGTCAATTGCACCAGTAATCAGGGAAATCGTTATGCAAACAACAAAAAGTTACATTTCAAAGTCATCAGTTAGGAAGACTTATTTTTAACTTCTCTAAATACCAAGGATGTTGTTTGTTTTTATTTGTTTTTTGTTAGGAGTGTGATATATAAATGAGAATTTTCACCCACTCCTGGTGGTAAGTTTAAAAGGTACAACCAGTTTGAGGGTACCATTTCACAGTTTCCAGTAGAGCCTATTCATATCCTAAGATTCAGATGTTTCATGCTTAGACACATAACACCTGGAAACTCATTATACATACTTACATGTATATTAATATATCTATATACATGAAGTGATATCTTAAATATCCATCAAGGGGAAATAATATAAATATAGAGATATATTCATACTAGTCACTACTATACTGTGAAATTGGCTTCCCTTCCCCACTCCACACACTAAATGAAAGACAAAACAAGCAAAACTCACCCCCACTGTCTGCTCTCAGGTGGTTCTGATGCTTAGCCAGGTTTGGGAACCATTGATCAGTATGGGAACATCCAGATTCCCTGGCACAAGGTTCATGGCTCTTCCTCAAGAACTCAACCCTTCCCCACTAATCTCCCACACTATCTCTCCAAACACCCTGCATTCTTGCCATACTGGATAGTCTTTCAGCAGCACCACAAACATACTGGGCACATTCTCACCACTGTGCCATTGATCCGTCTTGCAATACCTATATACATCTCTCCCTGACTATCAAAATCCTATTCATCTGGTGAGGCTCCACTCAAATGCCACCTACTCTGTGAAGCCCTCCACAATGACCCTCTACCTTTGATCATGAAGGAACAATGACTTCCTTAGTTCCTACTGAACACTTCACTTGAAATTCTGGAGCAGCACATATTTCCCTCTTCCTATCTTTAGAGACCTTTTAAATAAATAAGACTGGATACTACTCACAGGCAAGAAGCAATTTGGGAGGAAAACACTGGAAATCTGAGTGGAAGTCCCTGGATTTGAATGCCACCTCTGCTACTTGCTGACTGTGTGACCACTGCCAAGTTTCTTCTCTCTCCTGATACTCAGCTTTCTCATCTTTAAAATAGAAAATTCATACCTGTCATAGGGCCACTATAAAAAGTAGGCAAAGTGATTTATGTGTGGTGACTTGCCATGTCACAGATATAGAAATTTAAAGCTGTTTAGTGTCTTTCTTTTTGAAGTATTAATACTTTACTCAAAATTTAGATGCTATGAAAGATAAATGTCTTATTTCAAAATACAATGCTTTAGTTTGGGAGTTAGGCTTGAACATGTTTAGAGATTATGCCATAATTCATATTTTAGATGATGCCAAAAATAGAAATATTTTTAGTTAATAGACTTTATTTTTAGAGGAGTTTTAGATATACAGAAAAATTGAGAAGAAAATACAGGGAATTCCCATATACTCCCTCACCACCCCCTCAAAGCATCCCCTATAATTAATATCTTGCATCAGTGTGGAACATTTGTTACAAGTGATTAACAAATACTGATACATTGTTATTAATTAAAATCCATAGGTTACATTACAATTTACTCTTTATGTTGTACATTGTGTGAGTTTTGGCAAATGTGTAATGTCCTGTATCTAGCACTGCAGTATCATATAGAATAATTTCACTGCTCTAAAAATCCTCTGTGCTCCACCTATTCATCCCTCTCTCTCTTCCCCTAACCCCCTGGCAGCCACAGATCTTTTTACTGTCTCCATAGTTTTGCCTTATCCAGAATGTCATATAATTGGAATCATATAGTATGTGGCCATTTCAGATTGACTCCTTTAACTTAGCAATATGCATATAAGGTTCTTCCATGTCTTTTCATGGCTTGAAAGTTCATTTCTTTTCAGAGTTGAATAATATTCAATTTATGTACTATAGTTTATCTACTCACCTATTGAAGGACATCTCAGTTTTGTCCAAGTTTTAGCAATTGTGCATGAAATTGCTATAAACATCTGTGTGCAGGTTTTTGTGTAGACATTAGTCTTCAACTCATTTGAGTAAATACCAAGGAGTACAATTGCTGGATATTGTGGTAAGAGTATGTTTAGCTTTATAAGAAACTTCTGAACTATCCTCCAAACTGGCTGTACCATTTTGCATTCCCACTAGCAATAAATGAGAGTTCCTGCTGATTCACATCCTTGCCAGCATTTGGTGTTTAGATTTTTACCATTCTAATAGGTGTGTAGTGGTATCTTATTGTTGTTTTAATTTGTAATTCCCTAATGACATATGATGTTGAGCACTTTTTTCATGTGCTTATTTGCCATCTGTATATCTTCTTTGGTGAGGCATCCAGATCTTTTACCTACTTTCTAATTGGATTTTTTTTTACTGTTGATTTTAATTGGTATATATAGACCATTGCTGTTTAAAGTGATACTGATATAGTTGGATTAACATCTACCATATTTGTTACTGTTTTCTATTCATTGCCCTTATTCTTTTTATTTTATTTTTTTGTCTTTTACTCTTTTTCTGCCTTCTCTGGTTTTAGTTGAAGATTTTATATGATTCCATTTCCTATCCCTTCTTAGCATATCAATTATACTTCCTTTTTTAACATGTTTTTAGAGATTGCCCTCAAATTTGTAATCACATTATAACTAATTCAAGTTCACTTTCAAATAAAACTATACCACTTCACAGGTAGTGTAAGTACTTTATAACAGAGTATTCTCAATTCCTCCCTTCCATTCCTTACAATATGTCCATCATTCATTTTACTTATTTATATGCTATAACCATCAAATACATTGCGCTATTAATAGGCTTGAACAAACCATTATTTGTTAGATCAATTAAGAACAAGAAAAATAAAACATTTTATTTTACTTTCATTTATTCCTTTTCTAACACTCTTCCTTTTTTATATAGATCTGAGTTTCTAACCTATGTAATTTTCCTTCTCTCTGAAGAACTTCTTTTTTTAACAGTCTCCTAGTAATTTTCAAGAATACAATACATTGTTATTAACTATAGTCACCATGTTGTACAATAGATCTCTTGAACTTATTTTTCCTACGTGGCAGAAATTTTGTATACTTTAACCAACATCTCCCCGCTCCTAGTAACCACCATTCTACTCTCTACTTCTAAGTTCAACTTTTTTAGATTCCACATCTAAGTGAGATCATGTAGTATTTGTCATTCTGTTTCTGGCTTCTTTTCTTTTCTTTCTTTTTTTTTTTTTTTTACATTTTTATTCCACCTGCCTTCCCCCTTTGACCCCAGGCACTCTGTGTGGTGCCACCCAGAGAGGGCCTCAGTAAATACTTGTTGCCTCCGAGAATAAACAAGCACATGGCAGAGCTAGAAGGCCCACAAGGGTCCAGGCCAAATTCCTCACCCAGAGACCCACAGATGGAGAAACTGAGGGCTAGAGAAACAGGACTATCTAGTCACCCAGTGTACTGTGGGGACTGAGACTGGGACCCAGGCCTCTCTCCTCAGAGTCCCTAGGCACTCAGCTTATTTTGGGGCCTTCAAGGAGGGGGCTGCCGGCAGAGCAGCTGGGAGGAGGGGCTGGTTATCAAGAAAAAACATGCATTCCACCCAGGGCCCAATGCCTCCCTAGAGGCAGAAAGCAGCCTAGTTAGAAGCCAATTTAAAAAGGTGAGCAGGGCAGAGGAGTGGGAGTGTTTTCTGGAGCTGAAAATAGACAGGGGAAGCCTAGAGGTCTAGGCCATCTATCAGGCCAGACTAAGAGGTTGAGATCAGAGGTCAGAGGTCAGAGAGAGCCTCCTATGCTGGAATTCAGACAACAGACTACTGGGAGGTGCCCCAACTCAGGGCTCAGGTTTATCCTGCTATGCCACATCTGCTCACCAAGGCCTGGCCTACCCCTAAAGCCTAGCTCTTCCTGCCCAGAGCTGCAGACCCCTGAGGCCAGCCAGAAAACTGAGAAGCCCCTGCCCCCATGCCTACCCCTGCTGCTCTGGACCTGGAGGGTTGACCCAGTACCAGCCCTGGGCTGGTGCCTACAATTGGTGGCTTCTTTGAAACTCCTCAGGTCAGCTGAGCTGTGAGTCAGGGCCCCTCACCACCCCCAGCCTCAAGCCTGACCCAGACCTTACTCCTCTTGGCTTCCTCAGCATCTCCCTTGGCCTCCCTGCCTGAGGCCAGGGCTCCCCCTTCAGGTAGGACTGCTGACCCCCAAAATACCTCCCTAAATGCCCACTTGGTCCATCCCACTCTCCCAAAAGCAGGAAGTAGCTGGCTTATTTCAATTAACATAATGTCCTCCAGGTTACTCCATGTTGTCCCAAATGACAAAATTTTCTTCTTTGTAAAGGTTGAAGAGTATTTCATTATGTGTGTGTGCATGTGTGTGTGTGTATAATCCATTCATCTGTTGATGGACACTTAGGTTGATTCTATAACCACAATGAGATATCACTTCACACCTATTAGAATGGCTATAATCAAAAAGATAAAAGATAAATGCTGGGGAGGATGTGGAGAATAAAGAACTCTTGAACACTCTTGGTGGGAATGTAAATAAGTACAGCCATTATGGAAAACAGTAAGAAAGTTCCTCAAAAAATTAAAAATAGAAGTATCACATAATCCAGCAATCTCACTACTGGTTATATTTTTAAAGGAAATGAAATCACTATGTCGAAGAGATAGTTGCACTCTCCTGTTCACTGTAGTATTATTCACAGTAGCCAAAATATGGAATCAATCTAAGTTTCCATCAACAGATGAATGGATAAAGAACATATGGTGTATATGTACACACAATGGACACTATTCAGCCTTAAAAAGAAGCAAATTCTGTCATTTGCAACAACATGGATGAATCTGGAGGACATTATGTTATATAAAACAGTCCATGTACAGAAAGCCAAATTCCACATTATCTCACTTAGATTTGGAATCTAAAATAGTTGAACTCATATAGAAGTGTAGAGTAGAATGATGTTTACCAGGTGCTGGGGAGATGTTCATTAAAGAATACAAAATTTTGGTTAGATAGAAGGAATAAGTTTAAGAGATCTATTGTACAACATGGTAACTATAATAACAATATTATAAGTTAACAACAATGTATTGTATTCTTGAAAATTGCTATCAGAGTAGATTTTAAGTGTTCTCACCACAAAAGAGATAAGTATGTGAGGTATATGTATGTTAATAAGCTTGATTTAGCCATTTCACCATGTATATATATTTCAAAACATCATGTCATGTTGTACATAAATATGCAAATTTTTATTTGTAAATTGAAAAATAAATAAGATGCAAAAACTCCAACAATAACTATTATTAAAAAAGATGCCAACAAGTATAGCACACATAGTAGAATAATTTTGTGCTTATTATTATGCAACTAGCAAGTAATGGTTCCCAGAGTAAAATCCCAGTCCTTCTCACCTCAAAGCCCATACTCCCAACCACTGTTTCTGTTTTGTGTATCCTTCTGTGTTAAGCCAGAGGTCAGCACAGGGGAAGGGACTCACCCAAGGTCCTGTGGTCAAGTTGATGGGTCTGGCAACTGAGATACATGTTTGATGACTCCCATATTTTGTCTAGCTAACCTGTTACTCGTCTTTGCTCTTCTATATGATTTCTTCTTACTATGTCAAACTAGTAGGAAAATAAGGAGACAGGAAAACATGTAGAAAAAAATAAATGATGAGATAGGACAAAAGTTCACTTCTTGCTACCAAATTTCCAGATACTGTTTCAAATATTCCATTTTACGGAACAGAGCAAGCAGACACTGCGGGTTTATGACACACAAGAGACAGCAGGTGCCCTATTGATTCAGCCTGACGACCTGGCATCTGCCAACTGAGTAGTTGCCCCCAGTGCTAGCTCTCTGTCGGTGGGCAGCTGCCATTTGTGGGGTCCACAACCCAGACACTGGGGCGTGCTAGGGTTTCAGGCAGCACCCCTCCCCCAGTCTGGGGACTTGCCAGGTGTGGCGGGCTCCGACATTCCTTGACCTGTTGATTTGGCTAGCTGGGCCTGTGTCTGTGGGCGAATTTTGAGTGCTTTTCCACAATGCTAGTTCCCCAGCGGTGGGAGGCCACCACCTGTGGGATACCCAGACACCGGAGCACTGGGAGGTCTCAGCCATCACCCTTCCACTAGCCCAGTGACTTTTGGGCCAGGCATGGAGAGCTTCGCCCCTGGAGTTTGGGACAAGCAAGAAAAACTGCTTTCCCTGTGCGATTGGCATGACTCTGCAGGGCCTTGGCGTGGATCAATAATTGACAGCCCATTGATTTGGCCCGCTGGACTGGCTTAGGTCATCTAATAAGAACATAAACTCTGGGGCCTGCTCTTCGCATCCGGGCAGCTGCCAGCAGTGGGGTTTGTGGTCAGGGAAGGAAATTCCTGGCCAGAGACCCCAGCAGGTGCACCAAGTGACCCCTCCCATCAGGAGCAGCCTCCCAAACCTGGCAGAAGAACCCTGAATAACATATTAGCAGCTCCCCCTAGTGGCAGACCAAGAAAACATAGAAACACACACATGGAGGCTGTTAGGCATCAGCTAGGATCTGTCCTGCCCTTACCCTCACTTTACAGGGGAATAGGGTCCAAGTAACCCTCTGGAGTGGCAAGATCCTTCCTAAAGATCGGGACAGTTGTATTCCCCATCCAGGGGACCAGAGACCAACACAGAGGCATCAGATTACCTTGATATCTGGCTCCTCCATGTCATCTACAACCAATGACAGAGACTCCTGCAATTGATAAATGAATTCAGTAAAGTCTCAGGATACAAAATTAATGCACACAAATCAGTGCCATTCATATATGCCAATAACAGTGAAACCGAAAATCAAATCAAAGATGCAACACCTTTCACAATAGCATCAGAGAAAATTAAATATTTAGGAATATATTTAATGAAGGAGGTGAGAGATATATATAGGGAGAACTATAAATCACTGAGAAAAGAAATTGTAGGAGATGTACACAGATGGAAATCCCTACCATGCTCATGGATTGGTAGAATCAATATTGTTAAAATGTCCATTCTACCTAAAGTGATCTATAGAATTAATGCAATCCTTATCAAAATACCACCATCATTCTTTACAAATTTAGAAAAAATAATTCTACACTTCGTCTGGAACCAGAGAAGACCTCTTATAGCCAAAACAATCTTAAGCAAAAAGAACAAATTGGGAGGCATCAGTCTTCCAGACTTCAAACTTTACTACAAGGCTATAGTAACCAAAATAGCATAGTATTGGCACAAGAACAGAGATAAAGACCTTTGGAATAGGATGGAGATCCCAGATATAAAACCATCCTCACATTGTCATCTAATCTTCAACAAAGCAGACAAAAGTATAGATTGGGGAAAAGAGTCTCTATTCAATAAGTGGCACTGAGAAAACTGAATACCCACATGCAGAGGATTGAAACCAGATCCCCACCTCTCACAAAAATCAACTCACAGTGTATAACAGACTTAAACCTAAGGTATGAAACCTTAAGAATTCTAGAAGAAAATGTTGGGAAGACTCTTTTAGACATCGGCCTAGGTAAAGAATTTATGAAGAGGACCCCCAAAGCAATCACAGCAGGAACAAAAGTAAATAAAAGGGACCTGATCAAATTAAAAAGCTTCTGCACAGCCAAGGAAACTATCATTAGAGCGAATAGACAACCTACAGATTGGGAGAAAATATTCACTTTCTATAAATCCAATAAAGGGCTGATAACAAGAATCTATATAGAACTTAAGAAAATCAACAACAACAAAAAAAATCAGATAATCCCATTAATAAATGGACAAGGGACATGTACAGAAACTTTTCAAAAGAAGACAGACTAATCGCCAGAAAACATATAAAAAAGTGATCAACATGTCTAATCATTAGGGAAATGCAAAGCAAAACCACAATGAGATATCACCTAACTCCATTGAGAAGGGCCTCTATCAAAAAGTCCTAAAACAACAAATGCTGGCTTGGATGTGGAGAGATTGGAACACTCTTACACTGCTGGTGGGACTGCAAATTAGTATAACCCCTGTGGAAAGTAATTTGGAGATACCTCAAAGAGCTAAAAATAGAAAGAGCATTTGATCCAGCAATCCCACTACTAGGCATCTATCCAAAGGAACAAAAGACATTCTATAATAAAGACATCTGCACTAGAATGTTTATAGCAGCACAATTCACAATTGCAAAGATGTGGAAACAACCCAAATGTCCATCAATACATGAGTGGATTAATAAAATGTGGTATATGTATACCATGGAACAGTACTCAACTACAAAAAATAATGGTGAATTAGCACCTCTTATATTATCCTGGATAGAGATTGAGCCCATCCTTCAAAGTAAGGTATCACAAGGATGGAAAAACATGCACCACATGTACTTGCCATCAAATTGGTACTGATCAACACTAAGGTATTCACATGGTAGTAATACTCATTGGGTGCAAGTCGGGTGGGGGGGTGGGAGGTAAACCCACAATTAATGGAAGCAGAGCACACTGTATGGGGGAAGGACACATTTGTAGCCCTGGCTTGGGTGAGGCAAACACAATACATGTAACCAAATGTTTGTACCCCCATAATATCCTGAATTTTTTTTAAAAAGTAGACATATAATTATATGATCCATCAATTCTATTTTTGGGCATTTAACCAAAAGAATTGCAAGCAGGATCTCAAAGAGGTATTTATACATCCATGTTCATAGCATTATGTGCAATAGTCAAAACGTGGAAGCAACTCAAGTGTCCATCAACAGATGAAAGGATAAACAAAATGTGGTATAAATATACAGTGGGATATTATTCAGCCTTTTTTAAAAAGAAAGGAGGCCAGGCGTAGTGGCTCACACCTGTAATCCTAGCACTCTGGGAGGCCAAGGCGGGAGGATCAC
>VBSM01003151.1:251369-268428 GCA_008086735.1 Cheirogaleus medius | reverse complement strand
AAAAAAAAAAAAAAAGAAGAAGAAGAAAAGAAAAAGAAAGGAAATTCTGATACATACAACAACATGGATGAACCTTGAGGACATTATTATGTTAAGTGAAACAAGCCAATCACAAAAAGACAAATATTGTATGATTCCACTTACATGAGGTACCTAAAGTAGTCAAATTCATAAAGGCAGGAAGTAGATCCGTGGTTTTCAGTGGCTGAAGGTGGGGCAGGGGGAATAGGTAGGTAGTTTTTAATAGCACATTAAAAAGATTTCTTCAGTGTGTTCACATAGTGGGAGATAGAAGATACTTCTATTTTATAAATTTGCATTTCTAATTTCTATAGTGTTTTAAATATAAAACCTATTGAAGAAAATGTTACAAACACAAAATAATTATGAAATGATTACAAATATGATGCTCATATAGTCATTGCTTTGGAAACAGATCAAAGGAATTTATTTGACAGTTTTCTGTGTGTATGTGTTTCTTTGTCTCAAACTTCTTCATACCAATTATTTACATACTAACTCATGAAGCTTTTTACTCAGTTCACTCAGGGGCTGGATTTCCAGTCTTAGAGCTTGAAGATACCAGGATGACCATGAATATAGAAGGACTGTTGCCAATGTGTGGAAAATACTAGACAGTTTGGCCAATAGGATAACATCCATTCACACCCTCTCTTTGTGACAACACAACACCTTTTTCCATTCCCTTACTACCTTATCAAGCCCCCTAGTTGAGACTTTCGCACCTGTAATTCTGACTCTGAGTATCAAGGTGGCATCATTCTCCACTTTCTACAGGATACCCTTCACCATGAAAAGGCATAATTTTAATATTAATAAACAAAAAAAATATTTCTTCAAAGCAGGAGAGATATTGAAAGCATTCCTGCTTAGAACTGGAACCAGACAAGGTTGCCCACTGTCACCACTTCTGTTCAACATAGTGCCAGAAGTCCTAGTAAGAATAATCAGGCAAGCAAAGGAAATCAAGGGTATCCAAATGGGTAAAGAAGAGGTCAAACAATCACTCTTTGCTGACAATTTGATCTTATATCTAGAAAACCCCAAAGATTCTGCAAAGAGACTCCTAGAATTGATAAATATTGATAAATTCAGCAAAGTCTCAGGTTACAAAATCAATGTACAAACCAGTGGCATTCCTATACACCAACAACAGACAAGCTGAGACTCAAATCAAAGACTCATTACCTTTCACAACAGCAACAAAGAAAATAAAATACCTAGGAATATAATTAACTAAGGACATGAAAGACCTCTACAGGGAGAACTACGAAACACTGAGGAAGGAAATAGCAGAGGACATAAACAGATGAAAAAACATACCATGCTCATAGATTAGTAGAATCAACATTCCTAAAATGTCTATACTACCCAAAGTGATCTACAGATTCAATGTAATCCTTATTAAAATATCAACATAATTTTTTGCAGATATAGAAAAAATAATTCTATGCTTCATATGGAACCAGAAAAGACCCCAAATACCCAAAGCAACCTTAAGCAAAAATAACAAATCGGGAGCCATCACTTTATCAGACTTCAAGATATATTACAAGGCTATAGTAACCAAAATAGCATGGTACTAGCACAAAAACAGACACATAGACCAATGGATCAGAACAGAGAACCCAGATATAAAACAATCCTCATATTGCCATCTGATCTTTAACAAAGCAGACAAAAACATACACTGGGGAAAAGAATCCCTATTCAATAAATGGTGCTAGAAAAATTGGATAGTCACATATAGAAAACTGAAAGAGGACCCACATTTCTCACCATTCACAAAAATTAATTCATGATGGATAACAGACTTAAACATAAGGCATGAAACTATAAGAATTCTGGAAGAAGAGGTTGGAAAAACTCTTATAGATTTTGGCCTAGGCAAAGAATTTATGAAGAAGACCCCAAGGCAATTATAGCAACAACAAAAATAAATAAATGGGACATGATTAAATCAAAAAGCTTCTGCACAGCCAAGAAAACAATCAATAGAGCATATAGACAATCTACAGAACGGGAGAAAATATTTGCATGCTATACATCAGATAAAGGGCTAATAACCAGAATCTACAAAGAACTCAAGCAAATCAGCAAGAAAACAGCAAATAACCCAATTAAAAAGTGGGCAAAAGACATGAACAGAAGCTTTTCAAAAGAAGATAGACTAATGGCAAATAAACATATGAAAAAATGCTCGACGTCTCTAATCATCAGGGAAATGCAAATCAAAACCAAAATGAGATATTACCTAACTTCAGTGAGAATGGCTTTTATCAAAAAGCCCCAAAACAACAAATGCTGGAGTGGATGTGGAGAGATAGGAACACTCATACACTGTTGGTGGGACTGCAAACTAGTACAACTTCTATGGAAAGTAGTATAGGGATATGTCAAAGAACTAAAAATAGACCTACCATTTGATCTAGCAATCCCATTACTGGGTATTTACCCAAAGGAAAAAGACATTTTATAAAAAAGACACTTGCACTTAAATGTTTATAGCAGTACGATTCACAATCACAAAGATGTGGAAACAACCCAAGTGCCCATCAATACATGTGTGGAATAATAAAATGTGGTATATGTATACCATGGAGTATTAATAAGCCATGATAAATAGGAACTAATACCTTTTGTAACAACCTGGATGGAACTGGAGACCATCTTTTTAAGTGAAGTATCGCAAAGATGGAAAAACAAACATCACATGTACTCACCATTAAACTGGAACTAATTAATCAACACTCATGTGCACATATGGTAGTAAAACTCAATAGAAATCCAAAAGGTGGGAGGGGGGAGAACGGGATGGGTAAATTCACACCTAACAGGTACAATGCACACTATCTGGGTAATGGGCACACTTATAACTTTGACTCAAACTGTGGAAAAGCAATTCATGTTACAAAAACATTTGTACCCCTGTAATATTCTGAAATAAAAAGAATATATATAATACATGTCTACTGCCTCCATGTGCTGAAACAGACAAGAAACAACGACCACCTCAATAGCAATGCACAATTCTAGTACCCAGACTGTTTCCTCTAAAACTATTTCCCACTAAAGGAATCAGGCTCCCTTGCAGAAATGGCTGATTCCAAGACTGGAAAGGGATTATACTGAATGAGTCTGGACCAAACTGCAATACCAGCGAACATGTCAAAAAGATCAGGAAGAGACAAGCTACAGATTGGAAGAAAATATTTACAAATGATACCTCTGGATAAGGGGATAATATTCAAAATATATAAGGAACTCAAACAACTCAATAGCAAAACAACCCATTCAAAAAATGGGCAAAAGACATAAATAGACATTTCTCAAAAGAAGACATACAAATGGCCAACAGATATATGAAAGAATGCTCATCATTACTGAGAGAAATGCAAATTAAAACTACAATGAGCTATCACTTCACATCTGTTATTAATAGAATGGCTATTATCAAAAAGATGAAAGATGAAAAGTAGTGGCACAAATGTGGAGAAAAGGGAACCCTTGTGCCCTGTGGGTGGGAATGTAAATTAATATAGCCATGCTGGAAAACAGCACGGAAGTTCCTCAGAAAGCTAAAAATAAATTACTATATCATCTAGCAATCCCACGTCTGGGTGTATATCCAAAAGAATTGAAATCAGTAAGCTGAAAAGATATTTGCACTCCCATGGTCATTAAAGCAATAGTCACAATAGCTAAGATATGGAGGCAATCTAGGTGTCCAACATCAGATGAAAAGATAAAAAAAATGTGGTATATATGCTCAAAGGGATACTATTTAGCCTTATAAAAGAAGGAAATTCTCTCATTTGTGACAACATGGATAATCCTGGAGGACATTATTCTAAATGAAAATAGCCAGGCACAGAAAGACAAATATTGCATGACTTTACTTATATGTGGGATCTACAAAAGTTGAACTCATAGAAGTAGAGAGTAAAATGGTGGTTACCAGAGGCTGAGCGGTGGGGATGGGAAAAAAAAGAGATGTTGATCAAAGGGTACAAAGTTTCATTTAGACAGGAGAAATAAGCTTTAGTGATCTATTGCATAGAATGGTGACTATAATAAATAATGATGCACTCTATTTCTCAAAATTGCTGAAAGTAAAATTTAAATGTTTTTATCATAAAAAATAAGTATGTGAGGTGATAGATTTGTTAATTAACTTTATTTAGTAATTCTACAAGGTAAACAGGTACCAAAACATCATATGTACCCCATAAATATATAAAATTATTAAAAATAAAAGACTCAGAAATCAACCTGAAGGGGCTCCCACTGGCCAAACAGAATAATTTTAATATCAAAAACATTAATAACTGCAATGGATTAAAGCATGTCAAATATAGAAACATCTATGAGCTCACAACAACACTAAAAAACAACAACAACAAATAAAATCAACTCACTTCTCACCTTTGGAGGATCCCAGGGAAACAGCTCGTATACAGTGGAAAAATTATAAAAGAATTAAACATTCACTCTATCCTTTCTGTATATATTATATCTAAACATAACCTAATAGTTGATAACAGGAAGTTTCTTTTATAAAGAAATTTCAACTAATCAATGCAGAAAAAATTCAGAATTAGTACATAACAGTTTGAAACCTTTAATGAAATGCAGTTCTAGGCAAAAATCATCAGAAGCTACAAAAAATATGAGCGGTAAGGCAGATGGGAAGTTTTATTAACATAATGCATGGATCAGGCTGACAACACCTGAACCCAGTGATCAATCTTAAAGCCACAAGAGGAGAGACAAGCAGACAAGATGAGACTCCTGGGGGAAGGCTATAGGAAGCACAACACCACATCTGAGGTACTCTTGCCAAAAAACCTGAATGTGATCAAGCCTCAAAATCTAATTACCAATTTAAAGGAAATAGAAGGGACCAGAGGAACATAAAAACCAACACAATAGGGATATAATTATCGAAACCCAGAATGCAAACTCCACAGGACACAACATCCAATTTCTTAAGCAAATAAACAGGAAGGTCAAAAAAGAGGACAGACCTTCTTTAGAATAAAAGAGACAGCACTTGAGAGAGAATTAAATGTAATAGAAATTAAAAATAAAACCACAATGAGACACCACCATACACATAACAGAACAACAAAAATAAAAATGGTAGAAAATACCAAGTACTGGTGAGGATATGGAACAGTGGAACTCTCAACACTGCGGGTGGGAATACAAATTGGAACAATCACTTTGAAAAACAGCTTGGCAGTGGCTACTGAGCTGAACATACACATATCCTATAACTCTGAAATGCCACTCTGGTGCACGCCCAAGAGAAATGAAAATAAATATCCACTCAAATGATTTGAACAAGGATGTTCATACCACCATTATTCATAATAAGTCAAAACCTGGAAAATACATAAATCCCCATAACAAATGCATACATTTTGAAATATTTACATGATATAATACTGTACATCAATAAGAATGAATGATCTACAATTACGGACAACAATAAAGGTAAATCTCATGCACATTATATTGATTGAAAGGAACCAGATGTAAAAGAGCACATGCTATATGATTCCAGGAATTTTTCTTTGAATGTCCCAATAGAGTTCGGAACAAGATAGGAAAATCAACACTCCATTTCCTTTTATTTGAAGGTACTTAGTGTCTTTTTATATTACTGGCAGGTTAACCTCAGAAAAGCATTTATCCTCTGAGCCCTTGAAAATTGATTCACACCAGAATAACGTTAATGCTGTGTGTGATGGACAGGCAACCAGGTGAGAGACAGGACACATACTTGGGCTGCAGTGCCAGCCCTAACCTACTAACTCTAATGACCTTGGGTAAGTCACCACACCTCATCTGCCTTCCTCATCAATGGGGGTCAGACCAGCCCTGCCTCCGAAACACTAAAGCACAGAACAACGTGACCTCCAACTGGAAAAGCACCTCTGAGTTCATAAAAGAGAATAGAATTCAGCTTGGAAATTCAAAGAATTATTTTAATAGCCAAGTTGTCCAATGCACAGTAGCTGTGATGGTTGTTACCATTTATGTTTCTACAATTATTACCTTTTTGTTTTTCTTAAATAAATACTCTCTAGTACATGACACAATGACTACTGAAGCATATTTTCCACCCAAAGAGAGAATGCCCTGTCTACCATCAAATACCATGGGCTGATATAGTTCAACATATGTCTTTCTTCCTCCTAAGTGTACTGGGTAAGAGCACGGGCTCTGGAGACAGAGTGATTGCAAACCCTCGTTCTGCCACGTAAAAGCTGTGTGATTTTGAATAGTTTTACTTCACCTTACAGTCACTCAAATATCTCAATCTGCAAAACTGGAATTATATAGTATTTACCATGCAAGAGAAAAAGCTTTAAAAATATTGTCTTTTGTTTTGTTTTGTTTGTTTTTCTTTTTTATTTCAGCATATTATGGGGGTACAAATGTTTAGGTTACGTATATTGCCTTTGCCCCACCTGAGTCAGAGCTTCAAGTGTGTCCATCCCCTAGATGGTGCGCACTGCACCCATTAGGTGTGTATATACTCACCCCCTCCTCCCCTCCCATCTGCCCCATACCCGATGAATGTTACTACTATATGTGCACTTAAGTGTTGATAAGTTAATACCAATTTGATGGTGAGTACACGTGGTGCTTATTTTTCCATTCTTGGGATACTTCACTTAATAGAATGGGTTCCAGCTCTAGCCAGGAAAATACAAGAGGTGCTAGATCCCCATTGTTTTTTAGAGCTGAATAGAACTCCATGGTATACATATACCACATTTTATTAATCCACTCATGTATTGATGGGCACTTGAGTTGTTTCCACATCTTTGCAATTGTGAATTGTGCTGCTATAAACATTCCAGTGCAGATGTCTTTTTTATAGAATGTCTTTTAAAAAATATTGTCTTGTGCTTTAGTTTTTATAAAGATAAATGGTCAGAAATCTCAGTATTTAAAAAATTCTACTACAGACACATTGGGATACCTAGCTCTCTGTGACCTTGGGAAAGTGAAAGAACCTCTCTGTGTCTCAGTTTCCTCTTCTGTCAAATGGGGAAACCAATCACCCCTACCTCATAGCCTGTTGCTTTGAGAATTACTTGAGTGAATACATTAAAAACCCTTGCAACAGTGGTAGTAGGCACACAGTAACTCTTATTAAATGTGAGCTTGCATACTGAGATTTTGATAGTTTTAAAAGTTTGACAGTTTACATGTGTCTTCAATAAAGCTTAATAGTTGTAAAACTGAATCTTAACCATCAACTGATATATTTTTAAAGTCACTCATTTTCACTACAGCCACTGTTAGATGACCAAACTTGAGAACATCTAAAACACACCTGGAATGACTGATCTTATAAAATAGCACCACCATTTGTGGCTGAACAAAAAGCCAAGGGATCATCCTTGACTATGCCTTATCCCCACCCACCCGGCAGGCACAGCCACTGCAGGTCCCACCTGCCCTACCTCCAAACACACCCTGCCAGGTCCTCTCCCGCTATACATGGCTGTAGCCCAGGGCCCATCCCCCCTCGCTGGACTTCTGCAATATTCTCCTAATGGTTATACTCACATGCCATCTTGTCCCTCTCCAGTCCCTCCTCCACACAGTGGCCAGAGTCATCTTCTGACAACATAAACTAGATCATACCACCCCCATACTCTAACTCTCCACACTCTGAATAAAACCCAAACCATGTGGCTCCTGTCTGTCTTTTAGACCTTACCTCCCACCTGTCTGCACTTTGTCTGCCAGGGTCCATCCACTCCAGCTTTTCCTCTGCTCCTGGATCAACTGGTGCCCACACACAGCATAGAGACACTGACAAAATGGTCTGTCCATGGCTGTCATTCAGAACTCAGCTAAAGTGTCACTTCCTAAAAAAGAACTTCACTGACAACTCTATCTATGACAATCCCTGTCCCAGTCATTTCCTACTCTATGTGTTCATTTTCAAAGCACAAGTCCCCATATGAAATCACCTTGCTTATTGATTTGTTTACCTACTTAATGCCAGTTTTCCCAAGACGAATAATAGCTCCAGGGACCTTTCCTGTCTTGTTCTCTGTGCTGTTTCCCCAGTGTCTAGATCAGTGCCTTACATATAAATCACAGAATGAATATTACTGAATTAAAGGAATCATTACCAGTTTGACACACCAGAGAAGACACAGATATTTAAAGCTGAGTAGCAGGAGCAACTAACAATAAAATTAGACATCAAAGGATTCAAAATTATAGAAGACTTTGTTGCAAATTCACAGCAAAGCTTTTAAAACTTGGATCAGGGCCAGGCGTGGTGGCTCATACCTGTAATCCCAGCATTTGGGGAGGCCCAGATGGGAGGATTGCTTGAGGCCAGGAGTTCTGGATCAGCCTTGGGAACACAGTGAGATCCCATCTCTACAAAATAAAAAACAAACAAACGAAAAACAAAACTTGCATGGGTACCAGAGAAAACTGGAGAAATTACTCAAAATGTAGACACCTCCTGCCTCACCTCCCTGGTTTTGGGTTCAACAAAGTTAGAGTAGACTCAAATATCTGCAATTTTACCAAGCACCCCTGACAATTTTGATAAAGTGATCCATGGACCACACTTGGAAAAATCCTGACCTAAATAGCTCACATTTTCATACCATTAATTTAATGCCTACAGTGCAGACTTCTGGGACATCTGGAGTGTCTCTGTTCATGTAATTACTCAAAAGTGTACCAGTCCTTCCTTCCCCCCCAAGACAGTTTCCTTTTCCACATGGGATCACACTTAAACTCCAGAGTATAATTGGTGGTTGGGAGGATTGGATATTGTTATCCTGTTGTACAGATGAGGCTGGTGGAAGCATAGTGACTAACCTAACATGTCCCAGTGACAGGACCCTGATTTCATCACTCTTGTTCCAGTAGTCTATCTAGCAGACTTCACATCACACTTGGTTCTTCTCTATGAGCTCCTGGTTCTGGGGCACTGAGTCCACACCCTTCTTGATGTTACAGAAGGAGAGAGAGTAAGAGGAAAAGAAAGCACGTGGAATAGAGAAGAAAGTAAGAGAATGGGAAAACATACAAAATGCAGGGGATAGTGATGATGTCTTGCCTATCCTCTCTCGGTTAAATGGAAGCTGTGCATTGACACGTCTCCTCTCCCCCAGCTCTATCCCACATGTCCCTCCCCCACACAGCAGTGACACTGATGCTCACACATAATGAAAATGTGCACTTACACTTTCAAAGATTCTCCCTGTACTCATGCTTGCTGTAGTCATGTAGTCATGCCTGCTTGCTGTTATACTTCCAAGTATTCTCCCTGTAGTCATGCTATTATGTTAATGTCAGAGGAATTGTATTGACAAAAAGAAGGAGGCAAAGTTGGAATGGGGAGCTGACATTTACTGAGGGCCTACTAGATGCCACACTATGTAGGTTGTTAATTTCAGACTTTTTTCTCTTCAAGTCTTCAAAGTGATACCCTGAGATGGGCATCATTACTTCCTGTCTACAGATGGGGAGATAGGCTCGGAGAGCCAAGTACATGCTCAAGGAATTGTAAGGAGGTGTCGAATGGACACTGAGGCCAACTTGAAGGGGCTTCCACTGGCCAATTCTGGGACAATTTGAGCATCAAAATAAATAATTATAGTAACATATGGTAACCCTTTGGGCAAAATAGGAGTCTATGGCCGGGCGCGGTGGCTCACGCCTGTAATCCTAGCACTCTGGGAGGCCGAGGCGGGTGGATAGCTCAAGGTCAGGAGTTCGAAACCAGCCTGACCAAGAGCGAGACCCCGTCTCTAAAAAAAAAAAAAAATAGGAGTCTATGAGAAATACTGATACAAATAAATGCTTGATCTCAAATTTCTGACCTCAAGCGATCCTCCCACCTTGGCCTCCCAGAGTGCCAGGATTATAGGCATGAGCCACTGCACCCACCCACAAATGCTTGAATAAATACATAAATAAATAATAGCATCAAAGGGAAAGGTCTACCTTACAGTAGAATGCCACCTAATAAATGCAGAAGGAATGATGGAATTAGAAAAGCAACATTTGAAAATCTAACTGTAATAAGTGATTCAGACAAAAATTATAAATGGATGCTCAGAGGAGGATCACTTGAGCCCAGGAGTTCAAGGCTGCAGTGAGCTATGATCACACCACTGCACTCCAGCCTGGGTAGCAGAGTGAGACTCTGTCTCTAAATAAATAAATAAATAAATAAATTTCAGTCTGTACCAAATACCACAGCAATTACTGAGTCACCATAGTAACCATACTGGCCAAGGAAATCTAGAGAAAAACAAACCACCACCACCTTGCTTTGATTCCTGACATGTACTAGGAACTGAATAGGACTGAGACACAGTAATAATTATCCCCGAGTATTCCTCAAAATAAATACGTATAGCAGCTTTAGCTGCTGTCTTCCTCTTTCTCACAACTCAAGGTGCCACAAATTCATCAGGGTGGATTTTCAGAGGATAAAGAAGAAAAACTCTACAATTCAGCAGATTGAATTCTAACCACCTATATAAAAATTAAAAGTATCATAACTATTTTCTTCTAGTGATTGATTTTTTGTACCTGACCTATAAAATTTTCGCTGGGGTATTTTTCTCTCTTCTTGAGTCAGAAGACTCGGTATTAAGATGAAAATTGTCAAGATGAAAAACCCCCAAACTGATCTATAGATTCAATGAAATCTCAATAAAAATCCTAGTGGGCTTTAAAAAAAATAAATAAATTGAGGAACTGCATGTGGAGATGCCAAAGACCTACACTATGAAAAACAATTTTGAAAAAAAAAAAACAGGTTGGAGAAATGCTACCTGATTTCAAGGTTCATGATAAATCTACAGTAAAGACAGTGTGCTACTGGCATCAAGGTAGATAAGTAGATCAATGGAACAGAATAAAGAGTATAAAAATAGACCCTGAAAATATGGAAAACTGATTTTTAACAAGGGTACAAAGGTAATTCAGTGGAGTAAGGGTTTTCTTTTCAACAAATGGCACTGGGATAAGTGGATATTCATATGCACAAATATAAATAGTGATCCATATATTATACCATATGTAAAAGCCAACTCAAAAATGGATCATACATCTAAATGTAAAACCTAAAGCTATAAATATATTGGAGAAAACTAGAAGAAAATACTTGTGATCTTTGATTAGGTAAATATTTCTTAGATGCCATACCAAAACCATAATCCATACATGAACAAATTAATAATTTGGAGCCACCTAAATTAAAAACTTCTGCTCTTCTAAAGACAATACTGAGAGAATGAAAAGACAAGCCACTGGGAGAAAAATATTTGCAAATCATTATCTTATAAAGGACTTGTATCCAGAATATAGAAAATCTCACAAAACTCAATAGAACCAAACAGCCATTCCCAAAAATAAATGGGCAAAAGATTTGAACAGATACGCTATCGAAGAAGATATACAAATGTCAAATAAGCACATGAAAAGATGCTTAACATCATTAGTTATTTGGAAATTGTAAACTACAATGAGATACCATTATACTCCCACAAAAATGGCCAAAATTAAAAATACTGACCATATCAAGCATTAGCAAGATTGTGAAGAATGGAACTCTCATACGCTACTGATAAGAATGAAAATTGGTACAACCACTTTGGAAAATAGTTTGGCAGGATCTTACATTATTAATCTTACAACTACCAAATGATGGCCATTGGACTCCTAAGTATTTATCCTAGAGAGAAAAGCATGTGTCCATGTAAAGATTTATGCACAAATGTTCATGCCAGTTCTACTTAAAAGAACTTCACTTTGGAAACAACTCACATGTTCATCATCAGATATCAGATGAACAGATAAATTGTGATTTATCCATATAATGGAATACTACTGAGTAATAAAAAAGAAGAAACTATCCACACAAGCAACAAATGGATAAAGCTAGATCATAATTAGATTGAATGAAAGAAGCCAAAAAAGAACATATTCTATATGATCCTATTTATTTATTTTAATTTCAAAATATTAAGGGGGTACAAATATTTTTGTTACATGGATATCTTGTATAATGCTTAAGTCAGGGATATGATTCCACTTATATAAAACTATAAAAAATGAAAATTAATTAATAGTGACAGAAGTTAATGGTTGCCTGGAAACAAGCAGGGGTTGAGAGGAGGGAGTTGGAGGCTGGAGAAAAGTAGATGGAAGGATTACTAAAGCATATGAGGAAGCTTTTAGGCCGATGGGTATGTTCATAATCTTTACTATAGTGTTGGTTTCACAGTGCATATACCTGTCAAAACTTATTAAAGCATATACTTATTTTTTTTTTGAGACAGAGTCTCACTATGTTGCCCAGGCTAGAGTGCCGTGGCGTCAGCCTAGCTCACAGCAACCTCAAACTCCTGGGCTTAAGTAATTCTTCTGCCTCAGCCTCCCGAGTAGCTGGGACTACAGGCATGCACTACCATGCCCGGCTAAATGTTTCTATATATTTTTAGTTGGCCAATTAATTTCTTTTCTATTTTTAGTAGAGACAGGGTCTCGCTCTTGCTAAGGCTGGTTTCGAACTCCTGACCTTGAGCGATCCGCCCATCTCAGCCTCTCAGAGTAAAGCATATACTTTAAATATGCATGTTTGAAATATATTTGTATTTCCAATTCTTTATGCAATTAGCTTTTATTTATTTATTTATTTTGAGACAGAGTCTCACTCTGTTGCCCGGGCTAGAGTGCTGTGGCGTCAGCCTAACTCACAGCAACCTCAAATTCTTCGGCTCAAGTGATCCTCCTGCCTCAGCCTCCCGAGAAGCTGGGACTACAGGCATGCGCCATCATGCTCGGCTAATTTTTTCTATATATATTTTTTAGTTGTCCGGTTAATTTCTTTCTATTTTTTTAGGTAGAGACGGGGTCTCACTCTTGCTCAGGCTGGTCTGAAACTCCTGACCTTGAGTGATCCTCCTGCCTCGGCCTCCCAGAGTGCTAGGATTACAGGCGTGAGCCACCACGCCTCACCTGCAATTAACTTAATCAAGAGAAAGAGTCCTATTAATATGCCCTAGTCATATTAACAGGTCCATACTACATCTTACCAAGTTGGTTCCCATTATATTTGACCAAAACAGAAATAATCTCTTGCAATGAGGTGTATCTAAATATTTACGGAAGGTTTTTACATGTGTCCTTCTGATGGGCAGAAATAAAAGTATTATTGCCTAGAAAATAATCATAATGATATTTAAGGATAGGATATCTGGCTATTTTAAGGAACATAGCCAAGTTAATAATAATAGGGAGAACTATAATAAGGTAATTATTATTTTTGAAAATACTGAATTCCTGTGCCTGACATTTTTTACTAACACTTGATAAATTCCTGGCTTCTTAAAAAATTTCATAATAGGACCAAACATGGTGGCTCACACCTGTAATCCTAGCATTTTCGGAGGCTGAGGTGGGAGGATCACTTGAGGCCAGGAGTTTGAGACCAACCTGAGTAACACAGCAAGACCCCATCTCTAAAAAAAAAAAAAAATCAAAAAATTAGGCATGGTGATGCACACCTGTAGTTCTAGCTACTTGGGAGGCTGAGGCAGAAGGACTACTGGAACCTAGAAGTTTGAGGTTGAATGAGCTATAATGATGCAACTGTACTTTAGCCCAGGCAACAGAGAGAAATCTTGTCTCAAAAAAAAAATTCATTATAGGATGGATAAAAATGTAGAAACCATGAAAGAATACATATTACAATCTCAAATTGCTAGGAAGACCTTCAAACCAACTGCATATTTCAACACCTGAGAGATACATGGAAATCATTTATTATTATTAAATATTTATACAGTCAAAAATATGTAAATTTATCACGAATTTATGTTAAACATCAAGTTCTTTTCCTCAAGCAGGTGAATTCATTGCTTTTAAAGAAGGCATCTTTAACATGGGCACCAATGGCCACTACAAAGCATGTAGCAGCTGATGGAAAGAAATTTCACTCGCTAACCTTTTTCTCCAATGGTGAGATCAAAGTAGTTTCTCTATTTTCAGGCTATTTTGTGAACCTCACAGAAACCATTCCACAATATGCTTCTGTTCAGATCTGCGAACTTACTTGGGCCAGATGATATATCCCACCAGATATGGAAGTGTTGGGGGTCTCCTGTGGACTGACTTGTGGTCTTCAAATCCCTAGAAGCTTCAGCAGCCACCACAACCCAGAACTGCCTTCTTCAGACACCTGATATGAGCTCAGTCACCTGCATGAAGAGCTGTTTAGGGAGAGAGAATCCAGCAATCACTATGTCTTATTAGAGTAACTATGTGCCCTGCACCATGCTAGGCACTGTGTTACTGACCAATGACACTGATACAATTGGGTAGCGGTCTTAAGAAACAGAGGATACAACGGGTTCCTCACCAGGGCCTTTTTCTAGACTTATACTTTCCTCAGCTATCCTCTAACAACAAATTTGAAAAGGAAAAAGTGGCCTGAATTCATACGGACATTCATGATCCCGCAATAACCACAGGGCCATGGGCTTGCACAGGTGTTGTCACTGAAGGTTCCAGCAATCCTGTGGTGGGCATTCTTATGCCCATTTCACAGAAAGGAAAGCTGGGCCCAGAGAGAGTCGTTACCTGTCTCGTTCTCCCGCGCCCGCCTTTACGTGGAAAGTAGCTCCAGGACACTCTGAAGCAGGGCACCACCCTCACTGGGGCCAGGAGGGTCCCACTTCTCTCCTTCACGAGGCATCGGGCCGCCGAGTCCCAAATAGGGAAAGAGGCGACTTGGACCTGCGATCCCTTTGTCTTCCCACACTCCAGGGAGGTTCAGCCCCCACCGCGGGGCACCCGCACCCTCGGCTAAGTCCAAACACCTCAAGGTGGGACCCTGCTCTTATCCCCAGGCCCCATTAGTCTCTTTGAAAAAGTCGTCGCAGTCGCCATTATTACGTTATTACGTCCTCCACTCCGGAGATGATTTTCACTGCTTTCCACGCCCTTGCCGTAAAACAATTTTTTTTTTAAAGAGACCTGGTCCCGCTACGTTGTATAGGCTGGCCTTGAACTCCTGGGCTCAAGCAATCCTCCAGCCTCAGCCTCCAAAGTAGCGGGGACTACAGGCGCGCACCAATGTGCGCAGGTCAATGTGTCCTTGCCTTTTACTGAAAGCAAAACACCCTCACTCTACAATCCACCACCGAGAAAGCATACTACTGTGTTTCCCCGAAAATAAGACCCACCCATAAAATAAGCCCTAGCAGGATTTCTAACCATTTGCTCAATATAAGCCCTACCCCGAAAATAAGACCTAGCGATGGGCGTGGCTATGCAGTGTATCTGCACAACCCATGCATTTCGTCCCTGAGCAGTAAGGAAGACAAGCAGCCCTTCTCATCTGTCCCTTCGTGACCAGAAAGGTGCGGGCAGCCCCACCAACAAGGTCGGCTCCCCCTGTCAGGTCCCCACCATCCTGTGCTTGCTGCAAGCTGAGGCTTTGAGGGGAAAATAACACATCCCCTGAAAATAAGCCCTAGGGTGTCTTCTTGAGGAAAAATAAATAAAAGACCCTGTCTTATTTTCAGGGAAACAACGGTATTAATAGTTAGAGGAACTAGGCTGGTACCCAGGCAATTGGCAGAACTCTGCCCAGGTTGCAGGAACAAAGCATGTCCCTGTTGTCAGGAATTGTGTTTGCTTTAAAAGTGACAGTAGGGGAGTATCATCAATACACAGAGACCCAGGGATTTGCCCTAGGACTGTTGGAGATGAGCTAGCCCTCTGAGGGGAAATATGTAAACCTCACACACCAAGCTAAGTGGTTAGCCATCTGTGGCAGAAAACTAAGAGACTGAATTCAGTCATGTGACTGAATGATCTAAAAACACCGAAAAATGTCATTTAAGGAAATAGAGTTGTTTTAGGGTGACAGGCCTACAATATTCCAGTCATTTGGTAGGCAGAAACTTAAGTCGATTGAACCATACAGTAGTTTGTCTTGGGGAAATTTATCCTCCATTCCTATCTTCCATGAGAAGGGACATTTATGACTAAAACACTTCTAGCCCTTCTATACATTCGTATCTTCTCTATTGTAAAAATGACTGATCTGATTAGTTGGAATAAGAAACAGGGGTCGCTCAGCCCAGGATCTGTCCCTTCAAAACTCTTAGTAGTAAGCTGCCCGTCAGGGGCAGTTATTCTGCTCTGTCCTCAGAGGGGGATCTTGCAATAGGCCCCCAACTCTAATCCACTTTCTGTGTCTTGCTGGCACCCCAAGTATTCCTATGATTATATTCTAAAATGCTTGGGTCTTTAAATGGCCCCCCAAATACACCCCTTCTCCTCATCTGGGCTCTGAACCAACTAAGAACTATGACAAAAGAATAATGAGAACAATATATCAACTCTATTCCTTCTAAAGGTGATATTGGAGGACATGGCTTACATTTCCTGGCATGTGGGCTTCCGATTTAATAAACCCCAGAATTGGAAAGACTTACCTACCTAGCACTGCTGAATTGGGACAATCACAAAGGCCAATGACTTCGGTGCATATCTATCTGCTGTCTGCTGAAGGAGCCCTGTCTGTGTGCCCAAGGAAAGTGACTTCCTTGCCAAGGGCTATCCCTATAGCAGGAGAAAATCTTTCAGGACACCTTCTTTGAGAAACACTTCTCAAAGTAAATAAATATCCCTTGTTCTGATTGAATACGACCTAGCAAACTTCTGAAGATATGGCTTTCCATATAGCTCAGGGAGCAGTTTGTGGCAACAGACTCTTAAATTCCTTAACATGAGTGATTGCAATGGAGGCTCCTTTTAGGGGTATTGGAATATGTCCTAAATTCTAAGTATGGGTTGAAAATCACATATCATGAAGATTTCCCTTACAGATCCCTTTAAGAAGAAATCTGAAGGCCGGACGCGGTGGCTCACGCCTGTAATCCTAGCACTCTGGGAGGCCGAAGCAGGAAGATTGCTTGAGCTCAGGAGTTCGAGACCAGCCTGAGCAAGAGTG
>VBSM01003151.1:240842-251269 GCA_008086735.1 Cheirogaleus medius | reverse complement strand
CGTTCTTGCTCAGGCTGGTCTCGAACTCCTGAGCTCAAGCGATCCTCCCGCCTTAGCCTCCCAGAGTGCTAGGGTTACAGGCATGAGCCACCATGCTCAGCCAAACCATAATGTTTTGGATTTCCATTTCTGCTGAGCTAATATCTCAAAACAATAGCTATTTATTACTTCTCAGGATTCTGTGTGTTGACTGGGCTCAGCTAGGTGTTTGGTCTGTGTGGTGTCTATCACCTGTGGCTGCAGATATCTGGAGGCAACATTTGTCTGGGACATGCAAGAGAGCTCACTCACATAGATGACCACTAGTGCTGGCCTCTGCCGGGAGCTCAGCTGGGGCTGTTGCCTGGAGTTCTTTGGTTCAACTCAGAGCCCTCCATGGGTAGGGTAGCCAGATAAAGTAGAGGACATCCAGTGAAATTTGGGTTCCAGATAAACAACGAATAATTCTTTAGTAAGCATGTCCTATGCAATGTGATTTTGTTTATCTAAAATTGAAACTCAACTGAGTATCATTTATTTTTATTTCCTAAATCTGGCAACCCTAGGGGAGGAGCCTGTGAATCTGTAAATTTAACAACCACCTGAGATAACACTTTCAATGGGGCAGGTCTGAGGCAAACAAGATCAGATTAGCAAAGAGACAAAAGCTGATAATGCCTGGTGTTTCTGGAATGAAGGGGAAAAGGCTACACACATACATTGTTGGTTTGAATGGGCATATCCTTTTCCTGAGGGCCCTATCATTACAATTTATTTACTTGATTGGTCTTTAATCCAGAAGTCTTACTTCCACCAATAAGAGGGTGATGGTTTAAAACCCAGGTGAGGGTTTAAAAAGAGATACCAAGGTGATTCTGACCTGCAGTCTGGTTGAGGGGGCCTTGCTAAGGGAGCAGGTCAGGGGCAGTATGAGTTTCCTGCTCCAGAGAAAAAACACAGCTAATATTCATAGAGCAGATTGTTCACCTGAGTCCAGTGCAACTTTCTTCACATTAGTTGCTTTTTTTTTTTTTTTTTTTTTTTTGGAGACAGAGTTTTGCTCTGTTGCCTGGGCTAGAGTGCTAGGCTGATGCCATGGCACTCTAGCCCGGGCAACAGAGTGAGACTCTGTCTCAAAAAAAAAAAAGAAAAAAGAAAAAAAATATTTTATTTTAGTTCACAATCTCTACACCATTTTGTAGCTGGAGAAACAATGGTGTCTGGAGGTTAAATAACCTGGCTGGGGAGCATCCTGCACTAAGTGAAAAAGCAGGGCCTGGCACCCTATATGTCCTCATGCAGACTGTGTGACACTGAACTGCACATCACACTGTAATCAATCAATCTTGCTTTCCTGCTGACCCTGGTCACTACTGAAATCTGTATTTTCACCTCTGAAGCCAGGCTGCTAGTCCTGCCTCTCTTTCTGCAAGTCAGAGGGCATTGCCAAACCTCAATTTCCAAGGGAGTGTGTCTGGCTCAATACTATAGAAACTGGAGTCCCCAGATGACCTACATCATGAGGAATACCTGCTCTCTAATAGAGGGACAGGTGTCATACTGAGAATGAATAATTGAAGGAGCAGACTCCAAAAACGTACAGATCAGAAATGCACAGATTCTAATAGAAATTGTCAAATCAACCTAAGAGGTTATACTAATTGACATCCCCATAAACAATATGAGGTAGTGTAGATTCTCCCTGCACACACCACAAACTCCACATTGGCATCCTCAAAAGTTTCTTTTTATACTTTGCCACCATGACAGATAGAAATTCTCTCACTGTCATCATATTTAACTAGATATTAAAATATTTTTTAAAAATTCCCTAGTAAATATAATACTCTGTTAATCACTGTTGCCACTATTTTTTTAATGCAAAAGGATCCAATTTCATATGTAGCCTGACAATAAGTGACAGGCACATGAACCTGCAGATTCTCCTAGTGCTACTGCTGGCATGTGAGTCCATGACAGAGTCCAGGGCCTTCCCTGTGTGACAAGATTTCAGTAGTATTACTTTCTTTGCTCCTCTGTGGCCTTTCTCACATGACTCCACTGGGGGACTCTAAATGGCACTACTTTTACAACTGTCCTTATGGCATTTCCTATCAAAGGGCTACATAGATTCACCCTCTTTGCACCAACAATTTCTCTTTTAGAAGTTTTTCTTCAGGATGTAGTGAAGGATGTGGATAAGGATCTAGTTACAAGGACTGCCATCTTGATAGTTCTGTACTTTCCTTTCTGGTCCAGAATTTAGGAAGGGAGACCAATGGGAAGCAAAGCCATGAAGGGGCAGAAGGGAACAGAGGGAAGTAACATGCCTGTCAGCGCGCACACACACACACACACATACACACACTAACACTCCCTGAGACACTGACCAGGTTCTGCCATCACGATACAAGAATTCTCCCAAATAGCCAGATGTATTGTTTAACTTGAACATCACTGAGCAGGAAGGTGGGAGGGAGGGGCTGTGGCCCAAGCCATACGCCAGACAGAGCTTTAGCAGTGCATAGACTCTGAAAGATGCCACCAACAGTGTTGATAAAAGAGAATACCAGAACACTCTAAATAACAGGGAGTTGTGAACATTGATTATGGGTTTTGAAAGGACACTTTCAGGACCTTATTATAAAGAAATGCTTATTAAGATGTTTGCATGATGGCCAGGTGCGGTGGCTCACGCCTGTAATCCTAGCACTATGGGAGGCCGAGGCAGGTGGATCGTTTGAGCTCAGGAGTTCAAGACCAGCCTGAGCAAGAGTGAGACCCCATCTCTACTAAAAAACAGAAAGAAATTAGCTGGACAACTAAAAATATACATAGAAAAAATTAGCCGGCCATGGTGGCACATGCCTATAGTCCCAGCTACTGGGGAGGCTGAGGCAGGAGGATAGCTTGAGCCCAGGAGTTTGAGGTTGCTGTGAGCTAGGCTGATACCACAGCACTCTAGCCCGGGCAACAGAGTGAAACTCTGTCTCAAAAAAACCCAAAAGATGTTTGCATGTGTATGAACAAGCACGATAAGTATACTATTGTTTGTAATACAAAATGTAGTAAAGGAAATATATTTCCATCACTAGAGTACTGGAAAAATAAATTTGGGGGCCTCCATACAATAAAACAATTGATCAATATGAAAAAATAAGAGATCTTATAATTTAACAGATTGAGTGCCACACCAGAAAAATTTTTTTTTCCTTGGGGCCATGATATTTTATTATGAAAACAGAATAAAAACTTTGAAAGCAAAATGATCCTAATTTAATGAAAAAGTTGGGTTTTTTATTGTTTTCTGTATGTAAGTTATATGCAACTTGAAAAATAGTTCACGCAGCTCCCAAGGTAAAGAGACATGTGAGTTACATATGCTGCATGAGGCCCTGGGGTCAAAACTAGCATGAAATAAATACAACTCACATGGCAGTTAATGTGTTAAAATGTTATCATAGAAATGTATTTACATGTAAATATAATCATAATAAGTGCAAAAGCAGGTTACAATGATCATAAATAGCCTGGATCCATTTTTGCACATATAAGTCTCTACCTATTTGTTCAGAGGTCTCAAAGCATAAAAATAAAAATGGTCTTTTTTGCATATGTTGAATCATCCCTGCATCTCTGGGATGAATCCCACTTGGTCATGACAGATTACTGTTTTGATAAGCATCTGAATTTGGTTTGCTAGGATTTTGTTGAGAATTTTTGCACCTATATTCATAAGGGATATTGGTCTGTAGTTTTCTTTTTTTGTTGTGTCCTTTCCTGGTTTTGGTATCAGGGTGATGTTGGCTTCATAAAGCGTGTTGGGGAGGATTCCTTCCTTCTCGATGCTGTGGAATAATTTCTGCAGGATAGGCACCAGGTCTTCTTTGTAGGTGTGGTAAAATTCAGGTGTGAAACCATCTGGTCCAGGACTTTTCTTTTTAGGAAGATTTTTTATTGTTGCTTCAATTTCCGTACTTGATGTTGGTCTGTTCAAGAATTCTATTTCTTCCGGATTGAGCCTAGGGAGGCTGTTTGTTTCTAAGAATGTGTCCATTTCCTCCACATTTTCAAGCTTATGTGCATAGAGATTTTTATAATATTCATAGATGATATTTTGGATTTCCGTGACATCAGTTGTAATTTCTCATTTTTCATTCCTGATAGAGCTCATACACTGCTGCTGGAACTGCAAACTAGTACAACCTCTGTGAAAAGTAATATGGAGATACCTCAAAGAGCTACAAGTAGGACTACCATTTGATCCAGCAATCCCATTACTGGGCATCTACCCAAAAGAACAAAAGACATTCTATAAAAAAGACATCTGTACTCGAATGTTTATAGCAGCACAATTCACAATTGCAAAGATGTGGAAACAACCCAAGCGCTCATCAATACACGAGTGGATTAATAAAATGTGGTATATGTATACCATGGAGTTCTATTCAGCCATAAAACGCAATGGTGATATTGCACCTCTTGTATTATCCTGGATAGAGCTGGAACCCATTCTACTAAGTGAAGTATCCCAAGAATGGAAAAACAAGCACCACGTGTACTCACCAGCAAATTGGTATTAACTGATCAACATCTAAGCGCCCATATAGTAACAACATTCATCGGGTGTTGGGCAGGTGGGAGGGGGAGGAGGAGATGGGTATATACACACCTAATGGGTGCAGTACGCACCGTCTAGGGGATGGATACGCTTGAAGCTCTGACTCAGGTGGGGCAAGGACAATATACGCAACCTAAACATGTGTACACCCATAATATGCTGAAATAAAAACAGTTTTTTAAATAAAATAAAAATGGTCTTTTTGTTCCACTCATGTAGCATAGATGATCTTCTTGTTCCACTCACATAGCACAGAAAGAGGCTTCACGTTTTGTATGGATACCTCAGTATTCTTGTACCCTGGGTATGTCTACTTTCCACTCAGACTTCCAGAGATGTCAGTCTGGTGGGCTTGGGCCACAGCCCCTCCCTCCCACTTTCCTGCTCTACCATATTAAAGATGCACTTCACACTTATGTCACAAGAGGGCAACAACGTACCAATATTATCAAATTGTTCTACAAAGAAGAGCTTGCAATGAGTAGATAATACCTCTCTTAAAACCCAGCTTATGAATCTACATATAGAATAATTCTAATACTCTCTGAAAAAAAACCCTGATAAGTGTAAAATAAGGCTGTGTCAACCCAAATAAATGACTGAGGCAAAAACCTCAATCAATGGAGGTTTATTAAACCAAGATTTTGAGGATGCACCCCGGAAAAACATGAACTACAGATAAGCTGCGGCTGTTATTCCAAAGTGGAAGTTGGAAACTTCAACATTTTAAAGGCATACAGAGAGAAGGAAAAAGGCTGATGAGGAAGTGGTTACATTCTTGGGAGGCCCAAGAAATCTACATTTTACATAAAATAAAGGAGTGAAGGAAGCATCCATTATGTAGATGTCCCTGGGTAGGTGCAAGAATTTCTGATTCTGAGTTGTCTCCAGTCCTGTTACCTGTAAGATAAACTTGTAATTCATTATTAGTGTGGAATTGGATAAGCTTTAGTTTTAGATGCTAGACATAGGTTCAATTTGCATGTCGTTGCCTATGGGAGGTTAGCAAGAAACTTCCTTAATGAATGATCTGTGGGGCCAGTTCTTCATAGGTGCCTGAGGCTTTTACCTTCTCTTTTGCATAAGGAGTTAGAGGGTGGCCTTGAGAGTCTGATTTTCTTTCTGCAGCTATAAAAACATATACTCTGGGGCATCCATATGATGAAACATTGGTAGCAGCCTGCCTTGGCCGTTGCAGGTGGGTGGGCATAGGGCAGTGCAGGGCAGGCAGGAGGTGACCAAGAAAGGATGGGGGCGCAGGAGCGGGGTCTGCGCAGCTGTGTCCATAGTGTCCTCAGGAGGGGATGACTGAGAGGGGGTGGGAGAAGGTCTGGGAAACCTGTACAGGGGTGGGTAATGGAGGGTGAACGCCCTGTTCCCTGGGAAGGAGCCCTCTACAGTGTGGACATCTGAACCTATGCTGATGAGGGAAGGGATACATCAGTGAATGTGATGTGGATTTGGAGTCAACAGCAAATGGAACTGCTTTAATATACATATGAGTTTTCCAAACAGAACTGCTCTAGTAGTAAACAAACCATTCCAAGTCATTTTTGACTCTGTGAAACATGCTGTACTCCTTTCTTTTTACAGAAGAAAATTGGAGATGGATGCTGTCTGGTGGTCAGAACAAAGATTGCATCTCTGAGAGTCTCAGTCCTAGGATTTCAGCAAGGATGGAGTTGGGGATGAGTGAAAATAATAATAAAGTGAAAATACTAATAAATATCCCCAGCCTTTTCCATAGGAAAATGGCTCAGCATCAGGAAAGATAATATGCCTAAGCCAAGGAAATTAGGTGCTAGGGTGGTGCCAAAACTAATGTATGAATTTCTCCATATGACAGCCCCAACTGAGCAGCTTCAGGGAAATTACAGATGGGGGGAGGGGCAAGCATGTCTCTTCTAAGGGTGAGGGGAAATTTGCCCTTTTCCTCCGAAAGTTTGCTGACAGATCAACTCACAATTAAGGCAGATTAATACGAGAAAGGTTTATTTACCATGCATGGGGAGAATCACAGAGTGATTACTCAATATCCCAATGGGATCCAGATAGTTTTATATATGCGTTTTAGAGTAGAGAGGGGAAGATGAAGAGTACAAGTAATTCTGTTTAGGGGCATAAATGGTTGCTAGGAGGATGAATGGTTGGGGGAAACACATTGATTTGTAAATTAACCTGAGAAATAGGTATTATGTTTAAAATAATTTGGGCCAGATCTGGTTACATTCTTGATCTTGTTTCCTGCAATATATTGAGATAACAGGAAGGGGAAGGGAAGTCAGTTGTTCTTTTTTGATGGGTCCTTCTGGTTTATGCAGATAGAGGGAAAGCCCCTTCCAATACTTTTTGATTTCAAAGGGCCTGTAATTCAAAATATTCTTTATACTGGGGAGTCATATTTTGGGGTAAAATTTCCAGAGCTCCTTCACTCTCCAATGAACCTTACATTCAGCAGTCATAAAAAGTCTCCACTACCCAGGATTTTAGTGAAGGTCATGAGGTGAAAGTAGTTTTATAACTTGCTTCTTCCTCTCTGCACTGTCCCAAATTAAGCCCCTTGAACTGACAGCAGACTCCTCTATTTACCCACCTGCTTGGCCAAGCAGTGACTGTCACAGGAGAGGGAAAGAGGGAGGAGCTGCATGAAATCACCTAGGGCTCAGCACCACAGCTGCCAGAGGGGGAGAATCCTGACACAGTGGAGTGCAGGGGAAAAGTTGAGTCACAGTCCCATTCAGTCCAGAGTCCCAGGAACAATCAACATATGTGAATTAAAACACCATTGAAGTACCTTTTTGTGCAATTAAAAATAATGAGAGGAAACAAAAATATACACATGCATTACATGTAGTACACTTGAAATACAAAATCAGTTCAAGTGCTAAATTGGATGCATTCCTAAACCTACTGTAACAGAAGGGCCTGAAAAAGGGCAAAATATATACAAGTTGTCTCTTTACCCTCCTCCCAACTCTTTGGGGAATTAAAGCTTGTATTCCTGCCCAAGGCTAGTAATCAGAGGGGCAGGGGAGTGTTCTTTGTTCTTGGTACCACAGGAGAAGACTCAACAGAATTGTCCAGGCAGAGGTCACTTCTTCCCTAGAGATGCTATAGTTAAACAGCTATAGCCCAAAGCTGACACTGCCTTTGAAAGCTTCGTTTTTCTGCTTAAAGGGAGGGCAATGTTTTTTTTTAAGATGAGAGTCTACCATCCTCCTCATTTGCAGGTAAATTAATAAACTCTTTCCTTTTACTCAAGCCACTTTATTTTTATTTTATTTATTTATTTTTGAGACAGAGTCTCACTCTGTTGCCCAGGCTAGAGTGCCGTGGTGTCAGCCTAGCTCACAGCAACCTCAAACTCCTGGGCTCAAGAAATCCTCCTGCCTCAGCCTCCCGAGTAGCTGAGACTATAGGTACACACCACCGCGCCCAGCTAATTTTTTCTATTTTTAGTTGTTTGGCTAATTTCTTTCTATTTATAGTAGAGACGGGGTCTCGCTCTTGCTCAGGCTGGTCTGGAACTCCTGAGCTCAAGCAATCCTCCCGCCTCGGCCTCCCAAAGTGCTAGGATTACAGGCGTGAGCCACCGCACCCGGCCAAGCCACTTGTCCTTGTTTAGCCACAGAGACAAGTACCAAAGTTTTGGTAACACTACTGAGGAATGTGGGCAATAGTCTGGACATATTAAAACTAACTCCTTGAAATCACTTTCTTCTTTCACCAGCATGGCCCAGATTAGGTTCCTGATATACAGGCATAGATGAATGTGAATTAAAGACAGAGGATTAGGCTTGAACAAATGGGAAGATGTTTCATATTCAGGATACACTGAGACATTGTTTTGGGTTAGCTGGCACCTGGCGAACTCTAACATTGAACACATTAGGAAAAAAAGGGTGTGACAATAGTAACAGCAGAATATGTTACTGCTTCCTAGAGCATGGGGAGAGAACTGAGTGTGTCTGTTTCAGTAAGTCTAGAAGAGAACACACACAACAAGGAGGCATATATGGCAGTCCCACTGTTGAGAGTGAGTGTGTATTTGTTCTCCTCATGTTTCTTCTTTTCTTCTTTTCCCATCAGGTAGCCAGCCACACATCTATAGATAAAACATGCTACAAAACAATGTCATGTATCATTTGGGGATACATACATACGTAATAAAACTATAAAGAAAGGTTAAGAATGAAAAACTCAAGTTTTGCATAGTGGTTACCTCTGGGGAAGAAGGAGGCCAATGCACTCAGAGAAGGCTTCAAAGGGAGTTTCAACTGCATATGGAATGTTTTATTTCTTAATATGAGTGTATAGAAGTATGTTACATTATTTTCTATAACATGTTGCATGTCTAAAATATTTCATAACAAGCACTATCTCTATGAGCTTTAATTGATTTTTAAAAATGATCCATGCTAATTGAGAAAATACAGTGTTTTATATTCTTTTATGAGATGGTCAGTCAGGTGCAGCCACAGAGGGGATATAGGAGAGGCTCAGGAAAAAATATAGTTTATTATGCTCATAGGTCCTAGAGAGAGGAGGCACAGCATACCATGTGGGGCCACATAGAAAAGACATAAAAGTGGTCAGGAGGCAGAAATAGGAGTAGGGTAGAGGGTGTATGTGTCCAGGGGGTGGGGTTTAGGCTACTACCTTTATTGGAGTTTCCTTAGGGAAAGGCAAGGCCGGGCAAGGTGAAGGGCAAGGTGAACAGATAAGGATTGGCTAGTTTGAATAATTTCAGAGAGCTCCACACTACAGGGATAGTCCCCAGTAGGCTGATACCTGGCCCTGGGATGATTAAGGCAGAGGGATATAGCCTTCTGGGGTGTAGGGGCAAGATAGAGGAGGTATGGCTCTGAATTGGTTAGTTTGCATATTAAAGGCATGCTCCTGGCAGGGCCCCCCCCTAAAGGGGCAGTTTCTCCCCAGCCAAAAAGGTTTTAAGATGTCAAAACATCATAATATATAGAAAATTAAAAAATATTTATAAATACATATAATCAAGTCCAGAAATAAATAAATAAATAAGCAACTCTACCTCTCAGTACTTTAAACAATGTATTATGTGTGTACCTTCCTTTCATTATATTCTTCTATACATGCATCCATAACGTATACTCATTGCATGTGGGTCTCATATCTAGACACTCAACATTTGCCAGACAGCATGAAATCAGTTATTAAATGATCTCAAGATTATACTAAACTATCTAACTTCCAAGTCCCCATCCCTAACCATTAGGATCTATAATCTCTTTTTTTGTGCAAGGGCTTAGGCCAGCTCAGGAGAGGTGACTCCTTAAGACGCTGAAGACATCCTGATTTCAGTCTGTTGTACAGAAGACCTTTAAATGCCATTATTCTATACTGTCCCCTCTCCCATTTTTTGTACTATCAAAATGTAAAGTAAAGGAAGAAAATAAGAAAGCAAATCAAAAAAAGTAAACACGGGATGATTTACTTCCTCTTGCTCACCATTCGCAGGTATCTCATCCTTCAAAGAAATGGCACCAAGGCTTATCCATCATACACAGATACATATATGTTTCATTTTCTGCTTCTTCAAATCCAAATGATCTCTATGAGATGTTCATATTTAAGTTACTTCATTTGTGGGAGGGAGATCACGAGAAAGGTCAATACATACATTTGCTGATGTATTGTCAACGGAAAAAAGCCAAACTCTGTAAAATAATTTTAAAGAGATTTATTCTGAGCCAAATTTGAGAACCATGACCCGGAGCCACTCCCAAGAAGCCTTGAACAGTGGACTCGATGTGACTGGGTTACAGTTTGGTTTTTATACATTTCAGGGAAA
>VBSM01003151.1:193045-206488 GCA_008086735.1 Cheirogaleus medius | reverse complement strand
TCCCCCCCCCCCATTGAGATGTCCCACTTTTGGGGCCAAACCAATGTATGCCTTCCATGTATTGATATACGACTTTACATGCAATTCCTATCTCCCTGAAATGTATAAAACCAACCTATAACCCAATCGTGGCAAGACCACTTGCTCAAGGCTTCTTGGGCATGACTCTGAACCATGGTCACCCTTACTTGGCTCAGAATAAACCTCTTTAAATTATTTTACAGAGTTTGGGTTCTTTTCCATTGACATTTCTTTCTCTCATTAACCTTCCTTATTGTGAGTTGATATTTCAGCAAACCTTCTTGGGCAAAGGGGAAGTTTCCCTTCACCCCCACAGTACCACATTAATAAGAGATGTAAATATTAGCGTAAACTGTGTGCAGGGGATAGGGGATATGTGGGAACTCTGTACTTTCTGATCAATTTTTCTGGAAACTTAAAACTTTTCTAAAACAAGGTTTATTAGTTTTAAATATAAAATAAAAATTTAAAAGCTGTAGAGAATAGTATCACAGAGTTCTATGCACCCATATTAAGACAGATGCAGTTGAAACTCACTTTGAAGTTGTAGGGGTCAGAGGAAAACTTGCCGTTTCCCCCCTGAAAGTTCACTGAAAGATCAACTCACAATTAAGGCAGTTTAATAAAAGAAAGGTCTATTTACTATGTGCATGGGGAGAATCACAGAGTGATTACTCAATATCCCAGTGAAATTCAATTATTTTTATACTTGTCCTTTTAGAGGAGAGAGGGAGATGAGGAGTACAGGTCATTCTGTTTAGGGGGAACAAATGGTGCCAGGCAGGATAAATGGATGGGGGAAACAGATTGACTTGCAAATGATTCTTTTTGCAAATTAAATTAACCTCAGCAAATTAAACTAACCTGAGAGACAGCTATTATATTTAAGTTATTTGGGCCCTGTCTGGTTACATTCTTGATCCTCCTTCCTTCGTTATATATTGAGATAACAGAGAAAGGAAGGAAAGTCAATTGCCCCTTTTGATCTTTTGATTGGTCAGTCCAATAAAAAATATCTATTATGCAGATAGAGGGAAAACCCCTTCCAAAGCTTTATAATCTTGAATGGCCTTTAATTCAAAATATTCTTTATACCAAGGAGTCATAATTTGAGGTGAAATTTCCTGAGCTCCTTCAAAGTCTTCTCTAATTATATTAGCTTCCTTCCTCCCCAGAAGTAAACACTATCTAGAATTTGAATTTTTCATTTTTGAAACATTTTTAATAGTTTTATTACATATCTATGTATATTTCATTAAAGTAAAATGTAGTATTTTTGTCTGGCTACCTGGTGGGAAGGAGAAAGTAAGAAACATAGAAGAACAAGTATACTTTAACATCTCAAAATTGTGACCTACCATATATACCTCCCTTGTCATATATATTCTTTTTCAGAGCTTCTAAAATGGACTCATTCATTTTTTCAGTTTATAAATATAACCAACTCTATGAACAAATTTCAAAGACTCCTATATTTTTTTATAATTCTCTCCCTTAACTACTTGACCTTTAGAGTTGAGTTCCCAGAAATGGTGGATTTTCTGCAAGACAAAGAGCTGAGATTCTGAAGGCCCGTGGGCAGACTTCCTGACTCAACATCCCCTATGACCTGCCCCCCAATGCACGTAACCCCTTGTTAGTTGGACCATGACCTGCCCCACGGCACGTGGCCCCTCATTTAAAAGCCATGATCTCCATTAGTCAGGGAGACAGATTTGAGGCAGCTTCTGGTCTCCCAACAAGACATCTGTTATATTAAAAAATCCCACTCTTCCTTGGCAATCTTCATTGTCTCAGTAATTGGATCTTTGTGCAATGAGTAATTTGACCTAGGCCAAAACCCCCTTGTATTTTCGACAACATAAGCTGTAGGAAACACTAACAGAATCAGCAGATATATTTTCAGCCACTTTTTAAAATCTAATGTGTCCAAAATCTTATTATGTCTTGGTGTCAGCTAGCTCAAAACAATGGATCAATACATTCTGAATTTGAAACATTTCCCCATTTATCTGGGCCTAATTTTCTATCTTTTATTCACACTGTTACTCTAGGCCTGTCCTCCACATCTGGAACCTAATCTGGCCTATGAAAGAAGATAGTGAATGCAGGGAGTTAGTTTTAATGTATCCAGACTAGTATCCAAACCCCTTAGTCAGTTTAGGGGTGCATCTTATTTTGAACTTGGTCTGATTTTGTATTGCAAGTTCTGAGCATGTGTATATTTTCCTTTCCTATGTCCTGGGCCGAATGAAACTGTGACTCAACTTTTCCCCTGCACCCTGCTGTGTCAGGATTCTCCCCCTCTGGCAGCTGTGGTGCTGAGCCCTGGGCGATTTCATGGATCCCCTTCCCTTTTCCCTCCCCTGTGGCAGTCACTGCTTGGCTAAGCAGGTGGGTAAACAGAGGAGCCTTCTGTCAATTCAAGGGGCTTCATTCGGGACAGTGCAGAGAGAAGTATGTTGTGTAACTACTTTCATCTCACGACTTCACTAAAGTCCCAGATATAGAGACATCATCTGACTGCTGAATGAAAGATTCAGTGGAGAGACGTGCTTGCCCTTCCCCTGGGCATAGTAATTTCCCTGAAGCTGCCCGATTGTGACCGTCATATAGAGAGAGCCACACATTAGTTCTGGGACCACCCTAGTACCAAATTCCCATGGCTTAGGATGTTCCCCATTCTGATGCTCAGCCACTTTCCTATATGTGAAGGGCTGGAAATATTTCATTATTTGTATTAATTTTTTACTTCCAAAACCAGGACATTTTAATTGTAGATAAAAATGAAAAAATTCAGGATAGGAGTCAGCACAGTACCTGTAATTCCAGCTACTTGGGTGGCTGAGGTGAGAGGATCCCTTGAGGCTAGAAGTTGGAGGCTGTAATGCACTATGATTGTGCCTGAGAGTAGTCACTACACTTGAACCTGGGCAACATAGCAAGACCCCATCTGTATTTTTAAAAAAGAAAGAAAAATGCAGAATAGGAAAAAATTATTAGAAACCCTTAAAAAGCCTACTATTCATGCATAAGTGCTATTAATATTTGAATGTATATTTGTTTTCAGAAATTTTAGTATGCAAATATAACCATGTACATTTATAAATAGCTATGAGATGATATCCTAATTACAGTTTTGCAAACTGCTTTTTTTTGAAAAACATAAGAGTCAATCCATGCCAAACAATATAAGTCCACATAATCATAAAAATGTGAGTAGAAACACTAATGACCAATTCAGATATGAAAATAAGAACATAAATGGTTAATATGTGACTTCCTCAGTGCCTGACACTGTTGTAAGTGCTAATCCTATACTTACTCATTTAAACCTCCCCAGAACCTATGAGGAGGAGGCAAGGCCAGCAAGTGGCAAGGCTTAGATTTGAACACAGGCTGTGTGATCCCTGAGCATATTCATCTAACCAGCATGTGCTCCTGCCTCTCACATGAGAAGATCCATCTTACTGTTCATCAGGGCACAGTACAACAAAACAAATTAAGGTTCCTTGTTTTTTCTCAGTTAACTAGGCAGAGATTTAAAATATTGAAAAAAATGATTGTGGTTTGGAATCTGGGAGGAAGGGGCTGCCAGGATCCTGTCTCCCTTCCTGTGCCTCAGGGATGTTCCTTTTCTAAAGTAAGTGACTTTCCTGTGAGTAGGGCAGAGAATGCATATGTTTCTTGGTGATTTTATTATTTTGTATATTTACAAGAGCAGTAGGTGTTTATTATAGGTAAAAATAGAAAACATAGGAAAGGAAATAAGGTAACAATACCCTAAACATAGCACCCAAAGATAAACCCTACTAATGTTTTCATCTGCATTATATTTTTCCAGAAGTTTTCTTTTTTTTTTTTTTGAGATAGAGTCTCACTCTGTTGCCCAGGCTAGAGTGAGTGCCGTGGCGTCAGCCTAGCTCACAGCAACCTCAAACTCCTGGGCTCGAGCAATCCTCCTGCCTCAGCCTCCCGAGTAGCTGGGACTACAGGCATGTGCCACCATGCCCGGCTCATTTTTTCTATATATTTTTTAGTTAGCCAATTAGTTGCTTTCTATTTATAGCAGAGGCGGGGTCTCGCTCTTGCTCAGGCTGGTTTCGAACTCCTGAGCTCGAGCAATCCGCCCGCCTCGGCCTCCCAGAGAGCTAGGATTACAGGCGTGAGCCACCGCGCCCGGCCCATTTTTCCAGAAGTTTTCTTATGCAGGCATTTAAATATTTATGCATGTATGGATACATTTACATATTTGTCTACAAAAAATAAGATCTCATTTTAGTTTTCTAACCTACTTGGATCACTATATGGGTTTAATTATGTCCCCCAATAAAATATGTCCAAGCCTTAACCCCCTGTACCTATGAATGACACTTTATTTGGAAATAGGGTCTGTGCACATGTAATTAAGGATCTCAAGAGGAGATCATCCTGGATTTAGGGTGAGCCCTAAATCCAATGACTGGTGTCCTTATAAGAGAAAGGAGAGGAAGATTTGACACACACAAGAGAGAAGGCCATGTGAAGATGGAAGCAAAGATTGAAGTTACAATGCCACAAACCAAGGAAAGCAGTAGCCACCAGAAGCTGAAGAGGCAAGGAAGATTTCTCCTCTTAAGAGACTGGCAGAAGTATGGCCCTACTGGAATCTTGTTTTTAGACTTCTGGACTCAAGAACTGGGAAATGATAAATTTCTTTTATTTTAAGCCACAAACTATGTAGTAATATGTTTGGCCACTGTGGAAAACTAATATGTTCACTAACAACATAATTCAAAAGTTATTAATTCTGAATAAATATCAGTCTCTATCTTTTTTTCCATGATGGCAGGGATACTAATGTCAACAAGTTATACAAAAAGAAATTTAAAATGGCTAGAATTTATTATGTACAAATTGTTTTTAATGAATTGACTCATTTAGTACTCACAACACATTTATCAGGTAGATACTATTTCTTATCCCCATTGTATAGATAAAAATATGAGGGACACAGAGAATAAGAACGTCTCTCAAGACTACATAGTTACAGAATGTGACAACTTTGGTTTGTACCCAGTTCCAAAGCATGCTTCAGACCTTGGGAAACAGTTTATTGTTGAGTGAAAAAGGAGTCTGCAAAAGCAAGCACATTTTGTGAGTTAATTTAAGGTAATAATCAGTATGTTATTTATACAAAATAACTCAACCTAGTGACAAACAGTTGAAATGTGACCTTGATGACAGCACTTTTCTGGCAATCATCTGGACAGAAGACATAACACGGTGGGATAAGAAGTGGGAAGTGAAGAATGCTAACAGGGAATATAGAAATGCCTCTTTGGAACTTTGTCTTTGAGGGAGAGGAAAGAGACTAGGGGAAGGCGGGGAGAGAGAGAGAGAGAATCTTCATTCTGTGGATGACTGGATGATGTGGGGTCTAAGGAAGCATTTTTGAAAATCTTAAATTCCTTGAACAAGTTTAAAAGTTGATGTGAAAGAACCATCTCATCTCAGATTTAACCTTTGAAGTTGTCCACATATTCATTTCCTATCTTACTCTCTTATTTCCACTTTAAAGATCATGAGATTTTTCCAATGGAATCCTATGTGGTTTGAGCTCAATGTATATTTAGATATTAGTGGATGAAAGAATGGACAATTGTGTATCAAAGAAATGCTAGCAATTCTTGGATTTTTGCCTCACAGGGAGGCATCTGATGGCTGATATCCTGGTGTGATATGGCTGGATAATGCATGATGTGAAGAGCCCTGACCCGGTGAATGTGGGATGGGTCCACCGTTTTCCTATAAGTATATTAAAATACCAAGCAGTTTAGGAGCAGCCATTAGGCAAACACCAAACCTTGCTTCCTTGGTGCAGTCTGTCACTGAGCTCACCAGACAGGCCTGCCTTCCCAGCATGGGGAAATGGCTTTGGATCTACTCAGAGGCATGATCTTAAACAGTTTTATAAGCTTCTGAAATACTCAATAATGTAGAGAATTTTCTGACTCTAAAACTTAGAATTCAGGGCATATCAGAAAGATAATTTGCTTCCTTTGTTCTCATTAGGAGAAACAATGAAAAATAATTTTTCACAATGGCTGCCTTAGTTCTGAGGGTCAGCCAGCTCCTAATGCTGTATTTCAACATTTCAAGGGCCACTGAAGTCCCATTCCATGCCATATACTCTGGCCAAGTTTTCTCATTTACCCTCTGGGCAGCTCTGTAAGGATGGTATGGTTAGTCCCATTTCACAGATGACCAAGCTCAGGCTCACAGAGCCTAAGTCACCTCCCCAGATAAGCGGCAGGATTGGAATGAGGTTCCAGCCCTCACTCTCCCTAGGGGACCTTGAGCAGCCTTCCTTTTAGAAGATGGGCTTCCAGGGCTTGAGAAATGTTCAGATCACACTCCCCTGCTATTGCGGCCCCACAGGGCCTCACTCAACAACCCCTCTGGGTGATGAAGATGACAGAGGAGATGAAATTCCACCCTTTGTGCTAAGAGGCTTGGGAGTAGGGTCCCAAGAGTTGGCTGATCCCTGAAGTGGTGAGTGGGCTCAGGCAGAAGCTCAGGTGCTGCTCTTGAGACAGGCGAGCCAGAGGGAAGGAAAGTAATAGTCATTGAACTAGTTTAAGCCAATGTACTTTATATTTCATCTCTTTTAATCATAACAGCTACTCAAGGTACCCATCATTATGACCATTGTTCAGATCAAGGCGTTGCATTTAGGGGAGTTTATGTAAATCGGGGAGGCAACTTTGTTATCTTTTGATCAGCAGCTTACTTTGGAATCATTCTAAATTTTTTCCCATTTTGTCTTGATTTCTGTTGTTCAGTGTTATTTTTTTTGTTTCTATAATATAAATAGCCTTTAATAAACAGTGTTATTTTTAACATTATGACCTGCATAGTTTTAAAGTCACATATTAGTGAAATTTAAAAACACATTCTTATTGAAAAAAAACCACTAATTATTAGATGACAACCAGGGAGAACTATTTGAAAACTATGCCTTATATATTGCGTTAGTATCCATGGGTTGTGAAGCACACTTACTTATAGACAGCAATTGGCAAGTAATTTTAACAGAGAATTTACATAAAAATATATAAGAACAATAAGCATGTTAAATATGCCCAAACCACAAGAACTAATATAGGACAAATATTTAACAATCCTGTGGATCTATATTATGTGGAGAAGACCAGTTGCAAAAGAAGGTGAGGACTGTGATTCCACTTTTGAAACCGATTGTGTGTGTGTGTAGGTATACGTGTTAGTGTGCACTTCACCTACAGGGACACATCTGGAGAGTATGCACCATTCTATGGACAACAGACTCTTTGGGTCAAGGGGCAGGAGTTGGGCCAGTAAGATGCAGGATATTTTCTATAAATTATATAACTTATAAATTATTATCTCTCTCTCTCTTTACCCATATATATATACTTTCATATATTGTTTGCAAGAATTATTCATAGTACTTTCATAGCAAAGGGAGAATATAACAAGAACAGTAACTAGAGATGTAAAGCAGGATCCAGGGAATTAAATTTTATTTTAAAATCATCAATGATAAAAGACTCTATCAGGTTGAAATATTAGTGGAAAGGAGCCATCTCTTCTTAGATCTGCCATCTGAATTCCCCATGCCCCCCTTTCCACATTTTACTTCCCTGCTCTCATTCTGGAGATGCCTAAAACTTAACCAAAGGGATGGTGTAGGCTGAGTGCGGTGGCTCACACCTGTAATCCTAGCACTCTGGAAGGCTGAGCCGGGAGGATCGCTCAACGTCAGGAGTTCGAAACCAGCCTGAGCAAGAGTGAGACCCCGTCTCTACAAAAAATAGAAAGAAATTAATTGGCCAACTAAAAATATATAGAAAAAATTAGTTGGGCATGGTGGCACATGCCTGTAGTCCTAGCTAGTCGGGAGGATGAGGCAGAAGGATGGCTTGAGCCCAGGAGTTTGAGGTTGCTGTGAGCTAGGTTGATGTCATAGTACTCTAGTCAGGGCAACAGAGTGAGACTCTGTCTCAAAAGCAAAAAAAACAAAAAACAAAAAATCACAAAGGGATAGTGTAGAGTTTGGCCTTACTGGCTGTTAACTGTAGTGATGGATGGATGGATGGATAGATGCACGATGCGTCAAACATGTGCTGGTAATTCATGGATTTTAGTTTTTCTTCAGGTTTATATTTTGTGAGCATCTAAAATTCAATGACTATCATTTTTTAATAAAGTATATGAATTACCCAACACATCCTCATACCGATCCCTAGTATCAAAAACAGACATAACATACATTGGTTATAATATAATACAATGTAACATAACACGATATATAACATCAGATATAAAAACATATATTAGTTATTCTAATGGAAGAACCCTTGAAGGCAGGGCAGCACTATGTCCATTTTGAACTTTGATATTTGCCAATAAAAAACAATTTCTGTTTCTATGCACAGTAAGTCACATTTTTCACAGTTAATGCAGATCAGGCAAAGAGGAATAATGCTTCCATTTCTTAAAAATAAACGCAAAGTTATGTGTGTGAAAGCAGACCATGTACAGAGTGGAGTCTTTCTTACTAGTTAAAGTCTTGATTCCCAGTGAAATATTGATTTCATATTTTGATCTCCAGCCAACACCTCACCTATTAAGTAGGAGAAGTCCTGAGTCTCTGTCACCAGGATTCAAAACAAGGGCCTGGGAATGTGTAAAGCCTTCCCAATCAGTCCCCCATCTCCTCACCAGCCATTGACACTTGCTACCAATTAAATCAGGACACATACACTGGTTTAATGAGGGCTTGGATCAGCTCCTTTTCAATAAGATGCCACAGCTACGTGGCTGTTACCACTGCCACCTTTGCAGGCTGAGTCATCGCTAGACAGTGAGGAAGGCAGCAGCAGTGAAGAATTCAGTCTCCAAAGCTGACATCATTAATGTTTCTCTCTTTCAGTGGCACAGAAGGGAACCAACAAGAGCAATACTAAGATTGTAAAAGAAAGTTGGGTACAGAAGCAGGGGGCAGGAGTTCTGGCTATGGCCATTGAGGGAACTGACAAGTTCTGTCCCCAAAAAGCAACTATAACACTCAACAAAACTTCAATAACCAACCATTTCCATGCTGTGGAAATGGACCAGAGGCATACAGTAATCTGAAAAGCATTAATGCTTTAAAGACTGCTGAAGTTTGAGTAAGAACAGTGGGATTCCATGATGTCTGAGTAGGGGCTGCTCCCATTCCACCTTACCCCATCCTCCAGTTTGATAGGTACAGAATTCTGCAAGAGTGTGGCAGACCGTGAGAAACAGGAGGTTTTCTGATATGCTTGAAGGGGGCCTCCTGCATTTGGGGTGTTGTCAATGAAATTAATTATCTTCGAAGTGGGTGAAGCGAGGCAGGGGGTGTAATGCCTCAACTAGCCTAAGCTTGTGGTCATGGTGGGGGCCAGCATATACTTGGCTGAAACTATGTGAAAGGACCCAACTAGCTACACACTCCGGGCTAATCATGAGAAGCATTCACAGACAAAGATGTGACAAGACTCAGAAGTTTGAATGTACTCCCCTACCCACACACAAATACAATGACAGAGGATGGAAGCCTCATTGGCTGGCGTTGTTAGAGCACAAACTCTATCCAATCATTTATTGACTCTTAAGCTACACAGAACCAGGAGATACCCCAAATAAGACAGCCTTATAAATAGAAGCAAGAACAAAACTGAGCAAACACACATGTAAACACACACATACCACATAAACCATGTACACACATACACACACACATGCAAATGAATAAAAGCATCATCTGTGGTATATGACAAAAGAAATAAATTTTATGGTTTTAGCCCAAGCATATTATAGTATTAAACAAACAAAAAGTGACAAATACAGCAACAACAACTTTCACTGGGAAAAATCAGAAGCCAGAGTGGCAAACACATATTATCTAAGATGTCTAGTTTCCAACAAGATGCTACACCACCTACAAAATAGGAATAGATGACCATATTAGTCAGCTAGGGCTGCCATAACAAAATGCCATAGACTGGGTGGCTTAAACAATAGACGTTTATTTTCTCACACTTCTGGAGGATGGAATTCCAAGATAAGGGTACCAGCATAGTCTTTTTCTGGTGAGGGCTGTCTTCCTGGCTTGTAGACGGCCACCATCTCATGCTGTGTGCTCACATGACCTCTTTCTTTTGCAGACACAGAGAGAGCAAGCTCTTTGGTGTCTCTCATTATAAGGATACTGATTCTATCATGAAGGCATGAAGGCCCCATGCTCATGACATCATCTACCCCTAATTACCTCCCAAAGTCCCCTTCTCCAAATGTCATCATATCAGGGGGTTAGGGCTTTGACATGAGAATTTTGAGGGGATACAAACATTCATAAGTCAAGAAAAATTGTCTTTGAGTGTCTTAACTTTTGAACAGAAAGTTCTCTACATTCTTGAGTGTTTTCATGAGTTGTTCGACATTATGCCCCTGAGAAGACCCAAATCTAATTCCCCACACTGAGAAGACAAGCTTGTCTTTGAACATACCAGCGAGCTCAGTGATAGATCGCACCAGCGAAGCAAGGAATGGTGTTTGCCTAATGGCTGCTCCTGACTGCTCGGTATGTTAATATATTTATAGGAAAACTCTAGGCCATTTCTGTAGTCACCAATGTAGGGGTCCTCAAGTCACGTCATCCAGCCATATCACACCAGGATTTCGGCCATCTGCTGCCTCACTGAGAGGCAAATATTCAAGAACTACTAGCATTTCTTTAACACAGAATTGTCCATTTTTTCATTCTCTAATAAGGAAATACGTATTGAGCTCAAAACCCATACTATTCCATTGGAAGCATTTCATTAGCTTCAAAGTGAAAATAAGAGAGTAAGAAGGGAAACAAATATATAGACAACTTCAAAGGTTAAATCTGAGATGAGATGATTCCTTCACATTAACTCTTAAACTTGCTCAACTTTCAAGGAATTGAAGATTAAAAATAAATCCCTCCTTGGACTCCTCATTCCATTCTCCCACAGGCGTCTGTCTTAGTCTCTGTCTCTTGTTCCTTTTTCTCTCTTCCTCTCATCCTTAACCTTCCCCCTTGAAAGACAGTTGCAAAAAGTGATTTCTACGTTCCTGTTAATATTCTTCCCTTCCCGTTGACTTCTTATTTACACTATCGCTACACTATGGCTACTGTCCCCACAATTGCAATGAAATTGTTCTCATCAAGGTCACAAACTAACTTTTGTCACTAGATCCAGCTATTTTGTATAAATATGTTAACATACTGGATGTTGCTTTTAGTGACCTCCTTAAATATCTATGCATTTGCAGGCTGCTTCCTTACTTAACAACAAATCTGTGACAGTTTCCCAGGCTCTGGAGCATGATGTACTGGGCACAAGTCCAAGCTGTTCCCCTCCCTCCCTAATTGTGCAATCTTGAGCAAAGTCTTCTTTTTTTTTTTGAGACAGAGTCTCACTCTGTTGCCCGGGCTAGAGTGCCGTGGCGTCAGCCTAGCTCACAGCAACCTCAAACTCCTGGGCTCAAGTGATCCTTCTGCCTCAGTCTCCTGACTAGCTGGGACTACAGGCATGCGCCACCATGCCAGGCTAATTTTTTCTATATATTTTTCAGTTGGCCAATTAATTTCTTTCTATTTTTAGTAGAGACGGGGTCTTGCTCTTGCTCAGGCTGGTTTCAAACTCCTGACCTTGAGCGATCCTCCTGCCTCAGCCTCCCAGAGTGCTAGGATTACAGGTGTGAGTCACCGCGGCCGGCCTTGAGCAAAGTCTTTATTTTCTCTGTCTCTTGGTTTTTCATCTATAGAATGGGAATAATAACATTATATCTACCTTAGAAGGGCACAGCGAGCATTAAATGAATCAATCCATAAAAGTCATTAGCACATAAGAAATTTTAGCCATATTTATTTCTTTTTATTTATCTTTATTGGCATTACTATCCCCACTGGCATGAAAAATTAAATGTAGACTGATGTTAATTCACAATTGGTGACGTTTTGGGTATGTTGTTAGTGTGTTAGTTTCCTAGGGCCACCATAACAACTACAAACTTCAGATTTAAAATATCAGTAATTTCTTCTGTTACAATTCTCAAGAACAGAAGTCTGAAACCAAGGTGTCAACAGAGCCACACTCCCTCTGAAGGACCTAGGGGAGAATCCTTTCTTTCTTCTTCCAGCATCTGGTGTCTCCTGCTTTGCTTGGTTTGTGGCAGCATAACTCCAGTTCATCATCTTCTTCACTTGGTGTATCAAATCTCTCTCTCCTTTTTCTTCTATGGACACCAGTCATTGGATTTAGGTCCTACCCTAAATCAAGGATGGCCTCATCTGAAGACCTCTGACTTAATTACATCTGCAAAGACCTTATTTCCAAATAAGGTCACATTCACAGGTTTGGGGGGTTAGGATTTGAAAAAAAACTTTTTGGGTGACACAATTCAAACCATTACAGTGTTATACAAGGTTGTAAAACTACATGTAATATGAAATCTTATCTTTTGTGTAAAAATATATAAATACATGCATCCATAAGTATACAAATACATGCATAAGAAAACTGGAAGAATATAATGCAGATGAAAACATTAGCAAGCCTGATCTTTGAGTGTAATGTTTGTGGTTAATAGGATAGCATATATCAAATAAAAAGTAATTAGAGGATTATTTACTTCTTTACTTTCACCATCCTCAGGTAGCCCATACCACAAAAAAGGGCACCAAGTTTATCCATTGTATAAGTATGTATACTTTTTTCCTGCCATTTCAAATCCATATGATCTCTATGAGATGTTCATGTTTAAGTCATCTCTTTTGTGGGAGAAAGAACACAGAGGATACTAAACATTATTTATTTAAGCATTATGGGCTACACACATTTTATAGGTTTCCTCTTTCCTCCTCACAAAAGCTGTGTGAAGCAGGTATTAATATGCCTATGTTACAGATGACCAAGGTCAGGCTCATAAAGGGGAATACAGGACTCCAGGATCAAATAGATCTACTTAGAGGCATATGTGTGTGTGTGCAAGTATGTGTGTGTGAAATACAAAAACATGTTCACATGCATATATTCAGTTGCAAAATTTAGATAACCATATATATATAGAGAGAGAGTTTATGTATATACATATGTTTTCCAGCAACTTGCCCTTTCCACTCAGCATGATAGCTCAGGATATTAATTTGCATTTCTTTAGTTATTGTAATTTGGCATATTTTTGAAGTTTAATAGGTATGTACACTATTTTATGTGAATTATCTAGTTGATACCATTTGTCCATTTCTTTATTCATGAGTAGTATTCATTCCATATCAAGAATATTAGGTAGGGCCGGGCGCGGTAGCTCACGCCTGTAATCCTAGCACTCTGGGAGGCCGAG
>VBSM01003151.1:166815-181997 GCA_008086735.1 Cheirogaleus medius | reverse complement strand
ATAGAGACCTGGAGAGGGGATGACAGAGAGGGGGTGGGGAAAAAGTCTGGGAGGCCTGTACATGGGTGAGATCTTGGGGATTTGAGTGGCCTGCTCTCTGGGAGGGGCTATCTCTACAGTGTGGACATGTCGGCCAACACTGATGAGAGAAGAGAGCAAGTAAAAGAGACTGTCAGTGAATAAAATATATGGGGCGAACATAAATGAAGCTTATGTATTTGGTCTTTTAATATACACAGGAATATTCCAAGCACAATTGGCTATATACTTTATATACTGTTTTATGAATTATTCTAAAGAATAACATCTCTGCTGGTGCGTAGTGGCTCACATCTGTAATTCTCAGCACTCTGGGAGACTGAGGTGGGAGGAGGATCACTTGAGGCCAGGAGTTTGAGACCAGACTGGGGAACATAGAGAGATCCCATCTCTAGAAAGAAAGAAAGAAAAGAAAGACATCTCTTTTATTTGAAAAATTAGGGGCTTTAATTTTTAAGAAAGGAAAACCAAAATGGAGACATGTCCCTTTTGCTGATCATATCCTTAACTGCAGTTCTAGAAGTCTCAGATGGGGACTCAGCAAGAGTTGTTGGAGGGAGGTAGGGACTAGGCCTGATGGTCTCTGCCAGAGCTTCTGGCATTTTCTATACTAAATTTCTACACAGCAATTAGTCTGTATCCATCACTTTTTGGCATCTCTAAGCCCCAAGACAGGAAGCCCAGGCCTTGTCTGAGATGGAGAGAAAGCTGCACCTGTGAGTGTGTATGGTGTGATGAGTTTGAACACTAAAAACACAGACACACACAACATTGTTGTGTTTAATCCACAGGAATACACACACACACTCTGACACATATGTACATACAAACACACACACACATCTACTATGCCACAGCAATTATTTTAACATGATTTCCCCCTACAAACTATATATTTTGTATATATTTCAAAAACATTAAGTATTATGTGTACGACAAAAACTCTTTCCTTGACCATTCTTAGATAAGTTCTTCTGAACCCTCTTTTCAACTAGGTCCCCTCCTTGGGCCCTATCCTTTGTCTGCCAAAGCCAGTTTTAGCATAGAACCTTACTAAATCAATCCCCTCCTTGATATCTGATCATCCTTGGTATCTGACATAGTTCCTCATTCTCTACCCTTGATACTGATCACCTTGGCCTGCCTTTAGCAAGAATCCTGTTGAACCAGTTTAGCAAGAATCCCTCTATCCTTGACTCTCCTCTTAGTAATTTTCTATTCACTGACATCCCCGACCCCCCATTCCTTGGCTAAAAAAACCCACACTTGTCCTTGTTGTATTTGTAATTGAGCTCAGTTCTATACTGAAGTTTCTTTCCCTATTGCAGTAGTACTGAATAAATCTGTTTTTACCTCTTTTAACTAGTGTCTGGCTCTGTTTCTCTTTGATATGTAATTTGTCTGTCAATCCATTTACAAATTTCCTCTCCTCAAATTATTACCATGATAATTTTCTTAATTTATAACATTTCAAAGAATAAGGGAATATGTATGTGTAAAGTAAAATTATCTTGTATCCCCCACTTTTCTGATCCTCATCCTGTTACCAACAGCTCGGCACTTACCCTCGAGGCTGCATAAGAAGAATGAGAACAAGTGGTTTCAGGAGAAGGAAAGAGAAGTTTATTACTTTGCTGGTAAAGGAGGAAAAATGGTAGACCTTCTCATCTCAAAATCCAAATTTCCTGAACATAAGGAGAAATACAGAGCTTTTAAAGGGAGTGTCCTCGGTTCTAGGCTACTGTGTTAATGATTCTAATTGTCCCATCTCTGCCAAAGACAAAGCCCCACCTTGGCCCATGTAGTGGGCTGGCACTGGCCTGGGATGGCTGAGCTATCTCCTGTAACACAAAGAACAAAAAACTTTCTCCCTGTCTCAGGGATGCAGGGCAGGCTGCAGTTCCCAAAAAGAGTTGGGGAATTTTGAAAGAGCCATTTTTTTCAGGCCATTCCCTCTGTTACATATTTCCCACTCTCAATTTTATGCTGCCATATCTATGGGAGGAGGGGCAACTACTCTGTTACAATCCTCTGAACCAAAAGGGGCCTTTGTCATTAGATTCCCCAAATGTGTTTATCTGTAGGTGGATTGTTAACTTGTATTTATTTGTATATACTCAAATATATGTTTACATTTATATATTCTTCAAAATTATAGTCACATTATACATATTCATTTTTAACTTGCTTTCTTATTTAATATTATTTATCTCAGTTATTATATACATTTGTGCTTATGGGTTTAACATTTTAAAAAATGTTTCTCATAATGAGTGAGATGTGCAATGTTTGGGGGATGGTCACGCTTGAAGCTCTGCCTCGAGGGGGGGCAAGGGCAATATATGTAACTGTAATATTTGTACCCCCATAATATGCTGAAATAAAAAAAATTAAAAAGAAAAAATGTTTCTGTGCAGGTATATTTTTAAGTGAATTCTCTTTTTCTGTCTTTTATCCATCTCTGTGTTGGTTAATGAGTATATTTTTTACACATTTTTTTGTCCCCCCCTTTTTTTTTTACCAATTAGAAAGTGTTTTTAAGTTTCAATAATATTTTGATTTTTAAAATACAGTTCATTGTAATAGAATTTGAGCAATATTATGGGGAGCATCAAGTGCCAGGATTGAAGCACTTAGAGTCCTGGAGGCTTGAGGACACAATGGGAAAGATTTAGAGTAATTCCAACTTTAATTACTCTGAAGGAGGGCTGGGATTACACCTATAACCCCAGTATTGTGGGAGGCCAAGGCTGGGGGTGGGGAATCCCTTGAGGCCAGGAGTTCAAGACTGGCTTGGGAAATATAGCAAGACCCTGTCTCTACAAAAATACTTTTAAAAACAGCTTAATAGCAGAGCATGGTGGCACATGTCTATACTTCTAGCTACTCTGGATGTTGAAGCAAAGAATAGCTGGAGTTCTAGGCTACAGTGAGCTATGATCATGCTACTACACTCCAGCCTGGGCAACAGCGGGAGGCCCTGTCTCTTAGAAAAAAAAAAAATTACTCAGAAGGAGTCTATAAGGCTGTTGTTCAATTTATAGCTGGATCCTAATCTGAATATTGGTGGAAATAACATGTAACTGGTGTAGCTGCTAGGGTAAAGAAAATAAAACGTAATTGAGGTCTCATATACAGTACTTCTATAATGTTACTATTTTACGAAAGTTCACCTTTAAGAGAGGAAAAACCCTACTTCTTCCTGAGCTCTGCTCAATATGGTTCCTATACCCTGGCCTCCTCTCCTACAAGATGAGGTTTTATCTTGGTGCACGGTGAGATTTCAACTATGTTTTTATCCATCTCTTACATGTCTGACTTTTTGAATGTTTCTAATATTAATATGGATTACATTGAAAATAATAAAGAGGCCGGGCGCGGTGGCTCACGCCTGTAATCCTAGCACTCTGGGAGGCCGAGGTGGGAGGATTGCTTGAGCTCAGGAGTTTGAGACCAGCCTGAGCAAGAGCGAGACCCCATCTCTACCAAAAATAGAAAAAATTAGTCAGGCATGGTGACACACACCTGTAGTCCCAGCTATGCAGGAGGCTGAGGCAGGAGGATCACTTGAGCCAAGGAGTTTGAGGTTGCAGTAAGCTACGATGACGCCACTGTGCTCTGCCTGGGGCAACAGAGCGAGACTCTGTCTAAAATAAATAAATGAGTAAAATAATAAAGATCACACAAGTATTGGTTTTAAATTTTGAAATACTGCAGACATTCAAAGTCATAGAAAATAATATAATAGTAGGCAGCTGTGAACATGGGTTAAAGATATAAAATGTTGCAATTACAGTGTAATCTCCTTGTTTACCCTTCTCTGTACTTTCCCCTTTCCCAGAGAGAATCACTCTGTTGAAAATTGTTTTTATGATTTATACTTTCAGTACCAATGACTGAATCCCTAATCAGAATGAAGTATTCTTCATTCTGAAGCATGGGTTTAACTCTATGTATGTGTTGGAATTCCTAATGTGGTTGTTCTTGTCTCCCTTGCTATTGTCACCCCACCTTGTGCTGATGATTGTAGATTTTCTACTCCATTTTTTGCCACTATGTAATGATTCCATTGTATGAATGTACCACAGTGTACTTTTTCAATGTCCTATTGATGAACATTTTCCTTCTACAGATTTATTTTCACAAGTGATGTGGCAATTAATATTCTTTTTACTTGTTTCCTTGTGCTCTCATGGCAGATATTTTCCAGGTCTCAAATTATGAATGCAAAAGCTAAATCACAATGTAGGATCACTTTCAACTTAACTAGAGACTATATTTACTAGAAGTTGTCATATTGCTCTCCAGAGTGGATGTACACTCACCAGTGGCATGTGTAAGTTCCCCATGCCCAAATCATACATCTAAAGGGGAGGTTGTTTCTCATTCCAAACACGGGTCCTGGAATCAGGCAAACTGGGGAGATGATACTGGCTCTGGCTCTTAGTAGTTTTGTGAAACTGAAAAATCTGCTTAATCTCCCTGAGCTTCACCTTCCTGATGTGTAAAAGGAAATCCCGACCCATGCTTTATGGGAGCTCTCTGAGGAAGTCAAGTGGAAACCTTTGTAAAGATCCCAACATGGTGTTTGGCGTATCACCTATAATACCAATATTTGCTTTGTTCCCATCCCAACTGCTCTGATCTTTAATGGGGATGTTGTTTCTCAACCTCAATAGCATAATTATATTTTAGTGGGTATTTGGGAATGTAAGAAGGGAAGCACACACACTCCTCTATATTATGTAGGAAGTTCAGTGCCACCTCTGGGCTATGCAATGTAACGGAGTCAGAGTGGGAAAAAGCCTCACCCCTTTTCCCTGATTACTTGTGTTTTTCCTGTACTCTTTTTCCTGTACTCTGTTGGGGCCCTCTGTGTTCCCATCAGGTGTACACATGACCTGGGGCTCTGGGACCTTCTTCGAGCTCCAGCAAGAGGTGAATGTGGGTCTGCAGGAGGGACACTGGAGCAAGGGTCAGGAGCTCCTCCTGGGTCCCAGTGTCTGAGCCATCCAGGGTGAGTTTCTTCTGCCTTGACCTGCACCGTCACTCAGGTGTTCACTGAGCATCTGTCACTCTTCACACCTGCAGTAGAGAGGTCACAGTAATCATTGCACTAGGTCCAGGTCCTTGTGGAAGTTATGGCAACCTCTGTAGAACCACCTCACTATATAAGAGGAGGAAGACTTCCCTGGAGTCATCAGAGACTCCTCAAAGAGGAGCTGGACCTGGTACAATGGGCAGGGCTTATGGGGGCTGGATGGGAGGGAGGGGACAGGGAGTCCAGTCTGTCTGGAGTGAAGAGTTGGGGCCTCCCAGGGGAGTAGACAGGCCTTTGAGATACCTGACTGGACACTACAGGGGTCTGAGGCCCTCTAGATCTAGGACAGATTGTAAGATTATCATTTATTTGCTTATTTTTGACATTATAGGAGCTTCCAGAAAGTCTGGGAGAGATCAAACCCTTGCCTGACCTAGAGGATGCTTGGTTAGAAGTATGCCCTCTTCTCATTACATCACTACCTTTTTTTGATGAAAGTTAGGGTGCTAACAACAGCCAGACACCACTTCTCCCTACTTTATTCCTTTGCCTGCTCTAGGTTTGAGGTTGCTGCCCTTGGATATGGCCATTGATGGGGTGGAGGGTTCATATCCAACCACTGGCTTTCTCCAGTGCAGGGGTTACAGTAGGGTGGGGTCACATGAGGAAGTGCCTGTAGTGGAATTCTGAGATCATTAAGGAAATGATGCCTTTATTAAAACCTTATGAGCAGCCAAATAGGGTCTATATTTAGGAAGATTAAGTAGCAGCTATGCACTAGGGCTGAGGGTAGGGGCTATAGGCAGGGGCCCCAGGGGAAAGGGATCAGTTGAGACATAATTCTGGGACAAAGTGTTAGGAGTGGAGATTGATACATAGGAGTCACAGCTGTTCTGAGGGATGCACACAAGTTAGATGGCCATGAGGGATGGAAAAGGCCATTGTCAAGGCCACTCCCCCTGGAGCTCCTGCAGCTACTTCTGGGCTCCTTCCTCACAGAGGCTCTTGGGCTCTAACGAGGGACAGGTAGGAGGACTCCACTCATCCCCACCAGCAACCCTTGTAAGCAGTGCACCTCGTTGGAGGTGTCCATGAACTTGATGCCTTTGTACGTGATGGGCAGGAAGAGAAGGCGACATATGGGAAATAATGCCTCTTCTTGGAGCTAAGCCCTTGTGAACTCCACAGTCCTGGCCTCCCTGCTATCCTATCCCTAGGCAGAGTGTGCCAGGGCCCAGGGAAATGAACAGAGCAGCTGTGGCTGGACCTTCCTGGTTGTGGCTGCCATTTGTTGCCTTCCATCCTAATTAGCCCTCCCACCCTATCCTCAATACCATTGTAGGGGGCCAAGGGAAACTTCTCCTTCAACCTCTGAAGGTTTGCTGAAAAATCAACTCAGAAAAGGCAGGTTAATCGGAGAACAAGTATACAAATTTATTTAATGTCTGTATGTGGGAAGAATCACAGAGAGATTACTCACCCCCCCAATGGGATTCAGAAACTTATACACCATCCTGGCAAAACAGGTTATGGGAGGGAGGAGAAGAGAGATTCTATCGAGGGGATTACTAGAGAAAATGCATGGATCCAGGAACAGAGATTATTGTTATTATTATTATTTGAGACAGAGTCTCACTTTGTTGCCCAGGCTAGAGTGCTGTGGCGTTAACCTAGCTCACAGGAAGCTCAAACTCCTGGGCTCAAGCGATCCTTCTGCCTCAGCCTCCCGAGTAGCTGGGACTACAGGCATGAGCCACTACGCCCGGCTAATTTTTTTCTATATATATTTTTAGTTGGCCAATTAATTTCTTTCTATTTTTTTAGTAGAGACGGGGTCTTGCTCTTGCTCAGGCTGGTTTCGAACTCCTGACCTTGGGCGATCCACCCGCCTCGGCCTCTCAGAGTGCTAGGATTACAGGCATGACAGAGATTAATTTTTAAATAGTTCTTTGACAGTGAAAAGGTCTCTGTTCAGGTATGGTTACTTTCTTGGTTTTATAGGGAAGAGAAGAAAGAAAAGTTGTTTTCCTTGGCGGGTCTGGCTCTTAGGCAAATAAAGGCCCAGTGCTTTGGCCTTGGACAGCCTTCTATGGGGGGGATAGTCAAAAAGACTGTGAAGATTTTTCTTCAGTTCAGCATGTCAATGCGCCATATTTTGGCATATTGGCTTCTGAGCCCCACCATTATACCACAGACAATCTACAGTGGACTCTGTCCCTCATGGATATTTGATCAGTATGGAGTCCAGATACTATGGAAACAAGGAATAACAAGACTTAGGAAACCCTACATTTCCACCCTCAGGTGGCCAACCAATTCAGGACCACAGTGTTCTCTAGCCAAAAGATCACCAGAAGCACATCTGTAGCCAAACCAAGTTGGGCTTTTTACTCATTGTGGTGATGAAGAATGCACAACATGGAGACCCACAGGGTGTCTCAATAAGAGGCTGTTAGGGATTGGGGCTTTGTAACAGAGTAATCACCCCTCCTCTCATAGACATGGAAGGGAAATATTGACAGTAGGGAATATGTAATAGAGAGAATGGCCTGAAAAAAATGGCAAAAATATTTTCTGTCTGTTTAAAACATCCTCCACTCCTGTTTGAAAACTAAAACTGGCATCCCTGCCTCAGGCCAGTGGTTGGAAGGGGCAGGGTAAGTCTCTTGTTCTTTGTGCTACAGGAGATGGCTCAGCTCAGACTTGGCTGAGGGAGGTCCTGGGTGGAGGTCACGGGTCAGCGGAGATAGGACGATCAGAATCGTCAACTGTAGTTGAACAGCAATTGACTGAAGCTGAGAACCCACCCTTTAAAACCTCTGTATTTCTGCTTATTATTAGGACAGTGGCATTTTTCAGACAGTAGTCGTTAGCCTCCTCTTTTGCTGGCAAATTAATAAAACTTCTCTTTCCTTACCCTCAAACCACTTGTCCTTGTTCTTCTGATACAGCCTTGGGGGCAAGTGCCGAGCTTTCAGTAACAGCTTTTGTCAGGCAATTTTGGTGAAAGTTCGAAGAAGTGAGGGTTTGCTCCTGATTGGGTACTGTCAGGAATCAGGTTGTGGGATTAATTTTTTGAAGGGAGCAGTGCTGTAACCAGAGAGGGAATTAATTCTATGGTTTCATATCTTAATAAGTTTTGTCTGGAAGGAGAGAAGAATAGAAGTCTAAAGCTGTAATTGGTAAAGAAGCAGCAGCCTCTCACATTAGCCAGGAGAAGAGGGTGTTTGGTCATTTTTATGGTTTACATGGTTGTCTTGTTTTTTGTCTCACTTCATCATGGTCACAGAATGACTTTGTCTGATGTTGATAACCTGTGAGATGGTCAATGTTCAACAGCAGAACACCACAATTCAGCTGTGAGTATCAGGCCACTTCACTTCATGATGGAGAATGGTTGGGTAGAGGAAAAGGCAAACCTGTGAGACTATAAGTACTCTCAACAGGACAGACAGCACTGGACTAGACAAAGCCGGGTGAAGTTGGAGCCAATAAGGATGACCAGATTGGTTATGTACAGTATTGGGGTGCAAAAAATGATCCTCCAAAACATGGTGCTTGGTCATGCTGAGTGCTTCTGACAATTGAAAGGCCTCAGAAATAAGCCTCAGAATCAAGGTCCCTCTAATCTTGTCTAAATCCTCCTCCCACCCTCCAGTAGCAGGGAGGGACTCTGGAATTTCCTTATCTGTTCAAGAAAGCTTTTTACCAAAAGAAATACAATAACCTTTTATTCTCTCCCAAAAATCTCATTATCTATTTCAGGAAAGAATACTGAAAATTACAACCACGCCTGGATGGACTTTTTCATAAGATAATGCCTGCCTCTAGGGATCCTTCAAATTCCAAAAAGGATAATTTACAAATTAATTTCTCTCTCCCAGGTTCATTATCCCTTATAATCATTTATTGCTCCTCAAAACAATTGAATTGTCAGCTGGCAGGGCAAGGTGGCTCACGCCTGTAATCCTAGCACTCTAGGAGGCCAAGGTGGGCGGAGAGCTCAAGGTCAGGAGTTCGAAACCAGCCTGAGCAAGAGCGAGACGCCTGTCTCTACTAAAAATAGAAGGAAATTAATTGGCCAACTAAAAAAATATATAGAAAATATTAGCCAGGCATGGTGGCGCATGCCTGTAGTCCCAGCTACTCGGGAGGCTGAAGCAGAAGGATTGCTTGAGCCCAGGAGTTTGAGGTTCCTGTGAGCTAGGCTGAAGCCATGGCACTCTAGCCTGGGGAACAGAGTGAGACTCTGTCTCAAGAAAAAAAAAAAAAAACAATTGAATTGTCTGCATTCCCCATCTTCCCCTTACCCTATGAGAAAAGAATATATAAGCTTCTGTACAACATTGGGTCTGTACATTCTGTGATTCCCCTACTCCCTTCACCCCTACGACAGACATAAAAGCCATACACATTTTTGCTCATCTGAGTGTGTGGTGAGTCAGCTTGGGCACCACTGTGCTTGAAGGTAAAGAAACAAGGACTTAAACCCAGATCTGTCTCACTTCCCCTGCACATGCTCCTAACCACTGTTAGGTCTATCTCAATGTTCCCTGGTCCTTGGTTCCCAGTGTCAAGAGTACTAGTACTGAGTTGAGCTGATGACAAAGTGATCACAAATACAAAGCAATCCCACACAGGTTATTACAGAAAAGAAAGAAACTATACAAAGTGAAAGAATAAATCTACCCAAAGTGAAAATACATTTCAGAGAGAGGAACAGGTCAGTCCCCACAAGTGGAAAAAGATGTGGAGGACTGCCACATGGTTTCCTTTTATTGGCCTGGTCCAGAGGCGGGCTCACAAGAGGTGTGAGATTATTACCAAATGATTATCACATGTTTTGTGTTTTCCTTCAGTCCCTTCCCCTGATTAGTGCCGCCCTTCTCTGCTCCTAGGAACCATCCTTCTTGGCCTACACTTACTACCTGTAGATTTGATCCCTAACATCACTGTGATTTGGCATTACTGCCTTTACAGATGAGACCATCACAGGGAAAGGGACTGAACTCATCCAGGAGGCAGTATTTGTGTAAGAATTGATATACAGATCCTAGACTGCAGAAGCCAGTTAAGGCTGAGGACCTTAAGGTTTGGGTAAGTGAGGTGCGGTTGTTTATGCTCCTGCAGTATCACATACACCTGGGATTTCTGCAGGAGAAAGCTTGTCTTGAATGATATTTTCAACCTTTTTCTTATGCTCAGCTTAGTGCTCAAGTATTCTAAAGTATGAGTACATTGTAGTTTTCCTAGTAGGAAGTCAATTTCCCTTCCATTGTGGACGTTCACCTCTGCACTTTAATCTGTCACCCTGTATTCATGCCTGCTGCTAAATCATTTCTTTTCCCAATTCTTAAAAATAGATCATCTCAATGGGAGGGCAAGGATGGCTTTGCATTTAGACATATTTGTTTTGAGCAAGTAATGGATGGTACTTAAACTGAATCTTGGTGCATCACCAAATTAGTCAGATTCAAAGGTTTTGTTCACAATTTCCATGAGTATCATCCTAATTTTGGCCTCAATTTCTATAGTTTTCATTGCCTATAAGCAAATACATAGATTTTAATTGTAATGCTTTAAAAATAAACTCTTTATGAAAGATTATTTTTGAGTAACAAATATTTCTGCCAGGTTTTGCCAATGATTTTCCAACAATAAACGATACATAGCTTTCCTTCTGTTAAAAGCAATATTTGTGTAATATGATTTAAAACTATAGAGATGTTCCAGTTAAGACCGGTCATTTAAAAAAAAACTGCAGAAATGAAGACAAAGGGTTGCCTCAAATTGTCACAGTAACTTGAAATCAGTTTTTAAATCGTTTTTGACTGTCAGAAAAGGAACTAAAAAAATTAACTGTGTTTGTCAATGGGTTGTAAGGTTGCTGGCTATTTGAACTTTCCCTTTCATCCTTGAATGTATTTTTCACATTGTCTAAAATGAGTGTGAATTCCTATTACAGTCAGAAACAAAGCTCATGAAAGTATACCCAGTAATTAAGACTAGGCCAGGTGAAAAAGTAGGAAGAGTAAGGTCTTTGGGGTCAGAAACACATGGGCTCCAGTCTGGGTTCTGCCAATGACTAGGAGCATGATGTATGGCAGCATGAGAGATGTAACCTCCCCAGGCCCCTGGTTCTCCATATAAGGAATGAAGATTCCCTTTCTCATACGGTCCTTAACTGGATTTGTTGAAATCAAAAGTCAGTGAAGGTCATACAGGAGCTTTGGCCTCAGAGATGCCTGAGATGTGAGGCTCAGTTTCCTCATTTGTAAAGGGGGAAACACGTGTGCTGTCATTGTAGTTATGCCAAATAGATTGTTATTATGTAAACTAAATAATAAACCATTGTCATTATGCACACAGTTAATGAGAATATAAAGAATGATGACATCTAACCAGTGGCTAATGGAGATTTTTGCTTGCTTCTTTAATTTGCGCTCTTTTTCACATACATTTAAATAGTTTAGAAATATATTTAAAATGATATTCCACAAAGTAAATTGTGTAAAACTTTCAAACCTGCAATTCTACCTCCTGAAGGTTCATGTGGAATCTGTCATGCAAAACTGTATCTGCTAAAAAGAAGAGATTGTCATTTCATTACTCACATGAGATCTTTTAGAGGAGGAAGTATCAATCCACAGTCCTCTTTAGTTTCAACAACTTCTCTGAAGTACATATTCTCTGGAACAACTCTGGGGTTCCATTGCTAATTAAACTGTGTCCCAAGCATCCCCCTCAAAAGTGGAAGAGCGAAATCCTTGGGCCAATTTTCATATTAGACATTTGAAGGCTCCAGAGTCTAAAGTTAATTGTTCGAAGCCACAACCATGAGAAATTTTGAGCTAACACTCAATTGACCCGTTTTCAAATGAAAAAGTATACCTGGAAATCGTGAAGCTGGTGGAGTTACCAGGTGGCTAATGATAATTAAACCATTAAGGTGTGTCTGAGGAGACTTCTCACAGGAAGTGATGTTTAAGCAAAGACCTAAGGCTAAGGAATGTCAAGTAAAAATTATAAGAGGCCATTTTTTTTGAGACAGAGTCCTGCTCTGTTGGGCTGGGTAGAGTGCAGTGGTGTCATCATAGCTCACTGCAGCCTCAAACTCCTGGGCTTAAGTGATCCTCCTGCCTCAGCCTCCCGAGTAGCTGGGACTACAGGTGTGTGTCACCATGCCTGGCTAATTTTTTCTATTCTTTTTTAATAGAAACAGGGTCTTGCTCTTGTTCAGACTGGTCTCCAACTCCTGAGCTCAAGCAATCCTCCCGCCTCAGCCTCCCTGAGTGCTAGGATTACAGGCGTGAGCCACCACGTGCCTGGCCATGAGGCCATTGTTTTAGACTTAAGCTTTTGCACTAGGTCCCAACAGACTAGACTAAAACATCAAAATGGAGTCACCCATGCTAAAGTTCCAGTTCACCAAACCCAAACTAAGTTTTAAGACTTTTGGGGAAAGAGATAACAACCAATTTCCCAAACTGGGCCATTTAAAATCTTCAATTGGCTTGATAATGAAGCTCCCTCTGTTAATTCTTATGCAAAATAGGAAGCTGGAAGTCACCTGAGGTTAGTCAGTTTTTCTATTGTTCTTTCTCCCTGTCCCTGCTTTACATTAAAAATATCTTTGAAACGTGTTCTCCTGCTTTCTTCAGCCTGTCTTTGGGAAGTCAACCTCCTCTGTTCATCTCATTGGAACACATTTTATGGTATGAAGTGTTGCCCCATTCTAGTATCACAAATAAAACCAATTGAGATCTTTAAATTTACCATAGTTTTGTCTTTTTGTTGTTGAAACTTTGAGGGAGTTTCAGACTAGGTCCACTTGCTCTTTGCAAAAAGATCTAATTATTGTGGCAATGAGGACTACCAAGGAAGAAAGGAACTTTTAACATGACAGACATCTTGTTGGGATAAGCTGCCTCAAATCTGTCTCCCTGACTAAAGGAGATCCTGGGCTTTTTAAGGAGGGGCCACGTGCCTTGGGGCAGGTGGAGGGGAATGGTGAATCCCGGTATCAGGAAGTCTGCCCTAGGGCCTTCAGAATCTCAACTCCTTTGTTTTATAGAAAATCCAACATTTCAGGGCAGTGGTGATGACTTTGCTTATAATCCCAGCACTTTGGGAGGCGTAGGCAGGAGGATATCTTGAGGCCAGGAGTTCCAGTCCTTTCAATTCTGGGAAACAACTCAACAGACCAAGTAGTTAAGTAAAAGGATTATAAAAAACATATGGGAGTTCGTGGAGCCGGTTACATTTTGACAGATCTGGCAACAGTGAAGTGTACTCTGTCTTCCTCACGGAGCCCTGAGAGTCATGAGTAAGTCCCTTTCAGGTCTGAGCTCTGCTCTCTTTTGCAGTTGAGCTCCCTGATATTTTTGGCTTTGGGGATACCAAGGTTAGTTTGTGCTGTGAGAGAGCATTTGACGTTGGGGGTACCTAGGGTTAGTTTGTGCTGTGGCAGGACACGTGACTTTTGGGTTTGTGGTGGCTGACAAGTCACCAGCAAGTGCTCCTTCTTTGGAGGTGTCTTGTATGTTGTTTCATAAAAAACTTGAAGCTGGGCATGGTGGCTCATGCCTGTAATCCCAGCAGTTTGGGAGGCCAAGGCAGGAGCGTCGTTAGAAGCCAGGAGTATGAGATCAGTCTGGGCAACATAGCGAGGCCACATCTCTACAAAAAGTCTTTCTTAAATTAGCTGGGTGTGGTGGCACATGTCTATAGTCCCAGCTACTTGGGAGGCTGAGGCAGGAGGATCCCTTGAGCCCAGGAATTGAAGGTTATAGTCAGCTATGATTGTGCCATTGCACTCCAGTCTGGGCCTCAGAGCAAGACCTTGTCTCTAAAAAAATAAAAATAAAAAAGGCTTGAGTAAAACTCCCAAGCTTATGCCATATGGAAATGTGGGTTGCAGCTAGCATAAAGGGCTGCAGTTTTAAAGGTAACTGACAGCAGTTGCAATAAGTGGTTATTACTTCAGGAGGCGTGGCTTCCAGCTCGCTTTCAGAATTCACAGGTATGTGGGTCCTTTTTTTCTTGTACTCTTTGATAACGGAGGCTTCAGGGTCTCACTGGATCAGATAGGAACTAGAAAGTCAATTGGTTAAATTGGTCAAGGGGATCTTGGAGCCATAGCTAACTTGGCTTTGAAGAGCCCCAAGATCCAACATAAAAATGAATTTCTAAAGATCTGAGTAGTCTGATTTCTGGTAGATCTGCCTTTTTTGTGTATAAGATGTCTGGCCTTGGAAGCTACAGATTTTTACAAAAGTGGCAAAATCTTACTAAAGATAATCTAGAATTCCCATGGCCATTATGTGGAACACCATCGAAGAAGGTAAAAATCCCAAGCCTCTTGAAGGCAGAGAAAATGGGATTCCTATTGGGATTCAGAAGTTTTAAAGAGACAACAGTATTTTAAAATAGCTTTTTAAAAGAGATTTATTATGAAAAGCTAACGAAAAGCTAAAAATGCAAGATATCCCCCATATCAAGGATGGTAAAACATATAACTCCTACTGCGCTTCTTTATCCAATTTTGTCTGAATATTCACAGTCTGCTGACTCTGAATTGCATTTATTTTCTGAAAGAAAACTTAAAACAGTTTCCTTATAAGATAGAAACAAGTAAACATTCAGGAGATAAGCCCTGTGTGAATTACATTCCCTAGATAAAAACAGATCTCAGGCCCTAGTTAAAAAATTTTCTAAACCTAGGGAAAATCTTCAAAAGTTTGCTAAGGTTTCAGGGTCTGAGTTGTGACTTATGACTCCAGGAGACTTGACCACCCCTACCAACTAATACCCATGTTGGTGGGGCCTCGGGAGGCTCAAAATGAATAAAGGAGGCAGAATGGTATTCTCTTGAGAATAATATCAAGGGCCTGAGAAACCCCACCTGGTCGACTTATAGACAAAGCACAAAAGATGGCAAATAATCTTTTGAAAGCCATTCCCAGAATTTTTCAGCTCCATGGCAATCAACAACCTAGAATGTGGCCAGGCGGTGGCTCACGCCTGTAATCCTAGCACTCTGAGAAGTCGAGGCGGGCGGATCATTTGAGCTCAGGAGTTCGAGACCAGCCTGAGCAAGAGC
>VBSM01003151.1:128082-140660 GCA_008086735.1 Cheirogaleus medius | reverse complement strand
AAAAAAAAAAAAAAAAAGAAGAGAAGAAAGAGCTCAAATAAGCTTAATTTTATGCATCAAAAAATAGAAAAAAAGAATGAACTAATCCCAATGTTAGCAGAAGAAAAGAAATAAAGATCAGATCAGAAATAAAATAGAGACAAAAATACAAAAATCAACAAAACTAAGAGTTGGTTTTTTTTGAGAAGATAAACAAAATTGACAAACCTTTAATTAGACTACTGAAGAAAAAGAAAAGACTCAAATAAATAAAATCAGAAATGAAAGAGCAGACACTACAACTGATAACCACAAAAATTGAAAGGCTTATTAGAGACTACTATGAACAATTATATGACAACAAATTGGATAACTTAGAAGAAATGGGTAAATTCTTAGATCCATACAAACTACCATGACTGAATAAAAAAAAATAAAAATATATGAACAGACTAATAACAAGTAAAGATATTGAATCAGTTATAAAAAGTCTTCCATCAAAAAAAAATAGTACCCAGAATCTGATGGCTTTATTGCTGAATTCTATCAAACATTTGAAGAAGAACTAATAAAAATCCTTCACAACTCTTCCAAAAAATTAAACAGTAGGGAATAATTCCAAACTCTTTTTATGAGGCCAGCATTACCCTGATACTAAAGTAAGACAAAAATATTACAAGGTACTAAAAATAGAAAGAAATTAACTGGACAACTAAAAATATATAGAAAAAATTAGCCAGGCATGGTGGCGCATGCCTGTAGTCCCAGCTATTCGGGAGGCTGAGGCAGGAGGATCGCTTGAGCCCAGGAGTTTGAGGTTGCTGTGATCTAGTCTGACACCACAGCATTCTAGCCCAGGCAACAATGCAAGACTCTGTCCCCAAAAAAAAAAAAAAAAAAATTACAAGGAAAGAAAACTACAGGCCAATATCCTGGATGAATATAGGTACAAAAATCTACAAAATAATAGAAAACTGATTCAACAACACATTAAAAGGATCATTCATCATGATCAATTGGGATTTATCTCTGGGATGCAAGGATAGTTAAACATATGCAAATCAATAAATGTGATATATTGCATTAAGAAAATGAAGGACAAAACCCATATCATCTAGGCATAGTGGCACATGCCTGTAATCCCAGCACTTTGGGAGGCCAAGGTGGGAGGATCACTTGAGGCCAGGAGTTTGAGACCAATCTGGGCAACATAGTGAGATCCCATCTCTGAAATAAAATAAAATAAAATAAATAAAATCAGTAGTGTTTTTATACATAAACAATGAACTTTTCTAAAAAGAAATCAAAAGAATAATTTCATTTAAAATAGCTACAAATACAATAAAACAAAATACTTAGGAATAAATTTAACCAAGGAGGAGAAAGACTTGTATATGTAAAACTATAAAATGTCACTGAAATAAATTGAAGACACACACAAAAATGAAAAGATATTCTGTGCTTGTGAATTGGAAGAATATTGTTAAAATGTCCATACTACCTAAAGTGATCTAAAGATTCATTGCAATTTCTATTAAAATTCTAATTTCATTTTTCATAAAAATAGAAGAAACAATCCTAAAATTTATATGGAACCACAGAAAAACCCTAATAGTCAAGGCAATCATGAACACAGAACAAAGCTAGAAGCATCACACTACTTGATTTCAAACAACTATACTACAAAGTGATAGTAATTAAAACAAAATGGCAATGGAATGAAAATTGACTCATTGTCAATAGACTCAAATGGATGACCTACAAATGAACCCACACATATAGGGTCAATTGATTTTTTTTGTTGTTGCTTGTTCCTTTTCCATCAAGTGTACAGACAGATGGGTCAATTGATTTTTGATAAAGATGCTAAGAATGCATATTGAGAAAAAGTGTAGTCTCTTCAATAAATGGTTTTGTAAAACTGGATATCCATACGCAAAAGAAGGAAATCAAACCCTTATTTCATACCATATATAAAAATCAACTCAAAGTGGAATAAGACTTAAATATAAGACCTGAAACTGTAAAACTACTAAAAGAAAACATAAGAAAAAATGACATGACATTAGTCTGGGCAATGATTTTAAGGATATGACCTCAAAAGCACAGGCGACAAAAGCAAAAATAGACAAATGGAATTACATCAAAATAAAAAGCTTCTGCAAAACACAGGAAACACTTAACAGAGTGAAGGGACAACCTGCGGATTGGGAGAAAATATTTGCTAGTCACACATCTGATAAAGGGTTAATATCCAGAATACCTAAGGAACTCAAACAACTTAATAGAATGAAAATAAATAATCAATTAAAATATGGGCAAGGGACTTGAGTAGACATTTCTTTTCTTTTTTTTAATAAAAAAATTTTTTTGAGCCACAAAGTTGTCCAGAGTAGACATTTCTTATAAGAAAACATACAAATGGCTAACAGATATGTGAAAAAAATGCTCAACATCACTAATCATTGGAGAAATGTAAATTAAAATCAAAATGAGATATTACCTCAGAATTAGTATATGATCCAGCAATCCCACTTTTGGTTATTTACTCAAAAGATTTGAAATTAGTATGTCAAAGTGATGTCTGCACATCCATGTTCATTGTAGCACTAGGCACAATAGCCAAGTTATAGAATCAACCTAAGTGTCCATCAACAGATGAATGAATAAAGAACATATATAAACAATGGAATGCTATTCAGCCTATGAAAAGAAAGATATTTTGTCATTTGAGACAACATGGATGGAATTAGAGAATGTTATGCTAAGTGAAATAAGCCAGGCACAGAAAGACAAATACCACATGGTCTTACTTATATGTGGAATCTAAAATAATTGAACTAAGCAGAGAGTAGAATGGTGGTTACCAGAGGCTGGGGTTGGGGACAATGGGAAGATGATGGTCAAAGTGTATAAAACTTCAATTAGACAAGAGAAATAAGTTTTTTTTCCTTTGAAATACATCACACAGCATGGTAAATATAGTAAATTTGGGCATACCTTGGAGATATTGTGGACTTAGTTTTAGACAACAATAACAAATATTGTAATAAAGTGATTACATAATTTTTTTGGTTTCCCAGTGCATATAAGAGTTATGTTTATACTATGCTGTACTCTATTAAGTGTGCTGTAAATAGTCCTGTAAACGTTAAAAAGATAAAATATGTAAGGACAAAAATTTCCGAAAAGTATTTCCAAGCACAGATGAATTCACTGAATTCTAACAAACATTTAAAGAAGAAATAACCTCGATTCTACATAGTATCTTCCAGAAAATATAAGAGGAGGGAGCACTTCCCAACTCATTTTTGTTGAGGTCATGATTACCATGACAGCAAGGCCACACAAATATAAGTACAAGAAAAGAAGACTACATACCAATACTCTTCATGAATACAGTCACAAAAATACTCATCAAAATACTAGCAAATTGAATCCATAAATACATAAAAAGAATAATGCACCATGACCAAGTGGAGTTTATCCCAAGAAGCAAGACTGCTTAAATATTCAAAAGAACCAATATTATCCATCATATGTACAATCTAAAAAAAACATATCAAACTGATAAGAAAAAGCATTTGAGAAAATGCAGCATTGTTCATGGTAAAAAGTTTAGAAAATTAGGAATAAAATAGAACTTCCATAATCTATTAATAATACAGGACACTGTTACCGAAAGTTCAACACTTGTCCTTGAGGCCACATCAGAAGAATGAGAACAAATGATTTGAGGAGAAGGAAAAAGAAGGTTATTACTTTACCAGCAAAGGAGGAGGATGAAGACTACTATCTGAAAAATGTCATCATCCTAATAATAAGCAGAAATACAGAGCTTTTAAAGGGTGGATTCTTAGCTTCAGGCAATTGGTGTTCAACTACAGTTGATGATTCTAATCGTCCCATCTCCCTGAAGACAATCCCAAGACCTCCATCCAGGACCTCCCTCCACCAGGTCTGGGCCACGTCTGGGGTAAGCCATCTCCTGTAAGCACAAAGAACAAAACGACTTACCCTGCCCCTCCCAACCACTGGCCTGAGGCAGGAATGCAGGCTTTAGTTCTCAAAAAGGAGTGGAGGATGTTTTAAAGAGACAGAAAATATTTTTGCAGTTTTTTCAGGCCATTCTCTTTGTTACATATTCCCCAATGTCAATATTTCCCTTCCATATTTATGGGAGGAGGGGTGACTACTCTGTTGCAGCATGTACAAAAATCCAATAGTTTATATCATTCTTTATGGTTAAAGACTCAGTGCTTTCCCAGGAAAAGTGAGAATGAGGGAAAGATTTCCATTCTTACCACTCAACATTTACTGGAAGTCCTAGCCAGTGAAATGAGGGAAGAAAGAGAAAATTTTTAAAAAAGCAAAGAAAGAAATAAAAACCATCTCTATTCATAGACTACATGATTATCTATGTAGAAAATCCCAAGGAATCTACAAAAAACAAATAATCATAGAATTAATAAGTGACTTTAGGAAGATTGCAGGATATAAGGTCAATATACCAAAGTCTATTATATTTCTCTATTCTTATAATGAGCAATTGGAAACAAAGATAAACAAAACCAAAACCATTTACAATAGCTCCCCAAATATGAAATACTTAGGTATACATCTAACAAAATATGTATAAGATCACTATGCTAAAAACTACAAAATGCTAATGAATGAAATCAAAGAAAACCTAAATTAATGGAGAGGTCAATCCATATCCATGGATTGAAAGATAAAGCATAGTAAAGATGTCAACTTTTCCCAAATAGATCTATAGATCTATATATGGAATTAGTGCAATTCTAATGAAAATCCCAGCAGGATTTTTTTTTTAGGTATAGACAAAGTGATTATCAAGTTTATACAGAAAGTAAAGGGAACTAGAATACCCAAAACAATTTTGAAATGAAGAATGAAGTTGGAGCAATCCCATTACATAATATTAAGACTTAGTATAAAGCTACAGTCAAAACGTTGTTGTCTTGATGAAGGTTTAGGAACAGATCAATGGAAAAGAAGAGGGAATCCAGAAATACACCTACAAAAATATGGTCAATTTATTTTTGACTATGATGTAAAGGCAATTCAATGGGGAAAATATAGTCTTTTCAATAAATGGTTTTGGAACAACTAGGCATCAGTTGAGTGATCCTCAACCCAAATCTCACACCTTTTCTTTCTTCTTTTTTTTTCTTTTGTCAGCCAAACATTGTCAACCAACCAAATCTCACACCTTATAGAAAAATTAAAATGATCATTGATCTAAATGTAAAATTTAAAACTATAAAACTTTAGAAAGGCTGGGCATGGTGGCTCACGTCTGTAATCCTAACACTCTGGGAGGCTGAGGCAGGAGGATCACTTGAGGTGAGGAGTTCCAGACCAGCCTGAGCAAGAGCAAGACCCCATCTCTACCAAAAATAGAAAAATTAGCCAGGTGTGGTGGTGTGTGCTTGTAATCCCAGCTACTTGGGGGACTGAGGTAGAAGAATCGCTTGAACCCAGAAGTTTGAGGTTGCTGTGAGCTAGGGTGATGCCATGGCACTCTAGCCCAGGTGACAGAGCAAGACTCTGTCTCAAAAAAAAACAAAAAACACTTTTAGAAGAAAACACAGGATACAATCTTTGTGACCTGGTAACAGATAAACTGTTCTAACACATGATACCAAAGCCATGATTCATAAAAGAAAAATATATCATAAACTGTATTTCCTAAAATAAGAAACACTTTTGTTTTGTGAAAGACATGGTTAGGTGAATGGAAAGACCAGTTAAAAACTAGAAGAAAATATTTGCAAGTCACATATCCAATAGAGGACTTGTATCTAGAATATATAAAGGATTCTTAAAACCCAGTGTTTGGCCAGGCCTGGTGGCTCATGCCTATAATCCCATCAATTTGGGAGGCTGAGGCAGGAGAATCCCTTAAGGCCAGGAGATCTAGAACAGCTTGGCCAACATAGTAAGACCCTGACTCGAAAGGAAGGAAGGAAGGAAGGAAGGAAGGAAGGAAGGAAGGAAGGAAGGAAGGAAGGAAGGAAAGGAAAGGAAAGGAAGGAAGGGAAAATTAGCCAGGCGTCATGGCACATGCCTGTAGTCCTAGCTACTCAGGAGGCTGAGGAGGGAAGATTGCCTGAACTCAGGAGTTGGAGGCTGCAGTGAGCTATGATGGTGCCACTGCACTCCAGCCTGGGAAACAGGGTGAGATCTTATCTCTAGAAAAAAAATTGAAAAGGCACTTCAACAAAGAGGAAATACAGATGGCAAATAAGCACATGAGCAGCCATGAAGGAAATCTAAATTTAAACTACGAGATACCAGTACATACCTTTTAGAATAGTAAAAATAAAAAATGCTTATAATACCAAGTGATGGCTAGCACATAGAGCAAGCAGAAACCTCATACATTGTTGGTAGAAATGCAAAGTGATATAGCCATGCTGGAAAAATAATTTGGCAGTTTTTTATGAAGTTTAAGCATCCACTTATCACATGAAGCCAGCAAATCAACACCTATGAATTTACCCCAAAGAATCTCAAACAATGTTCACACAAAAACCAGTACATGAACATTTACAACAGATCTACTAATAATTGCCCAAATCTGGAAATAACCCAAATGTTCTTCGATGGGTGAATGGATAAACAAACTGTTGGACATTCAAAGAATGGCGTACTATTCAGACATAAAAAGAAATGTATAACTTATACCTCCAATAGCCTACATGAATTTCAAAGGCATTATGCTGAGCGAAAGAAAACAGTCTCAAAAGGTTATATACCATATGATTCCATTTATATGGAATTCTGAAAAAGACAAAAGTATAGTGATAAAAACAGATGAGTGGTTGTCAGAGTTTAGGTGTAGGGGAATGGTGTGACTGTAAAGCAATAGCATAAGAGAGTTTGGAGACAGAACTCTTATGTATCCCAATTGTCATAATTTTTATACTAATCTATATATATGTTAAAACTTAGAAAACTATACATGAAAATGTTAGTTATAATGCATATTAATTTAATAAACGAGGCTGTTCCAATATCTCAGGTAAGAGATTACAGTGGCAAAGGGAACGAAAAGAAACTGAACATCCTAGAAGTATGTAGGAAGAACAGTTAGTCAGATTTGTTTCTTAGTTATATGTGAGGGGTGAGGTAGATGAATACAAGGTATAAGAATAATGACCAGGTTTCTGGATGGGCCAATGGGTCAGATACTGATAACCATTGACTGAGGCATGAAACAAAAGAAATGGAGAGTTTAAAGGTGGGAGAAAGAGACTAGAGTTATGGGGGATTGATAAAATCAGTTGTGGGCATATTGAATTTGAGGTATCAGGAGACATCTAGGTGGAGGTAATAAAAGAGACATCAAATAAATGGGTCTTGAGATCAAGATAGCAGATAGCAAGAGATCAGAATTAGAGACAAAGATATCAACGGAAAAGAAGCCAAATTCTGTAAAATAATTTAAAGAGGTTTATTCTGAGCCAAATTTGAGGACCATGGCCTGGAGCCACGTCCAAGAAGCCTTGAGCAAATGGACTCACTGTGGTTGGGTTACAGTTTGTATAGTTTGGTTTTATACATTTCAGGGAGACCCAAGGAATTATAGGTAAAGTCATAAATCAATACATGGAAGGCATACATAGGTTTGGCCTGAAAAGGTGGGGCATCTCAATGGGGGGGCACTGTTAATAGGAGACAAGCTACCTGCCATATACTTGTCATGTAAATTGAGGACCTGCAGATTTGTCTTGCATAACCTTAGGCCTGTTAATGAGTTATTTTCAAGAAGGGAGGGGGACATGATGAGGCCTGTCTGATCTCCCTTCTTATGGCCAACAAATCAGTTTTAGGGTATCTTCTTGGCCAAGGGAAGAGGATCCATTTAGTCAGCCAGTGGGGCAGGGGAGCCTTAAAATTTTATTTTAGTTCACAAAGAAAATCAAGAGAGTAGATGCAATCAACCAGTAAGACTATTAAGCTTGTGAAAAGCGTGGGTCCTTGAACAGTGCCTTAAAGAACTCAAAGGAACTACAACAGTTAAGAAAGTAGTAACATGAAGTACATAATTTCACATGTTAGTTAGAAAGAACTACCTTGAATCCTTGCTCTGCTACTAACTAGCTATGTGATTTTGGAAAGTCTTTTAACTTCCATGAATCTCATTTTCCTCATCTGTAAACTAAAAATAATAATAGCTACCTTACATGGTTGACATAGATGTGAACAAATTTTATTTTTTGAGACAGAGTCTCACTGTGTTGCTGGGGCTAGAGTGCTGTGGCATCAGCCTAGATCACAGCAACCTCAAACCCCTGAGCTCAAGTGATCCTCCTGCCTCAGCCTCCTGAGTAGCTGGGACTACAGGCATGCGCCACCATGCCCGGCTAATTTTTTCTATATATTTTTAGATGGCCAATTAATTCCTTTCTATTTTTAGTAGAGACGGGGTCTCGCTCTTGCTCAGGCTGGTTTCAAACTCCTGACCTTAAGCTACCCTCCCGCCTTGGCCTAGATGTGAACAATTTTATCATTAATGTCATCCAGCACTAATTCTCCATATGTGCAGCTAATCTGAGGAAGGAAATATTGATTCAGTATGCTAACACAATATGAATGTTGCTTTTTGTATGTTGACAATACACACATTGGAAACTTTCACAGTAGAGACCTCTAGCCGTGGTGTAACATTTCGAAGTTCTAAGAAAGAGGCTGCCTAGAGAATCTATATTTATAGTATAACTCAGCACCATAGACAGGTGTATGGTCTCAGATTATTCTGAGGAGCTCTTTGTAGAAATGTTGCAGTGGGTTTGGAAGAGTAGTCAGGGAATGAAAAAGTCTCTTTCTTTTAGTGACTTCTTAGAGTCTTTCACACTGTCTTTTCATTTGTAATGGAAAAATAATACTAAGATTTGGGGGTGTTGTAGTGACCTATAGTCACTACCAGGAGATCAGTGTCTACTCAATGGAAGAAGCTGAATATTAGCCACTGCTATGGTGATGTACACTACAGAAATGAATGATATCTGTCTTATAGATAAAAGTGAATGATATTCACTGCTTTTATATTCAAAATAGAGGCATTGCTATATTTTGCAAGAGAGAGAGAGAGAGAGAAAGAAAGAAAGAAAGAAAGAAAGAAAGAAAGGAAGGAAGGAAGGAGGGAGGGAGGGAAGGAAAAGATTGAATTCTGGCATGGTAGCATAAGAACCTCTGCAAACCTACTCTGCAGTAAAACTGGTGAAAATTATTTTTAAAATAGCCATGTAAATCTTCTAGGAATGGTCCTAAGGCCACAAGGCAAATGAAGAAATATTTATTGAAGAAAATGTATGAAAATGTAGTAAGAATTTCAATCAAGACACCATCCTGGCTCCCCGTCCTAGCTCAGTGAGGTGGAGATTACTTTCCAGACTGCTATAGCCAAGAACACAGGGCTCACTCTCTCTCTAGCTCATAGCCAGAGGCTTTCGTTGTGGAAAGAGAAGGATGTCAGCATTGTTCATACTGCCTGCAGTTAGCTACTTGTTGCTAAAGCTAAGTGCCAGGTGTATGCATTTGAGAGATGGGGCTCCCTTTCTTGTCCCAACCCCCACCTGTGAAACGAAGGCTGTACCATAGGTATGGCATCACTGAAAATATTGAGATTTAATGGCCCTTATTCTGTCTTATAAGGTGATGGTTGCACATCAGGAAAGGCAGGCTGAAAAGACTTCAGGTTCCTGTCCCTACTTCCACTGAATATGGAGTACCTAAAGACAATACTCCCCAAATTGAGCTACAGATTAAATGTCATCTGTATCAGCATCCCAGCTGACTTCTTTGTAGAAAATGACAAGCTGATTCTAAAATTCATATGGAATTTCAAGGGACCCAGAATAGTCAAAACAATCTTGAAAAAGAACAAAATAGAACTCATACTTCCCAATTTCTTAACTAATTATAAAGCAACAGTCATCACAACACTGTGGTACTGGCACAAAGAGACATATAGATGAGTGGAATAGTTTTGAGAGTCCAAAAATAAAATCATGTGACTATTGTCAATTGAATTTCGATAAGGGTGTCAAGACAACTCAGTGGAGAAAGAATAGTCTAGGCTTTTAACAAATGGTGCTAGGATAATTGTATAGCCATGTGTGAGAGAATCGAGTTACACTCTCAACTCCCACCTTATAAAAAGTTAACTCAAACTGGATCAAAGACCTAAATGGAAGCACTATAACTACAAAACTCTTAGAAGAAAACATAAGAATAAATATTTGTAACCTTGGATTAGGCAAAGGATTCTTAGATTTGACACCAAAAGCAGGGACAGCAAAAGAAAAAAAATAGATAATTTAGATTTCATCAAAATTAAAAACTATTGTACTTCAAAAGGCAACATTAAGAAGGTGATAAAACAACCTACAGAATGGACTAAAATATTTGTAAATCATATATCTGGTAAGGGACTTCTGTCTAGAATATATAAAAACTCAATTCAGTAATAAAAAGAAAAATAACTCAAATAAAAATGTGCAAAGGATCTGAATAGACATTTCTCCGAGGAAGATATACAAATGGCCAAAAGCACATGAAAAGATGCTCAACATTATTAGTCATTAGGGAAATGCAAATCAAAACCACCATGATATACGACATCATCCCCACCAAAGTGGCTAGAATCAAATTTTCAGATAATAACAAGCCTTGGCAAGGATGTGAAGAAATCAAAACCATCATACGCTACTGGTAGGAATGTAAAATGTTAAGCCATTTTGGAAAACAGTTTGGCAATTCCTCAAATGATGAATCATATTGTTAATATCAATATAAACTAGAAAACATTATACTAAATGAAAAAAATCCAATCCCCAAGAACATATACAATTTCATTTATATGAAATGTCAAAAATAGGGAAATATTTAGAGACAGAAAACCGTTAGTAATTGCTTTGGCCAGGAGAGGATGAGGGGATAGGGGAGTGATAGCAAAAGAATGGGGGGGTTCTTTTTTTTTACACACACACACACATACGGGGTGGGAGTTTCTTTTTGAAGTGATTAAAATGTCCTAAAATTGACTGTGATGATGGTTGCACATACCTATGAATATATTTTAATACTAAAAAACAGAATTTTACACTTTAAATGGGCTAATCTTATGGTATGTAAATTCTATCTCCATAAAGTTGTTAAAAAAAGATATAAAGAGAGACATAACCAGACTTAGTTATTTGAATATGAGGGACAAGGTAGAGAGATTCAAGGATAATGGTCAGGTTTCTGGGTTGGCCAATGGGTGAATATTAAGGTAGAAAACAAAGGAAAAGAAATTGGTCTAAGGTGGGAAGAAGTGATGGGGGGTAGAGAGAGAGAGAGAGAGAAATCACCTGCAGATCAGGGACTTTTAAACTTTTTATGAGGGGAGGAATCACAGCTTCTTTTGAGAATCTGCTAAGAAGTATGGCTCTTTTCCCCACAAAAAATGTAAATATACCAATATACCACCACCCATCCCCCAGTTAATTTTGAATAACCTTTAAGGGATTCCACAAACTCCTGAGTTGAGAAAGCCAAGTTTACTCAGGATGGTCAGCAGGGAGTGTTTCTACAGCTATAGCATAACTGAGGAGGTATCAGGGTGGGTATAGATTGGGCAGATAGTGACCCTGCAGCAAGACTAGGCTCTTCCTGGGTAACCTGGAGGTGAGGCAGCTAGGGTGAGTGTCCCAGCATTCTGTACTACCAAAGCCATGTGAGAGCAGAAAGGTCTCAGAGAGGCTCCCTCCTCCCCACCCCAGGTGAAAAGAGAGCAGGGGGGTTTGAGAACCTATCACCACCCCCCAACCCCAGCAATCACTTCTGGAATCTCTCACCACAAAGCTGTAGAAGGGCTCACTTCTGGTTCTAGTATGGGAACAGACCTCCCATCCTTGCTGGGAAGTGAGTCAACAGATGGGAATTTGGGAAAGAAATGGAGGGAATGAACCAAAGGCCTTTACTAGGGTCACTGCGCTTGGTCACCTGCCTATCTATATTTTTGGGAGTAAGCAACAGAGTCAGGAGTCCAGAAAACGAAATGAGAAGCTCTGGAATATGGAGGTGGGAAGACCAGTACCTTCCCAACTTCTTGTCAGGTAAGGGATAATCTGACTATTTCTGAATCCCTCAACCTGCGTTGGCCTCAGGGCTCTTCCCTCTGTTTAGGTCTTCAAAGCGATCAATAGTAATAGCCATTACTTATCAGCAGGAGATGTCAGTTGTCAGTGAATGCTTTTCCATATTTAATAAATGTTTAGTATAATAGAATAACATAGAAATGTTTATTAATAAAACTTAAAATTTGTTCCAGAAGGAGAAAAGGTAGATTGTTTACATAAAATGGCCAAGATCTGACAACTAGATTGCTCCCTGAAGATTTACTTCACAGATCATTTTAAAAACATCATCAGCTGTGTTCAGGAAGATTCCCTCTTTGTTTTCCATAAAATTTTCAAACAAGTGAGAATGATCTAAGAATGATGTTGTGGAGCCCAGAGAAAATATTTTCTGTTTGGCTACAGGTGAACATAAACAATGTTCTTTTTTTTTTTTTTTTTTTTTTT
>VBSM01003151.1:108280-127982 GCA_008086735.1 Cheirogaleus medius | reverse complement strand
AAAAAAAATCAGTGAAGCCTCTGTCCTCGGTGCTGAACTGTTCACCAAAAATTCAGCCCTTTTTCTCACCTTTTGTCTCCTAGGAGTAATGGAATCCAAAGAAGAGCAGGCCGTAAAAAATAGCCTGGAAAATGCCCAGATGAAACGCGAAGAAAAGGATGAAAAGGAGCAAGATGCTAATAAAGGAGGGGAGCCCTTGGCCCTCCCTCTGGGAGCTGGTGAACACTGCGTACCTAGAGGAAATCGTAGGCGGTTCCGTGTTAGGCAGCCCATCCTGCATTATAGATGGGACATGATGCATAGGCTTGGAGAGCCACAGGCAAGGATGAGAGAAGAGAATATGGAGAGGATTGGGGAGGAGATGAGACAGCTGATGGAAAAGCTGAGGGAAAAGCAGCTGAGTCATAGTCTGCGGGCAGTTAGCACTGACCCCCCTCACCATGACCACCATGATGAGTTTTGCCTTATGCCCTGAATCCTGATGTTTTCTCTGAACAGGGTTACTCCTGCTTCCTAAATTTACATGTTCGTGATCTATCTTTGTTGTAAACCTTTTGATGTCATTTGTTTACGTGGGTCTCCTACTGCCAGCTTCTAATTGAATGTTGTGTTTTTGACCCAGTCTGTAAGATTTTTGTTAGCAGAAGAATTTTACCTATTGCATGAAATGATGCTCATTATATATTGTGAAGTTAATAAAGCAGTTTAAAAAAGCAATCTGTGTTTTTTATTTAAAAATTTATATTAATGTGAAGTTCTCAGTCCCCGTGAAAGAAAAAAAAAAGAAGAAAATATATAATTTTAAAAAAGAAAAAAATGTTTAAAAAAATTTTAAAAAATATTTAATCTATTTAATGTATGAGGAGAAAAGTGAACTTAAATATACCGAAGGATTAATATAAGGACTCATTTCTCTGAGATGGGTTCATATGTATTTTTATATTTTCTGTAGTTTGAGAAGAAATGGAAACTTATGAAAGCAATAAGGTCACTTATTAAATACTTAGTGACTGAATTTGGATCTTTTAGCTAGGTGAACAAACCCAGGAATTTTTATAAATTGGGGGTGACATTTGCTTCACATGACTGTGAAATGAGGTCATGAATGTGTGATCTGTTTACATGTTTTTCCCCTGTCCACACCTATGATGCAAGACCACCATCCTCAGATTTTCCCTTCAGATATTAAGCAAAGTGCCCAAAGATAGGCCTCACCAGTCCAGCATACCTCCTGTTCTCCTCAGTACCATAATGTCTGTTGTTCATGCTGCAATTTCTGTCTGACAGGAGGTAGGCACTTAACAAAAGTAAAAATAATGACTGAGTCAGGAACTCTGAGTTCTTATATCAGTTCAGTCCCTGAATAAGTAAATAACCTTCAAGGTATAACTTCCCTTCTCTAGAAGAGATTACTTGTAATTACTAAAAGAACACTAGATTCATTTAGTAATGTCTTAGTGTTTCTAAAAGTATGCTAATCTGCTACCTGTGTGAGAATCACTAGGGGACATTCTTGATAATGTGGATTCATATGTAGACCTAGGGTCCCTAGATCTACTGGAATAGGGTTCCAGAACTTTCATTTTAAGCAAGCTTCCCAGGTGATGCTGATGCACATTAAAGTCTAAATGGATTTTGGTATGTATATATTTATTATGATCTCAATTCTTAAATAATAACCATAATAACTAGAAGAACATAAAAGTGAATACTTGAAATCAGTCGAAACATTAAAATGTAAAGGATGAGATCATTAAAAAGACTTAGATTTACTACACAAAAATTTAACTTTTCATCTCTTGTGGGATATTGGGTAGTTATTTTTTGTACTCAACTACATTTTTCTTAAAGAACATGGATGACACAGGCTAAAAAGAAATACAAGCTAATGACAGAATCAGATCCAAAGAACTCTCAGTGAGCTTACAAATGCAATGGAAGCACATAAAAATCCCCACTGACAGAACTCAGATATATAGATTTCATGTTAGCTTTAGCTATGGTATTCATACCCTGGTGTGATTACCACTCCTATAGAGCGCAGGCAAAATCACTATGTCTTGTTTCTAATGAATAAAGCAAAAGTGATGGGATGTCACTTCTGTGATAATGTTACAGAAGATTGTGACTTTCATCTTGTTAGCAGACTCACTCTTTCTTCCTCCCTCCTCCCCCTCCACTCTCTTTTGCTGGCTTTGATGAAACAAGCTGCCACGTTGGAAAGGCACATGTGGGAAGGAACTGAGAGTGTTCTCTAGCTAACAGGTAGCAAGTAACTGAGGCCCTCAGTCAATAATCCTTGAAGAACTGAATCTCGCCAAAACAACAAAAATGAGTTCGGAAGCAGATCCTCCTCCAGCTTAGTTTTCAAATAAAACCCTGGACCTGGCCAAACATCTTGATTGCAGCTTTGTAAAAGACTCTGAGATGGAGGACCTAGATAAGTCACACCCAGACTTCTGACTCTCAAAATTTACAGGAAAATAAAAGTGTATTGTTTAAGCTGCTAAATTTTGGGGTAACGTCACACAACAATAGGTAATAATACAGTATGTATCTCTAAAAAATAATGATGCTTTTAAAATATAACCATAGCACCATTATCACACATGAAAATGGACAATTACTTAATGTCCACTTGGTGTTCAAATTCCCAGTGGTCTCATAATTTTTAACCCCAAACTATATAAACCAACACAAAATAAGTTAGGTAACCGAGCAAAGCTATTGGTCTCATTAGGTTACAAATAACAGGAAAAACCTGTTAATGTAGAGCTTTCTACTGGGAAGCTGACAAAAGAGTGTGTTTGAGAAAGAGCATCAGATCCAACATAGGCCTGGGGCTACAGACTCTGAAAGTCTAGCAAATGCTAAGAGAAAAGCTAATTTGTTTTATGCAATGAAAATTAGGGTAGGCTGAGGGTCAGGAAGGGGCAGCCTATTTACAAATGAGTAAACCCAAACAGTCATTTAATATGCTAATATCTGCCTTTTACAGAAGTCTTGGCAAATAGTTACATTTTAAAATATTTTTTAAGTTTTTAATTTTTAAATTTTATTGATGCATAATAGATATACATAGTTTTGGGGTACATGTGATAATTTCATACACTCATATGATTTATAAAGATCAAATCAGTATACTTTGAATATCCATCACTTTAAATATCTGTCTGTTCTTTATGTTAGAAACATTCAAATTATTATCTTCTAGCTATTTTGAAATGTACAATAGATTATTGAAACCATAGTCACCCTGCTGATCTATCTAACTCTAGTTTTTATTTTTTCTATCAAAACTGAATATTTGGGCTGGGCGCGGTGGCTCATGCATGTAATCCTAGCACTCTGGAAGGCCTAGGCAGGAGGATCGCTCAAGGTCAGGAGTTCGAAACCAGCCTGAGCAAGAGCGAGACCCTGTCTCTACTAAAAATAGAAAGAAATTAATTGGCCAACTAAAAGTATATAGAAAAAATTAGCCAGGCATGGTGGCACGTGCCTGTAGTCCCAGCTACTTGGGAGGCTGAGGCAGAAGGATTGCTTGAGCCCAGGAGTTCGAGGTTGCTGTGAGCTAGGCTGACGCCACAGCATTGTAGCCCGGGCAACAGAGTGAGACTCTGTCTCAAAAAAAACCCAAAAAAACCAAAAACCTGTATATTTTTACTCATTAATCAACTTCTTTTCATTCCTCCCTCCCTACTATCCTTCTCGTTCTTTGGTAATCACCAATATACTGTCTATCTTCGTAAGATACACTTTTTTAGCTTCCACATATGAGTGAGAATATGTGATACTTGTCTTTCTATGCTTGGCTTATTTCACTTAATATCATGATCTTCAGCTCCATCCATGTTGCTACAAATGACAAGATTTCATTTTTATGGCTAAATAATACTCCATTGTGTATATATTCCACATTTTCTTTATCCACTCATCTGTCAATGGGCACTTAGGTTGATTCCATAGTTTGGCCATTGTGAATAGCACCGTAATAAACATGGTAGTGCAGATAACCTTTCCATATATTTATTTCTTTTCTTTTGGATATATACCCCGTAGTGGAATTACTGGATTATATGGTAGTTCAATTTTTAGTTTTCTGAGGAACCTCCATACCGTTCTCCATAGTGACTGTACTAATTTACATTCCTACCAACAGTGTACAAGAGTTCCCCTTTCTCCACATCTTTTCAGAATCTGATATTGCTTGTCTTTTTGATAAAAGCCATTTTAACTGGAGTGAGATGATATCTTATTGTGGTTTGATTTGCATTTTGCTGATGATTAGTAATGTTGAGCATTTCTTCATATACTTGTTGGCAATTTGTATGTCTTCTTTTAAGAAATGTCTAATCAGATCTTTTGCCTATTTTTAATTGCATTATTTGTTTTTGCTATTGAGTTGTTTGAGCTCATTATGTATTCTGATTGTTAATCCTTTATCAGATGGATATTCTGCAAATATTTTCTCCCATTCTGTCTGCTGTCATTCCACTTTGTTGATTGTTTCCTTTTCTGTGTAGAAGCTTTTTAGCTTGATGAAATATTATTTACTGAATTTTTCATTTGTGTCCTACATTTTTTTTTGTTTCTGTGTATTGGTTTTCAATTTTCTCATCAATCCCCTTGATATTACTTGCAATCCATATTTTGAATTCAATATCTGTCATTTCAACAGTTTCCTTTTAGTTGGAGTCCACTGCTGGAGAGCTAGTGTGGTCCTTTGAGGGTGTTGACAGAGCCTGTGTTTTCATATTACCAGAGTTCTTATGCTGGTTCCTTGTCATTGGGAACCTCTTCCCTCAGCTCAAAACAGAGAGCTTTGTGGTTCTCTTGTTCTCTTTTGCCAGGAACTCTCCTGCTCAGTGCAGGGAGGGAGAGGTACACTGCCTTTTGGCTCATGCAGGTAGATGGTCCCTGTGGTGTTGCTGGTAATTTGGGTTAGTTGAACCTCAGATCCCTGGGAGAGTGTTCAGGTGCCAGTCGTGGTGAACTAGGTTAGGTAATCCCCAGTTCCCAGTCCCCTGAATGGTATGCTTGAGTCCTAGGGGAACCAGCCCAACACCAGGCTCACAAACTTGCCCTCAAGTCTCCCTGAGTTCAGGTGCTAGCTGCAATAGTGAGGGTGGGGTAATGTCTTGCTCCAGAACAATGCTCAGGCAGGAGAAAGGCAGGATGCCCCGTGAGCCTGTGACAGGAGCAGTGGGCCCCTCTTGATGAGATAAGCAGAGGCAGGCAGCTGTGGGATGCACAAGCCACTCACACCTCCCTCTCTCAAAGTGACAGTCTGTCTTTCAGGGGCACAAAAGTGCCCAGATTCCCAGTTCCAACCCTGGCCCAGCTGCAGCAGAGGTGGTAGAGGCAGCTCAACACATTGTGTTCAGGGCTTCAGACTGGCTGTGGGCTGAGGCTGAAATTTTCTTGCAGGGCAGGTGTTGTCATGCCAGGGACTTGCTTCCAGGGAGGGCAGACTCCTCCCAGAAGGCATAGGCAGCTCAGGGAGAGAATTATTTACCCCACCCTCCCTCAGGGGAGGTGGTAGCTTTTGTCCTTGGGGCACACAAAAACACTTGCTTCAGCTTTTTAGAGGGAAAAAGCAAACCTCAAGCTCCATGGAATCCTGGGTGTGATGAGCATTCTGTCAGAAGTGGGGAGCTGCTCCCAAGTGCCCTGGCTTAATTGTCCCCTGTGGAACTCTCATTGGTCCCTAACCAGTGAGAAACAGCCATGGCTGCCTCACCAGCAGTGGGTGAGGGAGGGGGGAATAGAAGGCCCCTAATGGTGGGGAGCTGGTGCTCTGGCCCCTTTTGTTCTAAGGAGTCCTCTGGCAGGCTACACTCTTCTCTCAGCTGGAAGCACTCCACTCTGAATGCTCATGCTCTGTGAGTCCCACAGTTCCCCCAGGACCCATTGGTCTCCCAAGGCTGCTGCCATCTCAGTGGGTGCTGGAGAGTGTTTGTTGTGGATGTAGTGATATAGAGACCCAGGAGCTGAGATTCCTGGGTTGGAGAGCTGCAAAAACACTGCCTGTCCATGAAGGGAGGGCAATGAGCTGCATCCTCTTTGCAGAACCTGGGTGTTGTGAGTAGAGTACTACTGGGGGTGTACCCTATCTGAAAGCCTAGAACTAGCTGTTCCATAGCTCATCCATGCCAAAAGCTCATGCTTGGGAGCCAAAGTGGCTATGTCCACAGCACTGGGTGGTTGGAGGAGGGGAGGTTCTCATCTCCAAATCCCTTCCTGGGTTGCACAGCATTAAACTCCTCAAATAGTGCCTTGGGCCTGTGACCAGAGACGGTAGGGCCTCTTTCAGGCAAACAACATGGGCAAGATGCTGGGTAGAGTACTGTCCCTTTGTGTCTCAGTTTCACAGCAGCCCGTAGCAAGGTAGTGGGAATTGTCCTAGGTAGGAGAGATTGGGCTCCCCTGTCCCTCCTCGGCTAGGTGGAAGCTGCTGCTGCATCAGCCAGAACTCAGCTCAAGGTTGGGGCACTTCCCGGTTGTAAACTCCCAAACTTGCACCTTGGGCCTGTGACCAGAGAAAGTGGGGCCCCTTTCAGGCAAAAACATGTAAGATGCTGGGGGTAGTGTCATCCACTCACAACTTGGTCCCACAGCGGCCTGTAGCACGGTAATGGAAATTATCCTAGGTGTGTGTAGGAAAGCTTGTGCTCCATGTCCTTCCTCAGCTGGATAGGGCTGCATCAGCCTGAGTTCAGCCCAAGTGTAGGATGCTGTCTGGCTTCAAACTCCCAAAACAATGTCCTGGGCCTGTGACCAGAGAGGCCAGGGCCCTTCTTAGGCAGACAGGAAACTATGGGGAGTGCAGTTTGCTTGAGATGCGGTCTCACAGCAGCTGGCTCCAGTATGGTGGGTACTGTCCCAGATGCATGCTGGAAAGCCAAGTTTCCCTACTTCTCCCCAGCCAGGCGGGGCTGCAGACATGTCAAGCCCAAACTCGGCCTGAAGGTGGGACACAGCCCAGTGTCAAATTCTCAAAATGGGGCCTTGGACCTGTGACCAGAAAGGCTGGAGCCCCACCCAGGCTGGCAGCATGGGTGATAAACTGTGGAAAATGCTCTCCACTCATGTTTCAGTCTCAACAGCAGCCCACAGCAGGGTGGTGGGGAATTTGCTAGGGGTACGTGGGAATGCCTGAGTTCTTCTATCCTTCCTCAGAGCCATGCTGCAGGTGCAGGCTGCAGGTGTGCCTGTGGTTCCCTGGTGTCTAGTCTCTCGGAATGGCACCTGGCTCAAACTGCTGTAGGCTTGGATGCCTGTGGGCTCTGCATGAGTTACCTTTCTGGAACAACATCCCTGTGCAATCTCCAAGCAGCTACCTATGTTAGGCCTGAGACCTGCATGTGTTAAGGTTCTCTTGTAGCCAAGACAGTAAAAGCTCATCTTGAGAGTGGAGATCTGGGGGCTTTTCTCTTACTGTTTCACCACATCTAGGAGCTTCTCCCAACTGTTATCCAGCCCCCAGCTGGGCAAGCTGCCCTGAACCCTCTCCTTACCCACTGTTGGTGTTTCCCATAGCTTCCCTGGTGAATCCTACCATTCTCTCCCAGATGATCTGCTCAAAATGTGAGAATATTCTTATAATTCTTGTTCCTCTACATGGAGGAGGCACATACTACCTGTGTCTAGTCAGCCATCTTGTTCCTATCTCCTCGCCTCTCATCTTTATTCATGTTTGTTTCCCTTTCATAATGTTCTTAGGCAACTAATTCATCAAGGGCACAGAAACTTGTACATGATATCTTTACTCCCCTTCTTTGCTGGTCAATTTCCAAATGTTCTTTACCAAGTCATTATAGTATTTGGTTTTCTCAAATGAGACATTAAAAAGAAGAAATCAAACACAGTATTTCATGGTGAAGAAACTATTTACCCTGGGTGGATTATAGCATTGGAACAGAGTACCTATGAGTTACTGGAGACAGGGAAAACTTAAGAGATTTCAGAGCTCTCTCCATTCATGCTCCCACTTTCTCTTCTCTCTTCTATTTAGGATACAGCAAATAGAGCAGTGGTATGACTGTTAATATTTATCAGCAGGGTGATAGAGAAAGGAGGAGGGTCACAGACTCTATCAGGGGAACCAATAATTGAACAAAATTTGAGAATTATAGTCTTGGACCAAAAATTATTAGGTATTGTAAAGGAAAATAAAAATCTCAGGACCATTCCTGCAATTCCTTATGCAAAAGGGAAGGTAAAGCCTGGAGGCTGAGTCATACAATTCTCCCTTCTAAATGAATAGCTGTTACTAAGTTCATGCATTAGCCAGAATCCCCATGGAAAGGTAAAAGGCCTCAAGCCTCTACAAAGACTGCCCCTACAGATCATTCATAAGGAGATTCCTTGCTGGCCTCCCATAAATAAGACATGCAAATTATAACTTTAGGTCTACAGGCTAAGTCTAGCTCCTAAAACTAAAGTCTGTTTGATTTCACACTAATAATGCTGATTACAAGTTTATCTTCCCAGGTGCAGAACAGAGACAAGATCAATCATTCTTTCACCTACTCAGGGACATTTACATAATCGATTCTTCTTTCACTCCCTTTTTCTCTTCAAATATTCACCTTATCTTATATAAAATGTAGATTTCTTGGGCCTCACAAGAATGTAACCATTTACTTCACTATTCACCCCTTCCTCCTTTTTATTTCTGTATGTCCTCTCCCCTCTCCCCTTAAATACTGAAGTTCCCAAAACCCACCTCAGAATAAACAGTCACAGATGCATCTGCAGCTTCTGTTTATCCTGGGTGCAACCTCAAACTTTGGCTTAAGAAGCCTCCATTGATTGAGATCTTTGCCTCAGTAATTTATTTTGGGTTGTCAGTATTGGAACAATTTCATGGGTATCTCAAAAAGACAAGACTCAGCTTCAGAAAAGAGATCTAACATTGGGATATTGAGTAGGGTTAACGGTGTTTGGTACACAGTAGATACTACATAAACACATAGCAAATGGAAGAATGAATGAGTTGTTTTAAGAAACGTCAGCCAAGGAAATATTAAGTTTAGCCTTCCATAGTCTTTCTGATATTGTGTATTTCTCTCAATCAGAAGTAGGCTCATTTAGTAAATGCTTTACCGAAATCTTTTTTTTTTTTTTTTTTTGAGACAGAGTCTCACTTGGTTGCCCGGGCTAGAGTGCCGTGTCGTCAGCCTAGCTCACAGCAACCTCAAACTCCTGGGCTCAAGTGATCCTCCTGCCTCAGCCTCCCAAGTAGCTGGGACTACAGGCATGCGCCACCATGCCCAGCTAATTTTTTCTATATATATTTTTTAGTTGGCCAATTAATTTCTTTCTATTTATAGTAGAGACAGGGTCTTGCTCTTGCTCAGGCTGGTTTCGAACTCCTGACCTTGAGCAATCCGCCCACCTCGGCCTCTCAGAGTGCTAGGATCCAAAATCTTGTTATTAAAAAAATAGATTACTTTGTTGTTGTTGATGTTGTTGTTTTTTATCTTTCTTTATCAAAATTATATCTTTCAATTTTTGGGTTCCAGACCAGTATGTAAGGAGCATGGAAGTTATCACTCCCATTCTCACAACAACAAAAAACCTGATAAACTTAAAATCAACAATTCTTAGACCATTAAAGAATTAACGTCACAGGACAAACCACTGTCTCCCCAAATTGGAGAGACAGGTGTATATAAAGAATCACAGCTTACTGGAGCAGAAGCCCAGGAGCAGAAAACACCACTGGATCCAGTCCTACAGTAGGAAAATATCAACTACAATTGATGAATTGCTAGAGGCTCAGCGTGGACAAGATTAAGAGTTAAAAACTCCTGATGGGCCCAGTTTTAGCCTGCCACATCCCGCCCCCCAGCCCCACTTTGTGAGTTTTATCTCCAGGAGCCCTACTAGGTTCTCATAGTGAAGATCAGAAAAAAATACCCTCCTGCTTTTGGCAAGGGAAGGTTAAAAGTAACCATTCTGATATATACCCAGAACATTCTACTTTTCTTAGCAAGACCTGCTCTCAAGAGAAACAAACCAAATTGGGGGAAGAGAAATATACCCAATTCCAGCTCTCTCTAGCTTTCCAGGTGAGTGAGGTGAAATATCCAACTCGATCCTCCTCTAGCCTTCCTGACTCACCTAATTGGCAAGAGAGGACTGAGAAACACTTGTGAAGGTCACAGCACAGGGGTACAAGCTCACTAAAAGACTGAAACTTAATACAGGACAAGAGAACACTTCTCTCAATACCTTACAACCAAATCATTTGGACTCCTATATAATAACAGTGAAACATAACAGAAAAATTGCCCATGTCATAACTTATTTAAAAAGAAGTCCCTTAAAAATCCAAAGACAAGAGGGAATATAAAGACAAAGATACCAGAGGAAATTTTTGCCTCTGACACCTGTAGTTACGGAAAACTGTAAATACAGCATAACTCCTAACCAGATAAACATAAACCTCACACTAAAAGACTATGCAGCTCAGTTCTTTTACTCAGTACATCATGTCTGGTTTTTGACAAAAGAAATTACAAAGCATACTATAAAACAAAACACAATTTGAAGATAGAGAAGGGGAGACAGAGAGAATGAATATCAAAACCAGACTCATATATGACAGAGATTTTGGAATTATCAGATCAGGAATTTAAGATAAGCATGATCAGGCCGGATGTGGTGGCTCACGCCTGTAATCCTAGCACTCTGGGAGGCCGAGGTGGGCGGATTGCTCAAGGTCAGGAGTTCGAAACCAGCCTGAGCAAGAGCAAGACCCCGTCTCTACTATAAATAGAAAGAAATTAATTGGCCAACTAAAAATATATACGGAAAAAATTAGCTGGGCATGGTGGCGCATGCTTGTAGTCCCAGCTACTCAGGAGGCTGAGGCAGCAGGATGGCTTGAGCCCAGGACATTGAGGTTGCTGTGAGCTAGGCTGATGCCATGGCACTCACTCTAGCGTGGGCAACCAAGTGAGACTCTGTCTCAAAAAAAAAAAAAAGATAAGCATGATCAATATACTGAGGGCTTTAACAGAAAATGTGGACAACATGCAAGAACAGATGGGCAATGTAAGCATAAAGATAAATAGTCTAAGAAAGGATCAAGATGAAGTACTAGAAATCAAAAACACTGATAGAAATAAAGAATGTCTTTAAAAAGGCTCATCAGTAGACTAGACATGGCTAAGGAAAGAATCAGTGAACTTGACAATATGTCAATAGAAACTTCCAGAACTAAAATGCAAAAAGAAAAAAGATAGAAAAGATAGAACAGAATATCCAAAACTATGGGGCAATCACAAAAGGTATAATGTATACGCAATGGGAACAGTGGAAGGAAAAGAAAGAAAGGAACAAAAGAAATATTTGAAGTAATAATGGCTCAAAATTTTTCAGAATTAATGACAGACACCAAAACACTGATCAAGGAAGCTCAGAGAACACTAAGCAGGATAAATACAAAAAAAAATTATACCAGGACATATCATATTCAAGCTTCAGAAAATCAAAGACAAAGAGAAAATCTCTAAAGGAGCCACAGATGGGATGGAGGGTAGGAGAATGACAAAACACCTTGCCAATAGAGAAACAAGGATAAGAATTATCAGACATCTCTTGAAAAACCATGCAAACAAGAAGAGAGTGGTGTGAAAGATTTAAAGTGTTGAAAGAAAAATTCCACTAGTCTAGAATTCTGTATTCAGTGAAATTATCCTTCAAAAGTGAAGAAGAGATGAAGACTTTGTCAGACAAATAATAGTTGAGTGAATTTGTTGCCAGTATATCTGCCTTGCAAGAAATGTTAAAAGTAGTTCTTCAGAGAGAAGGAAAATAATATAGATCAGAAACGTGGATCTATACAAGAAAGGAATAGCATTAGAGAAGAAATAAATGAAGGTAAAGTAAAATTTTTATTTTTCTTATATTAATAGATTAAAAGATAACAGTTTTTTCAAAATAATAATGGCAACAATGCATTCAGTGATTATAGCTATAGATAAGTGATATGAATAACAGCAATGTTATAAGTAAAAGGAGAGAGAAGTTTGGAATACTTTATTATATGTTACTTGCACTATCCATGAAGGCCTATATTATTATTTGAAAATGTACTTGTAATAATTATAAATATGTATTAGAAACTCTAGGGAAACCACTACAAAGATTTTTAAAAAGTATTATTGATATGCTAAGAGAAGAGAGAAAATCAAATCATATAAGAAGCTCAATTAAAACCAGAGAAGATAGAAAAATAGTGGAAGACAAAAAGTAAACAGCAAAAAAGTAATAATGGTAACAATTAGAAAACAGTAACAAATATGGTAGATATTAATTCAACTGTATTAATAATCACTTTAAATGTCAATGATTAAGTGCATCAATTGAAAGAAGTATACTATCAGAGTGGATAAAATAACATGACCCAACTATATATTGTCTATAAGAAACCAACTCTAAATATGAAGACATAGATAGAATAACAGTGAAGGAGCTGAGAAAGATGTACCATGATAAGACTAATCAAAAGAAAGCTGGAGTAGCTATATTAATTTTGGGCAAAGAAAAATTCAAAGGAAAGAAAATTAGCAGGATAAAGAGGAGCACTACATAATGAAGTAAAAGGGTCAATTCTCCGAGGAAACATAACAATCCTGAATGTGTATGTTACTAACAAAGAGAACCAAATATACGAGGCAAAACCTGGTAGAACTGCAAAGAAAATAGATGAATTTGCTATTATAGTCGGAGACTTCAGCACCCCTTTATCAGTAATTGACAGATCCAGCAAGCATAAAATCAGTAAGAAGATAGTTGAACAGAACATTGTCATCAATCAACTTAATCTAAAATCTGAAGTATTTATAGAATGCTTTATCAAACAACAGCAAAATACACATTCTTCTTCACCTTACATAAAATATTCAACAAAATAGATGACATTCTGGGCCATAAAACACACTTAACAAATTTAAGGGAATAGATGTCATGCAAAGTATACTCTCAGACAGTGGAATTAAATTAGAAATCAACAAGAGAAATATAGCTGGAAAATCCTCAAATACTTGGAAATTAAACAACATACTTCTAAATAACACACGGGTTAAAGAAAAAGTCTCAATAAAAATTTAAAAATATTTTAAACTACATGAAAATGAAAACATAACTTATCAAAATTTGTGAGAACTCAGCAAAAGCAGTGCTTAGAGGGACACTTATAGCCTTGAATGCATATGTTAGAAAAGTAGAAAGATCTAAAATCAATCATCTAAGCTTCCATATTAGGAAACTAGAAAAAGAACAATTTAAATTCAAAGTATGTAGAAGAATAAAAATAATAACAATTAGAGCTGAAATCAATGAAATTGAAAACAGGAACTTAATAGAGAAAATAAAGCTGGTTCTTTGACAAGAATGATAAAATTGATAAACTTCTAGTCAGATTAACTAAGACAAAAAAGAGAAGACACAAATTACTAATATCAGAGACACAATCACTATTGACCCCATGGCCATTAAATGGATAATAAAGAACATTATGAACAATTCTATGTCCATAAATTTGATAACATAGGTGAAATGGATCAATTCACTGAAAGACACAATCTATCAAAACTCATACACAAAAAATAATTATGTGAATAGGCTTATATCAAGTAAAGAAATTGAATCGATAATTAATAACTTTCTAGCCAAGCACGGTGGCACATGCCTGTAGTCCCAGCTACTCAGGAGGCTGAGGCAGGAGGATTGCTTGAGCCCAGGTGTTTGAGGTTGCTGTGAGCCAGGCTGACGCCACGGCACTCTAGCCCGGGCAACAGAGTGAGACTCTGTCTCAAAAAATATAAATAAATAAAAAAAAAGAAAAAGAAAAAGAAAACTTTCCAAACAAGAAAGCACCAGGCCCAGATGGGTTCACTGGTGAATTCTATCAAACATTTAAGGACAAAATTATATCAATTCTCTACAATCTCATCCAGAACACAGAAGTAGAGGGAATACTTTCTAATTCAATCTACAAGGCCAATATTACCTTAATAGCAAAACTGGACAAAGTCATTGCAAGAAAGTAAAATATTAATGCTCATGAATAAAATAAAAATATGTCAACAAAATACTAGCAAATCGAATCCAACAATGTATAAAAAGAATTATACATTACGACAAAGTGGGATTTATCCCAGGTATGCAAGTTTGGTTAAATATTAAAAAATCAATTAATATAATCCATCATATCAACAAGCTAAACAATAAAACTCATATAATCATATTAACATAGAGTGAAAGTATTTGACAAAACCCAACACTCATTCATGATACAAACTCTCAGCAAACTAGGAATAGAGGGGAACATTAACTTTATAAAGAACACACTGAACCCACCAGATCACCAAACACCTCACTGTTGTAAAGCCCAAGGAGTACTTTCTGCCCTCATCTAGAATTTCAATTTCATTTTTTTCAATTTCAAGAATACATGTTCCACGTATAAAAGAAAATAAAATCATGTACAAATATATTTGTTTCTCCATATCTGGGGAAGATTGGTTCCAGAACTTCCCTCGGATACCAGAATCCATGGATGCTCAAGTTCCTAATGTAAAATGACATAGTATTTGCATATAACTTATGCTCATCCTCCTGCATATTTTCAATCATCTCTAGACTACTTATAATACCTAATAAAATGTAAATGCTATGCAAATAGTTGTTATATGTATTGTTTAGAAAATGACAAGGAAAAAAATCTGTACATGTTAAATATACTTTTTTCCCTTAATATTTTTGATTCTCTGAATATTTGTTTTCTGAAAATTTTGAATCCATGGATGTGGAACCCATAGATACAGAGGGCTGACAGTATAGTGCATGAAAAGTTAAATTCTTTGGTATGACACCCTTCCAATGACAACTACTGTTACAGTTCCCATGTATAGTTTTCATATTTCACTATGCAATTGCAAAGATATGGAAACAACCCAAGTGCCCATCAATACATGAATGGATTAATAAAATATGGTATATGTATACCATGGAGTACTACTCAGCCATAAAAAATGGTGAACTAATAGCTCTTGTATTAACCTGGATGGAACTGGAAACCATTCTTCTAAGTGAAGTATCACAAGAATGGAAAAACAAACACCACATGTATTCACCATTAAATTGGGACTTATTGATCAACACTTATGTGCACATATGGAAATAACATTCACTGGGGATCGGGAAGGTGGGGGTGGAGAGGAGGGGATGGGTAAATTCACACCTAATGGGTACAATGCACACTATCTGGGGGATGGGAACACTTATAACTTTGATTCAAATGGTACAAAAGTAATTTATGTAACCAAAACATTTGTGCCCCTATAGTATTCTGAAATTAAAATAAGTAAATAAATACATGCTATGAGTAATTGTTCTTTTGAAAAAGATGTTACAATATCCATAATATTGTTTAACCTGCTTTGCTTAATTAAAATTAATACACACAATATGCTCACCTAATGCTGTAAATTTATTTTTCCCCATAAAAATCTGCAACAAAACAAGACAAAAGTGAGAGCATAAAGCATAAAGATATTAAGCCAAATGTCTATCAAAGCCCCACAAAAAATGGCCTGGGAAGAGTTGTCTGTAGTTCGTCACTCTTTTGAACTATATAATTGTAGATGCCAGCTATATTCTTGCTGGTTTACTTTCAATCTCTCCCCATACCTTATCTGTGGTATGAACCATTTCCTAATCAATTTATTAGCTTGGAGCCCAGCCTGCCTCATTTCTGTCTCTTTGGCTCCCCATTTAAAATTTGTGAACTTTGTGGAAATGTAAAGATATAATGGAAGCACAAACACCTACTAGCCCCATCACCTGCTGACAACCACTGTTAACACTGTGCAGTATTCCCCCCTACAATTTTTTCTACAAGTAGCAAAAGGCCGTGCTAGAGATCAAAATAGTGTTTGTTTCCCATCTACTTTGTCTTTATGACTGGAAAGGTGTCTGTACCTTGAGAGGACTTTGTCATACAAAAAATAAGCCAGATTTAGAAGGGTAGAGGTTGGGGGGGTGTAGGGATTTAGTTTCACCACTCTTTGATAGGGACCACAGTAATGTGTCCTGGAAAACATGGTAAGATCAGCTTGTTTATTTGGGGCTCAGAGGAGATGGATATCTGATGATGACTGAGGAGAGACGTTGGGGTGGGTCATGCTTCCAAAAGTAGACACAAAAGTACCCATCCCTGAGAATGCTGACACCTTACCACCCTCTAACAGAGGGTCTGTGAGAAGGACTGCTGTGAGGGACACCATTAGAAGGGCAGGGCACAGTTGATAGTCCTGTAGCCCATGAATGACTGGCCTAGGTGAAATAAAGGTACTTTTTTGACATGATAAAGAACATCTCACTGAAACTGCTCTCTACTAGATCACCATCCATCTCACTTATTCATCCCCACAAAGTGGAAAATCATCTAGTTCCTTCCCAATAGGAGGCCAGCCATGCAGTATTTGAGATTAATATCTAACTGAGTCACAAGACACCCCATTTCCAGCCCCAGAAATTTTTTGGCCATCACATTCCTAAAAGAAATTTTAGTGCTGACAACTAAGGTAATAAAATGTTTTTATCCCTTTACTTGTAGAAAATGCAGTCATATATAAATAATAAAAGGCTAATACTCTATAACTGCACCACTTACTGGTAACCCTGTAATACATTGGTGTTGTACTAATATTGCTGTCCTTCATTTGTTTTATTTATTTATTTATTTTTTTGAGACAGAGTCTCACTCTGTTGCCCGGGCTAGAGTGCTGTGACGTCAGCCTAGCTGACAGCAACCTCAAACTCCTGGGCTCAAGCAATCCTTCTGCCTCAGCCTCCCAAGTAGCTGGGACTACAGGCATGTGCCACCATGCCCGGCTAATTTTTTTTTCTATATATTTTTAGTTGGCCAATTAATCTCTTTCTATTTTTAGTAGAGACGGGGTCTCGCTCTTGCTCAGGCTGGTTTCAAACTCCTGATCTTGAGCGATCCTCAGCCTCCCAGAGTGCTAGGATTACAGGCGTGAGCCACCGCGCCTGGCCTCTTCATTTGTTTTAAAGTCTCCTACGTTATAGGAGACACACACACACACACACACACAGACACAGTGTCTGGCAAAAAGGACATGCCCACTACTGCTTATCATTATCTTTGACACCTATTCAGTTGCATCATTTTTTATATTCCTATAGATGCACATATGTATACATTACACATATAATAAAAAATTAAATGGAACCATACTACAGGTGCTATAGTATATAACTTTGCTTTTTAAAAAATACTTTACCAAATAATCTAGGACCATGTATCTCCCTATTCATATCAGACAACACGTTTATGACCCATAGAATATACAAAAGATCAGAGTGCATGGGATTAACAATAACTGCTTTGTTAGCCATACTAGTCCTAAGAGGAATTCTAATAACCACTGGGAAGTTAAATTTTCTACTCTTTTACATGTGGAGGGAGTCCTCCTCTGGCAGTACTGGTAATGTTCTATACGTTGATCAAATATAAAGAAGAGAATGCATATAAATAAGAATACCACTACTCATTGACAACCAATATAATAAAATAGGTATGATATTAATATTTATGCATTTGTGTTTCTTCATTGGTTTAAAAAATGTACCATATGAAGCTGTTGTAAGGATAAAATGAGTTCATATAAGACATTTTAGAAGTGTGCCTGTCACGGAGCAAATGCTCAAAAATATTGCCAATACTAATAGTCACATTCATTCTTTATATATGCATATAAATACATATATAATACATAAATTACATATATGTTTTAGCCAAACAGAATTATGTTGTGAGAAAAAGGTATAACCTTACTTTATCCAAATGACTACTTAGCAAATAAAAAGTTGCTCAACATCATTATTCATTAAGAAAATCCAAACTAAAACCACAGTGTAATACAATACCTTCTAGCATGGCTGAAATTAAAACTAACTAGCAATATCAACTGTTGGTGAAAATGTGGAGTAAATAGAACTTTCATACACTGCTGGTAGGAGTATGAATTTATACAACCCTTTTGAAAAACTGTTAGGTAGTACCTACTAAGGCTGAACTTGCACACACTTAATAAGCCTACCAATTGCATCCATAGGCATATAAACTTAACAACAATTAATTTATATGTGTACCAAAATATATGAACAAAAATGTTTATAGCAGCAGTATTCATAATAACCCAAGGTTGAAAGCCATCAAACTATCAATAAGAATAGATTAATTAAGTTTGATAAAATAAAAAAATGGAATACTGTAGAGCAATGAAAATGAACAAACTATTGCTAAATGTGGTAACCTGAATCATTCTACCTGACATGAAGAAGCCAGACACAAAAGAGTTCAGAATCAGAGTATGATTTCTTTTTTATGAAGATCAAAAACAGGCAAAACTAATCTATGGCAATCAGAATAGTAGTGAACTTTGTATGGAGGCTGTGGTGATAATGGCTGGGACACATGAAAGAGTCCTCTGGGATGCTGGTAATATCCTATATCTGTATTGGGGTTGTGGTTAAATGGCAGTGTTCATGAAAACTAAGGCTGATGGACCTAGGCCCTGTACATCCCTGATACCCCACATTTCTGAGAGATTAAGAGTTTGGCTAAGGATTTTTACTTTACCAGGCAAGAGGAAATTTCCTGGTGAGAATGGTGTGCATCTTCTTCTGCACAGGTCTGTGGAAACTTCAGATAAAACTTGTAAATCTCCTCACATTTGGATCCTAAGTCTGAAAGTGATAGTTAAGCATTTCAGGACAGAAACTATAGGCATGGACTGTCCAGATCTAATGATAGGTTAAGAAGTTACCTTGGAAGATCCCAGCTCAGATCTTGACATTTGCTCCTCTTCCTCGTCCCTGACACTAAAACTAACTAAACAAACAAATAAGCAAACAAACACAAAACACGGGAGTCTTGATGCTCAGCCAGGTTTGGCAACAATTTATAGGATAATATCTGGATTCCCTGACACAGTGTTTGAGGCTCTCAGAGACTTGGCTAGTCCTCTCTCTATCATTTCTTATCCATCCAAGCAGCCTACACTCCAGCAACACTTTATTGCCATAACTATAAAGCATGCCTGTGCACATTCTGTCTTCTGTACCATGAGACAGACCTAGAATGCCCCCCTGGAGACCTTTCCTTCCATATTAAGTCCCTACTTATCTTTTCTCAGCTCAAATGGCACCTGCTTGAAGCTTTGCTGACAATCACCAGTCCCACCTTTGCCAGGAACCTTCCTGTGCTCTATGCATCCATAGTATGTCAATCGTTTTTCTAGTACATTGTTCTGATACATGCAGTCTGAGGACTTCAAGGAAAGAATGCTAAATATCAGCAAGTGATAAATCTGTGTAATGGGTACTTTGGTGTCTATAAAATTATTCTCTACACTTCATTACACACATGTATATCTTTGTCATATTGTATTTTAAAATAACTGTTAGTGAGAGTGTGGGCAAACACGCACTAAAATACACTATGGGAGTCTTAAATTTCACAATCTTTCTGGAAGGCAAATAATATTCACGGAGCTTGATGGAAGTGATGTTGATGATTGGGTAATTTTTTTTTTAGACAAGAGTCTCACTCTGTTGCCCAGGCCAGAGTGCCGTGGTGTCAGCCTAGCTCACA
>VBSM01003151.1:79220-108180 GCA_008086735.1 Cheirogaleus medius | reverse complement strand
CCCGCCTCGGCCTCCCAGAGTGCTAGGATTACAGGTGTGAGCCACAATGCCCGGCCTGTGTAATTGTTTTAAGAACACAAAACTCCCAATGTTTTTCAACAGAAGCAAGGTTGGCATTTTGGAGTGTCAATTCTTTCTTGTGAGGTATAGATCACTCTCATTTCCAAACCATTTAAGAAACCACTTGCCATTAACTAACTTTTGGTATACTGATACAGTGAATGCTCTGTAGCCATTAAAAGAAATGAGGTGCTTCTAGTACATATATAAATTATGTGTGAATCTGAGTGATGGACATGTTAACATAGCAGACACTCTTTTGCGTTGTATTTAAGATTTAGGAAAACTATCACATTCATTTTTGTTTCTGCTTTCGCTGGAAGAAAAATCTTAAATAATTCATCCTGACATTATCAAGATGAACTGGCTTTCAGAAGGGAAGAAAAACTTTTTTTCTTTAAGAAAATCTTGCCAAGCTTTGAGCTGGATATGTTACATTAACTGCTACATATTTTAGAGCATTGATAATTTTCACAATCACCATTGTTTTAGGACTTCTGTTATCATATGCAAAATGTTTCAAGTTGAAATAAACATGGCAAAAAATCTTTAATGACCATGAAAAGAAGAGTAACAAAAGTTTCAGAATTAGAAAAATTCTCATCTACCCCCTAAGGGTTTCAAGGTTATAAACAATAATTGTTTTTATAAGGAATATTCTACTGAGAAGCTAAATATACACACACACATATCATATATTTAAAGCAAAAAAGCAAGTAAGGAACCATATGCAGTATATTCACTAAAAATATAAAAATAATGTGTATTTTGCTATATACATAGAAAAATAAAGCTATACACTTAACTGTTTTACTTTTTACATTATCAATGTTTATATTGTTTGAAAGTTTTAAAAACAAGCAATTGATAAAGATAATAGCAATTAAATGATATGTAAGATGAATTTTATATGTGAAGAACAGAGAATTAAAGAAATATTTATTAGGCAGAAAAGTAAGTGACTGTTTTGATACCTAGCCCAGGTTAGGGTTTCCCTAACTTAACTGACTTTAAGAATTGCCTGAGGTGACTCTTAATAATGCAAATTCCTATACCATATCCCAGACCTACTAAATTAGCAACTCCAGAGAAGAAATCTGTGTACTCGTTTTTAAAAAATCATTCTTGATATGTTGTTTTTGCTGCTATTGAATATATTTACTAGATAATTTTATAAAGTAATAACAAAATGAGAAAAAACAGAAGCTCCATTAATTTCTAGATATCAAAATTTTACATTAACCTAACAATGAAGAATTTCCCTAAAGCAAGGAGAGGATTCCAATAATGGTTTGAAACATGTGTCCAAATGACTCTGATCTGCACCTTTGTTTAAGAAGCCCTGGGTCAAGATGGTAAGTTTCCAAGGCCCCATGAATTCATTACTCCAAGGAGGGAAGGAAACTACTATGTGCCAAGGAAGGAAAAGAGAGAGGAGGAAAATCAGCCAGATGTGTGTCCTGTTGCAGGTGGAGAAAAGAGGTTCACAGCAGATCTGGGCCAACAGAGCACCTAGGCTGGGAAACTAGAGCTGGGGAATGGAGGAAGGGACAAGATAGGAGGAGGTAAACATATCAGCCTCTCTCCTGCACACTTCAGAAACACCCATGAGATACTCCAGAAACATGGGTCTTCCAATGCAGCCCTTGGCATGTCTGTCACTTGAATAAACTGAGAAGGGTAAAACAATCTAAGACTTTTAACCTTCTCCAAACAGAACTTAATGTAAATAACTGTCAGGAAGAGAAATATGCATATTGATAATATTTTCCAAGTTCTGAAGCTTTGAGGGAAGAGTTATGTATTATATGTTTCGTGTGCATATAGTTTGAAATGCCACTATCTTCCAAAGCATGAATACAGATTAACTAATTTGGGGAGAAAATAACTGAATAATTTGAACTAATGAACCTACAAATGAGATTATGTTATTTTTTCTCAGCCCATCCCACAATTCAAAGTCTGACCTGTAATCTATGTGAAAGCATCCAAAATGAAGAAAGTGCACCTAATTGTGATCCTTCTTTATATCCATTAACATAAAAGTGAAGCATGCTGAAAGTGTGTTTGTGTGTGTGTGTGTGTGTGTGTGAAAGAGAGAGAGAGACAGAGAGAGAGAGAGAATGAATGTATATGTGTATACACCCATTAGCCTATTCATCTTTTCAGAGTTCCTTGAAGAAGGCCTAAGTGTCCTTGGGATGTGGTTGTCTCCATAATACGAAAGGGACAGATTCTATTTTCAAAAAAACAAAAAAGTTTTCAGGCACCTAACATCTTGGATCCTTTGCTTCTTCAGCTGGAGGATATAAGTCATATTTCCAAGCTCATAGGAGCATTAGGAGGAAAAAATAAGATCACAGAAGTAAAGATACACTCAGTAAAGGTGAGTCCTCTTAATTCAATAAAAAGCCTTTTTATATGGTGGTTTTTCCCTATGTGACTTTTAAAAAATTATTCCTCCAGATTTCCTGCCATGTCTTACTGAACTTTTAGTAAAGAATAAATAAGACAGGTGCCATGCATTGAATTTCTACAATGTAGAAGCCTTTAAGGTCTGAATTATGCCATGCCTGTTAAAGTAGTTAGGGTGCGAGCTTATTCTCTCATTTATTTACATGGTTCCATAATATTCCAGAGTGGCATTTTCCTCCACTTTATATCACAAGAGTGTACAGCAGAGGAGAAGTGACTCACCCAAGGTGCAGCATTCACTAACACTCCAAGGTTTTAATAATGCCTTCTTCCTCGGCAAATCTTGTCTTACTGGGGATCAAAGTACATAATCTCCAAAATTAACCTAGAACATTAAAAATGGTTGTTAACTTTTTCACATGAAAAAAAGTGAAAGGGGATGATTGTTTTAACCTAAACCATACTCCATGTGCTTCCATGGAAATGGTGCAATGAACTTCATTTTCACTAACTCATCAATTTAGCACACAGATGTGGTACTGAAGCCCATATATAATGGAGAGTGATACTTTTTTATTGCAACATTTCCAAATGTTTCTCTATGATAGTCTTGTTATTCACAGTATGTCAAGGGCATTTCTTTTTTATGAAGAGGAGTGCAGGGAGTAAGAAGGAAACTAGCATATATTGATTGAGCACTGACCTCACTGTGCCGGATATGCTGTGTTGGCTACTTTATAGAAGATTTCTCTTTCACTCATTAACACCCCTCTGTGGTTTATAGAATCCTGTTTTTTTTTTTTTAATGTTGTTGTTGTTTTTAATGACAAGTTCTTGTTCTGTCGCCCAGACTGGAGTGCAATGGCATGATCATACTTCACTGTAACCTCAAACTCCTGGGCTCAAACAATCCTCCTGCCTCAGCCTTAGGACTACAGGTACACGCTACCACACTTGTGTATCTTTTAAAATAATTTTGTAGAGATGGGGGTTTTGCTATGTTGCCAAGGCTGGGATTCTCCTTTTTTATATAAAATTAATTGGACTAATTGAACTCTGAGAAGTTGGGTGCATTTTCTAAGGTCAACTTGCTCTTAAGAGGCTGAACAGAAATTCAAACCCATGTTTGCTAGCCTTTTAAACTTATCTTTTCCCCCTGTTCTATCATATCTTCTCATTCGTACATGGTGGCATTCTAAGCTTAAGGAACTTGTTGGGTATGCAAAATCATAAACAAATGTGTCATTATTATCTTGCTCCACATAGATATGTCAAGTCAGCAGATAGCTCTGAAGCTAAAGATTAGAAAAGAGATCTTGGCTAGAGAGATAGGTTTTTGCTGGTACTGCCTGGTACATGACACAACCCAATAAATAATTATTAAAATAGGGGATAAGATCCAGCAATCCCATTACTAGACATATACCCAAAGGAAAAAAAGACATTCTATAAAAAAGACATCTGCACTGGAATGTTTATAGCAGCACAATTCACAATTGCAAAGAGGTGGAAACAACTCAAGTGCCCATCAATACATGAGTGGATTAATAAAATGTGGTATAACCATGAGTAGAACCATGGAGTTCTACTCAGCCACAAAGAACAATGGTGTTCTAGCACCTCTTGTATTATCCTGGATAGAGGTGGAACCCATTCTACTAAGTGAAGTATCCCAAGAATGGACAAACAAGCACCACATGTACTCGCCATCAAATTGGTATTAACTGATCCACATTTATGTGCACATATAGTAGTAACATTCATCGGGTGTTGGGCAGATGGGAGGGGGATGAGTGGATGGGTACATACACACCTAATGGGTGCCGTAAACACCGTCTGGGGGATGGACACACTTGAAGCTCTGACTCAGGTGGGGCAAGGGCAATATACGGAACCTAAACATTTGTACCCCTGTAATATGCTGAAATAAAAAGAAAGAAAGAAAAAAGGATAAATGAACCATGAATCACATTGTGACCGAAAATGAGCAATTCTAATTATCCTTTAATAGTAGGAGTGAAGTAGAGTTTTTAATTTAAACTGAGAACAAACACTAAGCAGGCTCTATCCTTTAAGTGTTCTTTGCTTTCCTGATAAGTGGTTGCTATCTGATTTTGAAGATGGGAAAAGCATAATTATCGAGATTTAATTCATCAATAAAACCACATAAGTTTGATATTGTTGGTTATTTAAAAAACCCACATAAAATGACAAATCTTACATTTATATTTTAATATTCAATCTATAAGTGCTGAAAATTTAAATTTCAAGTGGTAACAGTCAATTAAACTTTATCAAATATCTATACTGTCATACATGTTATTTCTACCATACAGAGTACATCTTTCAGAATCCAAATAAAACATTCTAATTTTAAAAAGACCACAAAAGTGGGGGATAAAAAGAGACAGGCCAAGGTAGAAAGATGAAAGAAAAGCATAAATGAAAAAAATGAAGAAAAGAAATGCAGAATGAGAGTTATAATAAAATGCAACTGTGGGAATTTTTAGACAGAACTGAGATCACACTAGGAAGATTGTTTCATGGCCTGCCTTTTAAAAGCCTTTATTTCCCCATGTAAAACCAATGCCAGCATACTTAAATACATTTAGAGATAAAAGTGTAAAGAAAGAATATACAAATGCCCTATGATTTCATCAAATGGAAATATTAAATTTATTATTTTGGTGTGATTGCACAACCGGCTTTTCCATTCAACAGAACACATACACATACTTACAACTCTGGGTCATTATTTTATTTTATTTTATTTTTTTGGTAGAGACAAGGTCTCACCAGTATGTTCCCAGAACTGGTCTTGAACTCCTGGCCTCAAGCAATTCTCCCACCTTGGCCTCTCAAAATGCTAGGATTATAGGCATAAGCCATCACAGCTGGCAAAATCTTTTTGTTTTAAAATTTATCTTATCTAATATTAGTATAGGTACTGCAACTGTCTTTTGGTTAAGATTTGCATGGAATATCTCCTTCCATATTTTTACTTTCAACCTGTTTGTGTCTTTGGATCTAGAATAATTTACTTATAGGTGGCACATAATTTAATGATTTTTAAAAAGGCTATTCTGCCAAAGTCTGCCTTTTAATTGGATAATTTAATCCATGTACATTAAATGTACAATATTACTGATATGGAAGAACTTTCATCTGCCATTTTGCTATTTGTTTTCTAAATATCATGTATGTTTTTATTCCTCAATTACTCCTCCACAAACATTTCTCGTGTTTAATAAATATTTTTCTATTGTTCCATTTCGATTCTCTTCTCCTTTCTTTGACTGTATAATTTTTAGGTATTTTCTTAGTGGCAGTTTGGAAATTACAATTAACATTTAAATTATAATGATATAACTCAAATTAATACCAATTTAGCTTCAATAGTGTACAAAATTTTTGTTCCTGCATAACTTAACCTCCCCTTTATGTTGTTGATGTCATGAATTACATCTTTGTACACTGTGTACAACAACATAGATTTATAATTATACAGTAGTCCTTTAAATCACATAGGAAAAGTCAGGATTTCCAAACCAAAACTACAATAATAATATCAGCAATATGATGGAATAGGACACTCTGGCACTTGTTCCCCAACAGAAACATCAAGTCAAACAAGTATATATGCACAAAAATAACTTCACGAGAGCTAAGGAAACCAGGTAAGAGATTATGTGCAGCTGGGTATAGCACAGAAATAAGAAAAGATGCACTGAACAGGGTAGGAAGGAGAGTTTTATACTATCTGTGTCAAACCTCCCCCAACTGCAGGTTGCACAGTGTGGAAGAGATACCATCTGCTCAGAGGAAGGAGATAGAAGTGAGCACCAGACTTTGTTTCCAGCCCCCAAACCAGGCTCTACACAGTAAAACCCAGGATTGAGCAGGCTCTCAAGGCCCCAGACTCCCCATAGGCCTCCAGGCTTGCCCTAGCACTAGTCTACATCCCACAGATCAAGGCTCCAGGCCTGCTCTGTGGACTCAGTCTCTGGGCTTCCCAACTACCAGTCCAACCTTAGCAGCTTCAGGCTCTATACCACCCCTAGAACCTGGCTGGTCTCATGGCCTCAGGCTTCAGGCCTGTCCCAACACCAGGATGGCTCCCATAGCTTTAGTTATCAGGGAGGCATCTGTGGGCCCAGCCTCCAGGATGACACCTGTGGATACAGGCTCAAGGCTCATTCAGTGCCAAACCAGTCTCTGCTACTCCAGGCTTCAGGCCCACTGCAGTGCCAGGTCAGCACCCCTGGCCTCAAGCACTAGGTGGGCACCCATGGACACAGGCTCCATGCCTGCTCAGTGCCAGGCTGGTCCCTGTTGGCCCATCCTCCAGACTGGTCCCTGTGGCCCCATGCTCCAGCAGACCTAGAGTCCAAGTCTGCTCCAGCAGACCTAGGGTGAGGCCTGTCCCGGTAGACCCCACTATTGGACCACCTCCAGAATCCCAGGCTTTAGGACTGATTCCATGTACTCAGATCTCAGGCAGGTCCCTGAGGTCCCAGGACATAAACCAGGCAACACATATTTTAGGCCAGTACCTACAAACCCATTCTCCAGCCTGGCACCAATAGACCTAGGCTCCAGGACCACTTTTGTATACTCAGGTCCCAGGTGGGCCCCTGAGGTTTCAGGACACATAACAATCCTCATGAACATAGCCTCTAAGTCAACATCTGTACACCCAGCCTCCAGATGGTATGAGTGAACTAAGGCTCCAAGCCAATATCCACAGCCTCAGACTCCAGGCTAGCCCCAGTGGCTCCAGGCACCAGGTCAGTACCTGGGAGTCTTCAGACCAGCCCTTCCAGACCAAGCACCAAGCTGTCACAGGATCCAGGCTGGTACCAGTGGCTTTAGGCTATAGAGGACCCAGGCTCCAGGTCCATGCCAGTAGACCCCCGTGCCAGACCAGATCTCATGGACTGAGGCTCCAAGACTGCCCCTGCAGACCCAAGCTCTAGGCCATCCCTATTGGACTCAGGACCCAGATCCATCCCCATGGACTTAGTCTCCAGGCCCATCTCAGTGGATCTATGTGCCAAGCCCATCTCAGTTCTTGGCTGGCCCCTGAAGACTCAGGCTCAAGGATTACCCCAGTGCCACGTTAGCCCCTATGGATCCAGGCTTCAGGCCAGTCCCCATGGATACAGGCTCCAGGCCCACCCACCTTCTGACTAAGGCACCAGGCCAGCCTCCCTGAGGGCTCCAGCAGCAAGCTGGCCCTTGGAATATGCCAGATGGTTTGTCTAGAATTCCTGGACAGGCAGACTAATGAAAGTCTTTCCCAGACAAAGCCAGTCTGTAAAGAATAGAATAAGTCCTGATTCCTTTGAATGTGTAGACATTAATGTAAGGGAACAAGAAACATGAAAAACAAGGAGACATAACACCACCTAAACAACACAATAATCTCCCAGTATCTGACACTAAAGAAATGTAGATATATGAACTATCAGACAAAGAATTCAAAATAATTATTTCAAGGAAGCTCAGTGAACTTCAAGAAAATAAGGAGAGCTGGGTGCAGTGGCTCACATCTGTAATCCTAACACTAGAGGAGGCTGAGATGGGAGGATTGCTTGAGGCCAGGAGTTCGAGACCAGGCTGGGCAAGGGCAAGAGCAAAACCTAGTCTCTACAAAAGATAGAAAAATAATTAGCTAGGTGTGATGGCACATGCCTGTAGGCCCAGCTACCAAGGAATCTGAGGCAGTAGGATCACTTGAGCCCAGGAGTTTGAGGTTGCAGAGAGCTATGACGACACCACTGCACTCTAGCCCAGATAACAGAGAGAGACCCTGTCTCGAAAAAAAAAAAGAGAGAGAGAGAGAGAGAAACAATTTTTAATGAAATCAAAAAGATAATATATGGCCAAAAAAATTAGCAAAAAGATTAAAATGAAAGTAAAAACCAGAAATTCTGGAGCTGAAAAATATAATGAATGAAATGAGAAATATGACAGAGAGAACCAACAGTTTAATCGATCAAGCAAAGTCAAAGAGTCTGAGAACTAGAAGACAGGTTATTTGAAAATATGCAGTCTGACAAATGGCTAACAAACATATGAAAAAATGCTCAATGTTGATGCTGCACACAGTGGTCTCGGGCAACATCCCTCGCCCAGCCCAGTGACTTTCATACCAGTGAAGCGAGTTCCACCATTGGAGGTGGGGAGAAGCGACAAAACTGCTTTCTGTGTGTGACTGGTGTGAATCTGTGGGGCCTTCGTGCTAAGCAATAGGGAACAACCTGTCAATTCGGTCCTCTGGACTGGCTTAGATCATCTGACAAGAACATAACTCTAGGACTCGCTCTCTGCATCTGAGCCACTGCCAGCTTTGGGGTTTGTGGACTGGGAAGGAAAGTCCTGGCCAGAGTCCTCAGCAATTGTACCAACTGACCCCCCCACATCAGGAGCAGCCTCCCAAGTGTGGCAAAAGAGCCCTGAATAACACATTAGTGACTCCCCCTAGCCGCAGATCAAGCAACCATAGAAGCATACACACTCAGGCTTGCAGGCACTAGCTGTGATCTATCTTGCCCTTACCCCACCTAAAGGGGGAACAGGGTTCAAGTAACCATCAGGAGTGGCAAGACCCTTCCCAAAGATTGGGGCATTCATATACCCCATTCAGGGGACCAGAGCCCAAAACAGAGGCATCAGATTATCTTGTTAACTGGCTCCTCCATGCAAACTACAATCAACAACAGAGAGGGTAATCCCACAGCTCAACAGTGCCTTCCATCTCAAGCTATTAGGGCAGTAGAGGCATACACACAAGTGTGATTCACCATGTGGGAGCTTAAGCTAGGGGGCCAAACTCACTAATCTCCATTGGCAAGAGGTGAAGACAATACGTCAGAGATAACCCAACTTGCTAAAACACCTCTAAGGCAATAAAGGACCAGTGCACCTCTTCCCAGCACTGCCAAGGAATGTCCCTTTGGAGACTTGGAGATAGGGCCATAAACTAGTCCTAGCACCACCAGTTCTTGACCAAGTAGCCTGATGAGAAAGAATCAGCGAAAGAACGTTGGAAACATGAAAGGTCAGAGAGAAAAGTCACCCTCAAAAGAAATCATTAGGCCCTCAACAACAGATACCAATTTAAACAAAATGATTAAAATGACAGAGGAAGAATTCTGAATATGGATTGTAAGAAAACTCAATGGAATTGAAGAGAAAAATAGAAACACAACACAAAGAAGCCACAAGAACAATACAGGAAATGAATGAAAAATTATCTAAAGAAATTGAAATATTACAAAAAAACCAAACAGAAATTCTGGAAATGAAAGAAGCATTTAAGGAACTACAAAACACAGTGGAAAGCCTTAAGAATAGAATGGATTACACAGAGGAAAGAATCTCAGAGCTTAAAGATAATGCCTATGTGCTAAACAAATCAGATGAAGAAAAAGAACACAGAAGCAAGAGACAAGAACAAAATATACAAGAAATGTGGGATTATGTAAAGAAACCAAATATAAGAATTATAGGTGCCCCGGAGAGAGAAGAAGAAAATACACAAAGGCTGGAAAATATATTTCTTGGAATACTGCAGGAAAATACACTGGCCAGGCCAGAAATCTAGATATCCAGACACAAGAAGCACACAGAACTCCTGGGAGACTCAATGTGAAAAGGCAATCACCACATCACACAGTTATTAGGCTGGCCAAAGTAAACATGAAAGAAGCAATCCTTTAAGCAGTAAGATGAAAACAGCAGATAACCTACAAAGGAAAACCTATCAGACTAACTGCAGAATTCTCAACTAAGACCTTACAAGCCAGAAGGGACTGGGCACCTATGCTCAATCTTCTAAAACAGAATAATGGCCAACCGAGAATTCTTTACCAAGCAAAACTAAGCTTCCTCTATGAGGGAGAAATAAAGAATTTCCCATATAAGCCATCACTGATGGAATTTGCCTAAGACCAGACCTGTCCTGCAGAAAGTACTTAGACCTGCATTATAGATACCAACCAAAGTAAAATCTCTTAAGAGTTAAAGTCCAGAACCCGGATTCTACAATGGCTTGAGAGGTAAAACAAAACAATAAGAATTTATCCAACAATATGAACAGAAATCTACCCTAAATATCAATTCTCTCAATAAATGTGAATGGCTTGAATTGTCCTGTGAAGAGATATAGACTGGCTGAGTGGATGAAAATTTATAAGCCAAGTATCTTCTGTCTCCAGGAGACGCATCTAACCCACAAAGATGCTTTCAGATTCAAAGTCAAGGGTTGGAAGACAAACTTCCAGGCAAATGGAAGCCAGAAGAAAACAGGAGTAGCTATACTTATTTCAGATAACATAATATTTAAAATAGGAAAAGTAAAGAAGGACAAAGATGGTCATTATATAATGGTGAAAGAAAAAATTCAACAAGAAGACTTAACAATTCTTAATATTTATGCACCCAACACAGGAGCACACAGACACATAAAGCGAACCCTATTTTATCTAAATAGCATGATAAACGGTAATACCATAGTAGCCGGGGATTTCAACACCCCACTGACTGAACTGGACAGATCCTCCAAGCAGAAAATAAGCAAAGAAATAATAGACTTAAACAGAGCTCTAGAACAAAAGGGTCTAACAGACATCTACAGAACATTCCAACCAAATAAAGGCAAATATACATTCTTCTCATAAGCTTTTCTCCAACATCGATCACATCCTAGGCCACAAATCAGACCTCAACAATTTAAAAAAAAATAAAAATTATACCATGTATCTTCTTAGACCACAGTGGTATAAAATTAGAGTTCAATTCCAATAAAAATACTCACCACTTCACAAAGTCATGGAAATGAAACAACCTACTGCTGAATGACTATTTGGTCAAGGAGGAGGTCCAGATGGAAATCAAAAGATTCTTTGAACTAAATGATAATGGGGTCACAAGTTATCAAAATCTGTGGGATACAGCAAAAGCATTCCTGAGAGGAAAACTAATAGCATTAAATGCTCACATCCAAAAAACAGAAAGCTCACAAATCAACAAACTAATAAACCATCTCAAGGAACTAGAAATGGAATAACAAATTAATTCTAAACCTAGTAGAAGAAAATAAATAACTAAGATCAAAGCAGAACTAAATGAAATTGAGAACAAAAGAACTATATGAAGATCAATAAAACCAGAAGCTGGTTTTTTGAAAAGATAAAATGGACAGCCCTCTTACTAAATTGACAAGAACTAGAAAGGAAAGGACTCTAATAAACTCAATAAGAAATGAAAAAGGAGAGGTCACCATAGACATCACAGAAATACAAAACATTGTCTTTGAATACTATAAAAATCTATATGCCCCAAAATTACAAAATGTCAAGGAAACGGACAAATTCTTGGAAACATACAACCTCCCTAAGTTCAATCAGGAGGAAACAGAATTCCTGAATAGACCAATATCAAGCACAGAAATTGGAGCAGCAATTAAAAACCTTCCAACAAGAAAAAGTCATGGACCAGATGGGTTCACACCTGAATTTTACCAGACCTATAAAGAAGAACTCATACCTATACTGCAAAAATTATTCCACAACATTAAGAAAGATGGTATCCACTCAACTCTTTCTACAAAGCCAATATCGCCTTGATACCAAAGCCAGGAAATGACACAACAAAAAAGAAAACTACAGACTAATATCCCTAAAGAATATAGATGCAAAAATCCTCAACAAAATCTTAACAAATCGAATCAAGGGGCACATCAAAACAATAATTCATCATGACCAGATGGGCTTTATCCCAGAGAGGCAAGGCTGGTTCAACATATGCAAATCTATAAATACATTTCACCACATAAATAAAAGCAAGAACAAAGACCATATGATTCTCTCAATAGATGCAAAAAAAGAATTTGTCAAAACCCAGCAAAGCTTTATGATAAAAGCTCTTAACAATATAGGCATAGACAGGACATACCTTAAAATTATTAAGGCCATATATGATAAACCCACAGCCAATATCATACTAAATGGGAAAAATTGAAAACATTCCCACTTAGAACTGGAACCAGACAAGGTTGCCCACTATCTCCACTTCTATTCAACATAGTGCTGGAAGTCCTTGCCAGAGTGATCAGAGAAGAAAGGGGAATTAAGGGGATCCAAATGGGGGCAGAAGAGATTAAACTCTCACTCTTTGTTGACGATATGATAGTATATCTAGAAAACCTCAAGGATTCAACCAAGAGACTCCTGGAATTTATAAATGAATTCAGTAAAGTCTCAGAGTACAAAATTAATGCACACAAATCAGTGGCATTCATATATGCCAGTAACAGTCAAGCTGAAAATCAAATCAAAGATGTAACATCTTTCATGATAGGTTCAAAGAAAATTAAATATCTAGTAATATATTCAATGAAGGAGGTGAGAGGCATATATAGGGAGAACTATGAAACACTGAGAAAAGAAATTGTAGAAGATGGAAACAGATGGAAAAATCTACTATGTTCCTGGATTAGCAGAATCAATATTGTTAAAATATCCATACTACCTAAAGTGATCTACAGAATTAATGCAATCCCTATCAAAGTACCATTATCATTCTTTACAGATCTAGAAAAAATAATTCTACACTTCATATGGAACCAGAGAAGACCTCATATAGCCAAAGCAATCTTAAGCGAAAAGAAGAAATTGGGAGGTATCAGTCTACCAGACTTCAAGCTTTACTACAAGGCTATCATAACCAAAACAGTATGGTACAGGCACAAGAACAGAGATATAGACCTTTGGAACAGGACTGAGAATCCAGAGATGAAACCATCTGCATATTGTCATCTCATATTCAACAAAGCAGGCTAAAATATACATTTGGGAAAAGAATCTCTATCCAATAAATGGTGCTGGGAAAACTGTATAACCACATGCAAAAGACTGAAACTGGATACCCCGCCTCTAACCTCTCACAAAAATCAACTCAAAATAGATAACAGACTTAAACCTAAGGCATGAAACCTTAACAATTCTAGAAGAAGAAAATGTTGAGAAAAATCTCATAGACATTGGCCTAGGCAAAGAATTTATGAACAAGACCCCCAAAGCAATCACAGCAGCAACAAAAATAAATGAATGGGATGTAATGAAATTAAAAAGCTTCTGCACAGCCATGGAAACTATCATTAGAGCGAATAGACAACATACAGAATGGGAGAAAATATTTGCTTTCTACACATCCAATAAATGGCTGATAACAAGAATCTATATAGAACTTAAGAAAATCAAACAAGAAAAAATCAAACAACCCCATCAATAAATGGGCGAAGGATATGAACAGAAACTTTTCAAAAGAAGACCGACTAATCGCCAGCAAACACATAAAAAAGTGCTCAACATGTCTAGTCATCAGGGAAATGCAAGTCAAAACCACAGTGAGATATCACCTAACACCAGTGAGAATGGCCTCTGTCAAAAAGTCTCAAAACAACAAATGCTGGCATGGATGTGGAGAGATAGGAACACTTTTACACTGCTGGTGGGACTGCAACCCCTGTGGAAAGTAATTTGGAGATACCACAAAAAGCTAAAAATAGAAATACCATTTGATCCAGCAATCCCACTACTAGGCATCTACCCAATGGAAAAAAAGACATTCTATAATAAAGAAATCTGTACTCAAATGTTTATGGCAGCACAATTCACAATTCACAATGTTTATGGCAGCACAATCCACATCAATTTGCAAAGATGTGGAAACAACCCAAGTGCCCATCAATACATGAGTGGATTAATAAAATGTGGTATATGTATACTATTGAACACTACTCAACTACAAAAAACAGTGGTGATTGAGCACCTCTCATATTATCCTGGATAGAGCTTGAGCCCATCCTTCAAAGTGAGGTATCACAAGAATGGAAAAATAAGCACCAGATGTACTCACCATCATATTGGTACTAACTGATCAACACTAAGGTGCTCACCTGGTAGTAATATTTACAGGGTGCCGGTCAGGTGAGAGGGTGGGGGTGGGTAAACTCACAACTAATGAAGATGGAGCACACTGTATGGGGGAAGGACACATCTCTAGCCCTGGCTTGGGTAAGACAAAGGCATTACTTGTAACCAAAATATTTGTACCCCCATAATATTCTGAAATAAATAATAAATAAATAAATCTTAAAAAAATGCTCAATGTCACTTAGCATCAGGGAAATGCAAATTAAAACCACAATGAGATATCACCTTACCCCTGTTGAAATGGCTTTTATTATTAATACTTAATCTCTCTGAGCTTCAATTCCTTCATGTATCATTCAGTGGTTCTGTTTGCCAAGTGTTTACATTTCTCTGCTGTTCCAGATGCCTGGTAGGATTATACTTCTTGACCTCCTTGGTTTGGGCAAGGCCATGTATATGATTAGCTGTGGCCAATGGATTGTGGGTGACATTTGGAATTATTTCTGCACCAGAGCATATTTGTTGGTTCATGGTACGAACTGAACTACTTTCCCTCAAAATTCATATTTTGAAGCCCTAACCCCGCAATGTGATAGTATTTGGAGATCATGAGTTTGGGAGATCCTTAGGTTTAGATGACATATTTATGTTTAGGAGGTAAGTAGGTCATGAGGGTGGAGCCCTTATAATGGGATTAGTGCCCTTACAAGAAGAGACATCATAGAGCTCATGTGCATGCTTTCTCACTTTCTCTCTCTCTCTCCCACTCTCTCTCTCTGCCATGGGAATATACACAGTGAGAAGGCAGCCCTGCAAGCCCTCTGCAAGAAAATAAATTTCTGTTGTTTATCTCATCCAGTCTATGGTATTTTGTTATGGTAGCCTGAGTTGACTAAGACAGTTTGAGACCCTCCGAAGTCCTCTCCTTCTCGGGCACAGTGACTGACCATTTTCTAGATGGCTGTTCCATCAGTTTAGGTCTTTGAGTCATTCTGATAAGAATTGCTCAGACTCCAACACCCACCATTTCATGGACATATAGTCAGAGTGAGAAATAAGCCACTGAAGTTTGGGGGTTGCCTATAAGCATAACATTACTCAGCTTCTCCTGACTCATATATCTCATGTGTAAATTAAAACAACACCCTCTTAGGATTTTTATGAGAGTTAAATGAGATAATTTTTGCAATGCTTGACATATAACAGGGACTAAAAATGGCAACTATAATTCTTAAATAATAACAAAAGGTTTTGAGAAAGTGTGGAAAATTTGTATAAAATGAAAGCTATTGTGTCTGTTCATCCTGAGAGGTAAGTTATACCCTGCTTTCAAAAGTGAGGCACTTTATTTGATGCTATAAATAACACTTTCTAATAACTTGCGCTTTTGCACTTATTTCTTGTCATCGTGTTATTAGATACATGCTTTGGGTTATCTATAAAGAATGAAACAATGAAAAGATTCAAGCAGGAGAGAGACTGACTATTGAGATAAAAATGAGTTAAAGAATAAGTAATTTCTCAATGAGAAGAATACATTATAATTATTATGAACACACATTCCATTGTTCTTAATAAACAAAGGTACAAGGTTTTAAAGAGATAGGAGATTTAGTCTGAACAGGGTTTCCAAAAATATTTTCTAAAGAACACTAGTACTTCCAATGCTCTGTGGAAAAATATTCTATTCCTGTATAAATTGGAAAAACTACCCTTCATTGTGATTAATATTGCATATTATCCAAACAATTCTTCAGTATAGAAATTCATTTACCTTTATTTCTATATGTCCCACAGTTCTTTATGGTAGAGCACATTTTTGTTGTCGTTTCTTGGCCATAGTATTTTGCAGAACAAATTTGGAATGCTGAAATGAGAGAAAAATAGATTATTTAAGCTACATGTAATATAAAATATCACAAGTGACAACATTCCTTAACCATCGACAGGCAATATTTAAAACCCCGTAAATGTACTCATGGTCTTGCTATTTTGCTCAATTTTATTCATCCGATACCACTTTAATGAGGTACCAAATGTATCATTTATGATTTTACTTAATATTTTTCTTAAATACATTCACTGTAATTTTCCACATGAAGAAAAGGACAGAGTTTTCAGGAAGAAATCTAAGAAGCAATAATTAGGAAACTAGAGGGAAAATCAGAAACGAATAGTGTCCGGCTGTGCTACTTTAAGTCATTTAAACACCCTAAGCACAAAAAGATCGTCGCATCATTCCCAAATGTACTTTGTAAAACTAATCAACCTCAAATGAAGTATAATAAATAAATTCTGATATATAATAATAAATAATAATAATAAATAATAATAATAAATAATAATAAATTCTAATAATAATTCTAATAATTCTAATTCTTATAATTCTAATAATTCTAATAATTCTAATAATTCTAATAATAAATAAATTCACATCATGGCTATTTTGACACCTTCATTGAAATATCAACTTCTTTAAAAAAAAATTGCCTCTTTTCCTCTTCCCCCACCTCCCTCCCTCACTTCCTCCCTGAGCATATGTTTAGAGTGTCTACTGGAAAAATAAATCATGGAAACAAAGAGAATCTTTATAGAATCCAATAAGAGGAAGAAATTAAGACTGGATTTGGAATTGCCTATACGAACTGACATCTAGGAAGTCTCTGGTGTCCTTAATAACAACATGATCAGAGGAGGGCCAGAGGATGGCATCACCCAGCACAATCAGTAAATCAGGCAGGGTGATAGACAAGGCTAGGGCTTTGGTGTTGGGGGTGGGGGTGAAGGGAGGAGAGAGGATCCCACTGGCTTCCAGAGCCCTGCCCCTGAGAGATGACTTACAAGTTCATGAATTCCCACCGCCCTCCCACCCCCATACCCCTAGCTCCAGCTTCCATCCGAGTACTTTCTTCTCATCCACTTCACTCTCTACCAACAACAGCTCCTGTAAGTCCAGGATCACGCACGCACACACGCAGGCTTTCTCTGTCAGGCGTACAAAAGTTTGGCCTCATTGGGAAAGTCTCCCCCCTACCTCCACCCAACCCCCTCTCTGCTATGTGGAGACTGCTGAGCTCGCCGCCCCTTAAAGCCCAAATAATTCTCTAAGTAAACTTCTAGTACCAACTAGTGCCCCTCCTACCAGAGTACAGTCCACCAAGGCAGGAAATAAAAGTTGGTGGGAAGGCTGAGACGCAACACAGAGTGTGGTCAAACTTCAGCCTGAACCGGGGCGAGATCACAGTTGGAAAGGCTTTCTACAACTGTAGGTCTAACTCCTCAGAAGGTCAATTTCAGGAGACCTTCCTCACACCTAAAGGGTGGGTCTTTGTACGTGACCTTACTCAAGAAGTCATAACCCGCGGAACCACCTGACCTGTATTCTGGAGCGCTTAATCTTCACGTGACTGAGACGGCTGAACCTCACGTGACCGTAGCTGGGCACATGACCATAGGATCCACGTGAGCAGCAGCAGGTCATCTGTGTGACCTCCAGAGTCACATGATGGTGAGGGCCACAAGAGAGCAGGATCCATGGGACCCACAGCATTAGGAACCCACAATCTTTATTTGGCTGAGAGACCTCAGCCAGCCACATGACCAAAAGAAGGTACATAACCATAGTATTCATATGACTAAAAGTGGTGTGGTGCCAATGTGACTTCAAAGGGAATATGGGGGCCTGTCACTTTAAGGTTAGTGGCTGCTCTGCAGCATTAATTTGAGTCAGGTCGTTAGAAGCCAACAGTATGCACATGAGAGGGTCCTCGTGATCTGCTATAGTTCATTGGACCGTGCTGTTCATGAGAAGAGACCTGTAGATTTGAGATTGCCAGCATTACTGGGCTCCCCAGCGATGGTCATATTCTAGAAAGTACTGAAAGAGCCTTACTCTTGACTTAATTTCAACCAGGACTAAAGGAAATTGAGCCTCAAAAGTCATCTTTACTTAATTATTAATTTGGAAAAAATGTATTTCTTGATTACTATGTACCAGGCATTTTAAATTTAATTGTGGCAATTCTATGAAGTAGATTCTATTACTGTTCCAATTGTACATATGGGCTAATTGAAACAGAGGTGTTAAGTCACTTGCCTAGGAGAGAAAGAGGTCACAGAGCTTGTAAGTGGTGAAACCAAAATTTATCGCGAGGCAGATTGGCTCTAGAATCTGTATTCTGATTACCTATGGGCTCCCTAAGGAAATTTAATATTAATTCAGCCTTACTAATTCAGAATTGGAAAGCCAGTACTAGTTACTGAAAATTTGAGATCATGAAAGATCTCTTTGGAATGTTTAAATAATTTCAAGTACTATCAGTAATTAGTACCGATCAAACACAATTGAATTTAAAGACCACAGGAAATGTATAGATATAAATGTATCAATAACATATATTTGTTTATAAAATGGAGTATTCAATGCAAGATGTTAGTTGAAAACAGTTTTTTTCTATTAAAAAACACTAAAAACGAAAAAAGCTGGGCTCAGTGGCTCATGCCTGTAATCCCAGCACTTTGGGAGGCCAAAGCAGGAGGATCGCTAGAGGCCAGGAGTTGGAGAGCAGACTGGGTAAATTAGCCCAGCGTGGTGATGTGCATCTGTAGTCCCAGCTACTCCAGAGGCTGAGGTGACAGAATCACTTGATCTTAGGAGTTGGAGGCTGCAGTGAGCTATGTTTGTGGCAATGCACTCCAGCTTCGGTGACAAGAGTGAGACCCTGTGTCTTAAGAAAACAAAAGAAAAAAAAAACACTAAAAGAAGAAAATATTGCAAAGTTTAAAATATCATACATGGCTCATCCCTGATTTAAAAAATACATATAAAAGAGTGGAATCCGAATTAATTAGACTTTACTGTATTTATATTCTGTCTGTACCTCCCTAGAAAGGACAGAGAAAAGAAAAGGAAAATATACATTGTAGTTTTTTTTTAAAAAAAATGCAATTTCTCAAACACATCTTTTGATCATTTGCATGGGAAACTGCAGCTTCCTCTGTATGTCCAAAATAAATTTGACGTAGTCTTTCTGACTTTCTAGCTTAGGCAAACTTAATGCTATACACGTGTTGAAGTTATACACGTGTTGAATGCTATACGCTATGAATCTAGTTATTTTGCTAGATTCCTGAAATGTGGCATGGCTACATAAGTTAGCTACAGAAAATTCAACAGACCAAATTTTGCCTATACTAGTAAGGACAACAGACCGTGTTTGTGGTCCTAAGCCTATTGAAGGAAGTTGTAATTTTTTGGAATGAAGAATAGGAGGAGATGACAGTATTTGTGCAGATATTTGGGTCTTAGATAATTTAGGAAAATTATTTATTGGATACATGTGAATGCAAGGTATGAAAATGGAGCCACATATTTACAATGGAGCCTATTATGAAACTTCAAGTTGGATTTCAGAAGCATCTATATACAGTCATAGGATAGAATCTGACATCAAAACTTGACGTCTGTCCCAATTCTAGTTGCTATCATTACATACATTTAGACAAATTCACAGTGTAAAGACAGAGTAGAATTACATCTAGCCCACCTGTGCTCAATTGGGACTTACATCTATTGATGGTGATTAGGGTTGACTTCTTTCATCAAAAGACAAACCCTGGAGTTCTAATTATAACTTAAAATTATTTTTAAAAAATAATTAAAACTTAAGTCAGATTTTGCTTCTATCAGACCTGATACTCCTATCATTCATTCTTTCTCTGAGATGATTATCAGGAGTTTGTTAGGATTTTAAAAATATATTTAGTGACAGTAAAGGGGCTGTCATCACTCTCCAATATACATTTGAAGGGGAGTAAGTCTATGGAAAACCATCTATATGTACACGGTTTATATGTGCTGGGCAGGTTGATGCTGCATTTATTTAGGTGAGTCAGGTTGCATTCTTGTTGCATGTGATTTGGCAGGATTCTACCAAGAGTGTTGAAATGAATGTCCGAATGGAGACATTCTCTCCCTAAGAGACAAGGACTATATTGCAAGGCTGTCAGTTACCTAAAAAGTCAGAGCTGTAAAATAGCTTCCATGGAGTCCGAGTCAGGTAATGTGAAGACTGTGCTGTAGACAATGTGCTTTCAAATGAAGCATACATTTTTCCCTGAATCCTATACTTTGGCTTGATTGAAAGGGATTTTAAGAGGTTTAACAAATGGTAACGATAATTTTTCATGGTCACTTCAAGAACATCTATTTTATTTGTTTTTCTCTCTCAAGGGATTTCCAAGTATGCAATGAAATAATCTCAAATTATAATGTTGTTTCATAGTTTGTCATGTCCCTCCTAGGTACATACCAAAGAGAAATGAAAACATGTATATATAAAAACTTGTACATGAATGTATGTAGAATCATTATTCATACTAGTCAAAAACTAGAAACAACCCAAATGACCATCAGCAGAAGAATAGATAAACAAAATGTGGTGTATCCATACAATAGAATATTTTTCAGCCTATAGAATGAGGGACATAATGACACATGCTACAACACGGATGCACCTTGAATACATTATACTAAGTAAAAAAAGCCAGACACAAGACACCAAATATTGTATGATTACAATTATATGAAATGTCCAGAATAGGCAAATGCAGAGATAGAAAACGTATCTGTTATTACCTAGGGCTGGAAGTGGGTGCAGGAATGAACTTCATTCAAGCATGCTGGGACTTTGTGGGATGATGGAAATGTCTAAAACTCAATTATGTTGATGGTTGCACAACTTAGCATATTTACTATAATTCATCAAATTGTACCTTTAAAATGCATGAATTTTCTTGTCTATAAATTGCTTTGCAAGAAAGCTGTTAAAACTATGGTATTGGCCTTGTCTTCTGTTGTACCACAGTAATGACCAATATTTTTCATATAAAGGCCTTGATGCATGTGTTTGAGATAAATATGAGTAAATATAAAACTATAGCTGTATGCCAGACATTCTGACTCAATGTCCTGTGTTCCTCCAAGCGATGACCTTCCTTCCACACATACTACCTCAGGTTTCTCTTATGTGCAAAAGTTGATTTGTATCTCATTATTTCCACATTTTTCAACTGAGGCAGTGAGTCCATGAGAGTTCCAGGATTGCCCTCCGTCACACAATGTCAGCATTATTACTTTTTTCACTCCTCTGTGAGTTTTTTCACGTGCCTGCACTTGGGTAGTCTAAATGTCACTATCTTATGTGTCAGTATGGCAATTCCTATCAAAGGGCTGTATAGCTGCACATCCTTTGCACCAACAAGTTCCCTTTTAGACATTTATCTTCAGGACATAGTGAAGGATGTTAATGAAGATCTGCTTATAAGAACTAGATAATTCACTTCTTTCAGTTCTGGATCTGAATTTGGGAAGGGAAACTAAATGGGATGCATAGCCATGAAGGTTCAGAAGGAAGCAGAGGAAAATGTAGTTGTCAGCAGAAAGACACACACATACACACACACCCATGCACCCGCCAGGTTCTGTTAACAATACTAGAATTCTAAGATGGTTTGATGGGCTCAAAGAGGACACACGCAGCTCACCAGTGCAAACAGCCACAGGAACTCTGCCCTGAACTACACCCTTTAGCAGTGTACAGACACTGAAAAGATGCCATCTACACAGCATAGATAATAGGGAATATCAGAACACTCTAAATAACATGAGGTAGTGAAAATGACGTGTCATATCCATAAGATGGAATTCTAGGCAGGCAGCAAAAATGAGTTATAATGAAAACAACGATGAGAAGTGGTCTGTTGCTGATATATTTTTTTGGACATGAGGTCTTGCTATGTTGACCAGGTTGGTCTTGAACTCCTGAGCTCAAGCAATCCTCCCGCCTCAGCCTCCAGAGTAGCTGGTGTTACAGGGATGTGCCACTCTGCCCAGATTATTTTTAATGTGTGGGGGAACAGGTACTTTTATAAAGAGATGTTAAGAATATAAATTAGTGATAGTATTTTGAATTCATTTTGCTAATATAAAACTTTATAGTTTGCAAGATTTTGGAAGGATACTTTCAAGAACTTACAAAGAAATGCTTACAAAGTTATTTACATATATGAGCAAGAGGTTAAGAGTATTATTGTTTGACATAGAACCTATGGTAAGGGAACTACATATTCACCTGTAGGGTACCGGTGAAATAAAGTATGAGGAATCACGTGATTGTGAACAAATATGAACCTGAAGGAGCCAATCCTTCAAATGGATCCTGAGTGGCTAACTGTGCTTAAATTCAAATAGAGCCAAGTGGCCATTTGCTGACTAGAGGTCACACACATACTCCCCCAAAACGCACAAGCTCACCTGAACCAACAAATCAGAGTTCTCTTGCCTCAACCAATCAGGGATTAGCTGTATTGACCAATCAGGGCTCAGCTGCATTGGCCTGTCAGAACTAAGCGAGTTTCAATCCTTCATTTGCATACATGTACCTGATTTGGACCCTCGGAGGGAATATCTGCTGAACCATCCGTTTGCTCTCTGCAATGTACATTTGATTTACACCAAAGGTTGGGTCTCCTTGGTTTGCAAACTGTTCACTGGTATAAAGTCCCTTTGCTAGAAAATTCCTTTTCAGAGAACTTTTGTTGACAGATGAAATACTCATTCACATGAAAATAGTGAAATTATGTTGAAGATGATTTCAAATGTTATCATAGAAATGTATTTACATGGAAACATGTCATAATAAGGTTAGAGGCGGGTTACTAAAATCTTAAATGGCCTGACTTCATTTTTGCTTGCATAAATCTCTAGCCATTATCTATCCAGGGGTCTCAAAGCATAAAACTTAACATTATCTTGTTTTTCCCATATACAGCTTTCACTTCAGCATAGTATGAGGCTACATTTTATGTCTGAATACCTCAGTATCCCTGTATACTGGGAATGACCTTTTTTCTACTCAGATTTTCATTAAGTTCTGTCCGGTGGGCTTCGGCCACAGCCCCACCCTCCCAGCTCCCTACTCAGAGACGTTCAAACTGCAGTTGAAGCTTCTATCACGAGGGGGCACCATTATCAAACTGCAAAGAGGTGTATACAAGGAGCAAAAAATACAATACTGTACCTCCGTTAGAACCCAGTTTATAAATGGATGTGCAGAATGACTTTAATTCTGTCAGGAAAAAGCTCTGATAAATGTAAAAGAAGACTGTAAAAACATATACTGTGGAGCAGCCATACAATGAAACACCAGGTATCATGTGCATGCCTTGGCTGTCACCAGCAGGCATAAGGCAGCACAGGGCAGGTGGCAGGTGACAGAGAGAAGATGGAGACGTTAGAGTGGGATCGGGCAGCTGTGTCCATAGTGTCCTGGAGAGGGGATGGCTGAGAGAGTGTGGGAGAAGGTCTGGGAAGCCTGTTCAGGGGTGGGTAATAGAGGGTGAACACCCTGCTCTCTGGGAAGGAGCCCTCTTACAGTGTGTGTGGACATTTCAACCTTCCTTCCTGATGAAGGAAGAGATTTATCAGTGAATGTGATGTGGATTTGGAGTTAATAGCAAATGAAACTGCTTTAATATACATATGAATTTTCTCAACAGAACTGTTCTAATACTAAACAAATCATCCAACCTCAACAAACCTCCTTAACCTTCTTTTCAACAATTATCACATCCTAACTCATGCAGCTTTAAAAAGTTCACATAGGGACTGTACTTCTACTCCCAAGGCCTGATGATCCCAGGGTGGACATGAATATAGCAGGATCACTACCAATGTGTAGAAAATTCCAGAAAGCTTTGGCCTATACAATAGAATCCATGCACATCCCCCCCACCCAAACCCCTTATCTCTTACTCAGCCCCATGGTTGACTTTCACTCCTGCAATTCTGACTCTGATCACCAGGTGGCGATCAAAAGACACATACTGTTGGGGAGGTTCATGTCAGTTTACCCTGTGGTTTATCCTTCCTGCAGAAGGGAGCCAGGCTTGGTGCCCCTTCCCCTTGCGTCAGGGTAGATCTTACCGCAGGGCCCGAAGCAGAATCTCTTGAAGCTCTTGTTGCTTCCATCCTTTAGGAAAACTTAAACTTAAGGAAAGGATTGAGCTGCTTGGACCTGGTAGGGAGGGTTGGACTTCTGAGGACACGGAGAGGGGAGAGGAAGAGAGATTTCTCCCAGACAGAGATGTGGCCTCAGGTCTACAGGTCGCTCTAGCAGAAGGGACCTGACCACTGCTCCATATCAACACTTGAGGTGGAAGCATGGATAGTCCATCAAGTTTGGGCATCCAGTCATGAGCCAGATTTTCCTGTTTGGATGGCAGGATGGATGGAGCAGGGTCAGAGGTCCTGAAGACACCAAGCTAGCTATGGAAATGGTCAACTCAGCCCTGAGTAGTGTGACCACATGAATGATGATGGCTGGAGCCTCCCTAACTTGTATCTGGAGGATAAGTTCTCACAAATGATCATGCATTGGCAAAGAGCATAAGCATTTAACATTTTAAATACTTACTGTGTAGTTGAAATTTAAAATGCCTTTAGTAACGTACATCCCAACTAACTACAAGATGAGAGCACCCGTTTTACCAGATCTGTGCTAAAGATTATTAATATTTCCTAATGTAATATTTCATTTCTGTAATGTTAGAATACTTTTCATTTTCTCCATCTATTTCCATATAAATGGCATATTTCACATGTGCATTTCTAAATGCATAGATAATGGTCCCACTTTATGCTTCAGAATATGTCCTGGAGTAAGTATAGCATTTGACAAGAAAACCTGATCAGTGAGTTTGCCTTTATGCTGTGTCCTGTTTAAATTGAAATTGTGTAGTGACAACAACACCACGTACTGCTGGGGAAGGACGAAATGGCATAGCGTGTCTTTGCAGAGATACTGGGCAACATCTATGGGAGAAGCAAGTGAGGCCCTGTCAGCTGCTGCCTTGTCAGGTCTGCCCTGCAGAGTGTTGTGAACATTCGTAAATGTGGTCACAGAAGCATGGCTAAATATCAACACAGCCCCAAAGGCACCTCAGAAACACTATTTTCAGTGTAAAAATTTCCATAAGTGGTATATGAATATATTACTTACGTAGTTAGAGCTTAAAATGTGCAAATCAAGCATGTGCTTTGTTTATGGATGTATTCACATGTAGTAAAATGTGGAACAAAGTGTGAGAATGATGAAAACAAATTGTGGATAATGGTTCCCTCTGAGGGTGAGGCAATCAGAGAAGTTATGCAGGGGCATACACTCTCTCTAATGTTTTACTTCATAACCTTGGCCGTGTACATGTTTGCCTATTATGATATTTACTATATCTTTTAAAATGTCTGAAATCTAACATATTCAACATGAATAAATCTCTAATGGGCTTTATCTCTGATTAAAATGTAATCCAACATCCATTCAGAAAATGTGGAAAATGCATTCAAATACCAATATGAATATATTCATAAGTTTCAACCCCACTATGCAGCAGTAAAAGCTGTTACTCCCTTTATTATCATCTACACATTTGTACAGACACATCCTGCATGTGCATTGAATATGGGTTTGCCTTAACTGGATTGTATTCATTTTCTATAGGTGTGTAACCACAAATGTAGTGGCTGAGAGTTACACCTATTTATTAGCTCACAGGTGTGTATGTCAAAAGTCTGGCATGGCATGATCTTGTTCTCTGCTCAGGGTGTCACAAGGCTAGTAAGGTGTTGATGTAGTCTCTGCTGAGGTCTCATATGGAGGTTTTGGGAAAAAATCTGCTTCCAGGATAATTTTGTTGCTGGCAGAGGTCATTTCCTTGTGGCTATTTGACAGCAGTCCCCATTTCCTTGATGGCTGTCATTTGAGGGTGCTCTCAGCTCCTAGGGACTAGTCTACTTCCCTCCATGTGGCCTCCTTCTTCCAGCCAGCAATGGTGCATTGAATGCTCCCTGTGATTTGAATCTAACTTGCACTCCTCTGAACAGCTAGAGAAAATTCTCTGCCTTTAAGTGACTCTGACTAATTAGGTCAGGACTATGCAGATAATTTCTCTTTTGCCAATAAGAGAACATAATCATAGATAATAATGTCTCTGGTCTTGTCACTCAAGTCTTCTGTCTAGTATCCATGTCATCTTGCCCTGTACTGTCCCTTCCACCTTGGAATCAGTGGAAAACTGCTTTTCTGGTGTCAAACTAGATGGTAAACTAAAGGGACAGGAAGGCAGATGTAGTCATAGGAAATGACTTCCCTTTCCCATCTCCCACATGTAACTCATCCCACAGCTCAGAACTGGCCCAAAGTTCATAGGCTATGGAGGTAAATTTGTGCTCTTGCTGTTACCTTTCCACGTGCTCTCTATGCAGTAATGCTCTTTGTTTTAGGTCAATGTCATCTTCTCTCTGGGAGGGAGGAGGCAGGTGGGCCCTGACTCATATGTGTTGAAGTCTAACTGTGTCCCATAAGCACTTTACAGGTTTTATCATTTAACCCTTGGGACAGCACTGTGAAGAAGATACATTGAATCCCATTTCACAGATGACCAAATTCTGGCTCACAGAGGCTAAGACCCTCTCCAGATAAGGGGCGCAGGATTGGAATGAGGTTCCATTTCTTGCCATCCCCACAATATAACCAGCAGCTTCCCATTTGGAAGATGATGGTTTTATACTTCCCCAGTATTGTGTCCTATGGGTACTCACTTAATAGCCCCTCATGTTGAAGAAGTTATGGTGGAGATGGAATCCTGCCCTTGGGGCCATAAGGCCTAACTGTGGGGTCACATGCATTGGCTGGTACTTGAAGTCCCTCCCAGGCCCACGGACCTCACTCCACTGACATCAGGCTTGGGCACATACATGACTAGTTGTGGCCAATGAACTATGCGGGGAATGGAGTGTGCCTTTCCCAAGCAGAAGTGACAAGAGCCATTGAGGGGTTTCACCAGTACACTTTGTCCCTCTGCCTCAGCAACATCCCAGATTTCTTGTAAGGTAATTTAACTTGTTTAATCCTCCAGCAGCACTAGAATATGAGAATTTAAGTGATGACAGGAATGCTTTGGAATAGGGAAGCTAAATGACTTATACCAAAATTTAGCCTGCTAGATCACCTCAAATCACATGCCTTAGCCCTGAGTCAGTAGCCAGAAGAAAGTATAGGCTTTAGCCACATCACACAGAAAGCCATTTGTCAGGCACTGGAACAAGTATCTTCTGCCTTTCACTCCATTGCTATCTCCAGAGACTTTGCTGTTTTCTGGGAATTTGTCTTTAGGGAGCCACAAAAAGAACCCACATACCCAAATAATGGTCCCTCTTGATGCTAACTCTTAAGAAGGCCCCAAAGAGGTCAGTAAAGGTACACTGATTCTATGGAAATGAGGTGGCAACAATCACTCATTCCACTTACATTGGACAACTCTACAATACAGAAGAAGCACCTACCCTTATACACATGTGAGTCTGTGTGAGTTTATTATTGCTCTGTGAAAGGGTTGTATATGCAAAGGGGTCCCCAAATGCAGAAGGAGCAGAGAAACCAAAGGACAAGGCAGACAAATCCAGTTTGTCAGTAAAGGGTGATTTTAGGGGAACTTACGGACAGAAGCGTGGTCTTAGGTGGCAGTATGGTAGATCTCCACATCATTACTCTCCACACCCAGAGCTCACATACCATAGGGAAAGGGAGTACATGCTCTATAGAGACAATTAAAGGCCACCCTTTCAACCAGGCAAGAATGCTATGTGCTTCATAGCCTATAGTTTGTATGATAACATCAAGGTTGCTTTGATCAAAAGGCAGGACTTATAGTGAACACATATTTGTACACTAAGGATGGTAAATAAAGTGGAAATCAGGATGCATTCATGGGACATGGTGTTAATTAGAAGTCAACATTTGGCAGATTAGCATCCAAGATGGAGTCACTTTTGTCTCCACACTCCATCCCTCTAACCTGGCTCTTACGGTCTCATGTGCTCACCTCTTTCCTGATGGTCCCTGAGCTTCGGTGTAGGGCTGGTGGGGGGGCGATGCAGTCATTACAATGATATGGGCGACGTGTTGCATCAATTTGTTATCTACTTGTAAGCAGAGGCCACAGCAACAGTACAAACAGGTGATAATACCTATGCCAAGTATAAGATACAAAATTAATAATGATTTTTGCCACCATGTTCCCCTGGAGCCAAACCAGGAGGAGAGCCACTGGGAGAAAGAAAGGGTAGAGTGGCTCATTGTAGAAAGATTTATTTCTCCTTTCATAGGACAGAGCAGCAATAGGAACAGAAGACTATGTATGGGAATACAAGTGTTTAGTAGGTACTTAATAGGTCTTCCCCATCAAGCGAAATGACTGTGGTAGCTACATCTCTGTTGGTTAGGACATAGGCAGCCTGAGGATAATGGGGTGGCATACACATGAAACATGTTGCCCAAGAGGCAAAGGTGCTGGTATTATCTGTAATGTTACAGGGGCAGCAAAGGACCGTGTCAAACAGCTGACCAAAATGCCCCTTAAAAAGAGCTGTGTCAGTAGATCTACCATTTGATCCAGCAATCCCATTACTGGGCATCTACCCAAAA
>VBSM01003151.1:59178-76441 GCA_008086735.1 Cheirogaleus medius | reverse complement strand
CCGCCTCGGCCTCCCAGAGTGCTAGGATTACAGGCGTGAGCCACTGCGCCTGGCGAGTATGGATGTCCTTTTAGGGCACATTTTACAAACGTCTGTGAGAGAATTCTGCCTACAGGTTCATGCAGTTAAAGCTATTTTAAGAGGGAAAGCAAAGTAGAAACCTGTACGTGTCCCTCTCCCATGGCATATTATTAATGTGAAACAATAACATCTTCCTGGTGGGATAGAAGAAATTATAGACACCATACAGGAACTGTCAAAGCTAGTATTATTTAATATTTGGCCAGCCTATAGCCCCTTCAATAGTCCTGTATGGCCAGTAAGAAAACCTGATGACACCTGGTATATGATAATAGACTACCAGAAACTAACATAGGTGGTTCCCGAGATATATGCTGCTGTGCCTAATATAACTCAAGTGATACAACAAATAATACAAAATATAGGCACTTATCATGCTGTGTTAGATTTGGCTAATAACTTCTTTAGCATCCCATTATATCCTGACTCACAGGCATTTCACTGATGATATCATACTAACCTCTGAAGACTTGTCATTGCTATAGCAACACCTTGATACATTGTGCACCTTTCTCCAATCCAGAGAATGGCCCATCAAACCTGCAAAAGATACAAGGCTCTGGACCTGCTGTAAAGTTCCTAGGGGTCACTTGGTCAGGTAAGACACACCTTATCCCATGCTTATCCCAGTCTATTTTTTCTTTGTTTATCCTAGCTGAGGTCAGATCATACCACATTTGTTTCCTGGTAGTCTTAAGTGGGCCTTTTATACCTCTCTTTTTTAGTCTGGCAGACTTGGTTTCTCCCTTTTCCCTTTTTCCTGTAGTAACTACTTGGATTTTATCCCTTTTCTCTTCAGTTTCTCCAAGATCAGCTATAGCTTTCCCCATGTCATACACATCTTGTCCAACAAGGGGGCTCAAGAGGGATGTGAGAGGGCCATGTCATTCCCGGAGGGCACTTTGTCTCATTTTTTTTCAGCTTTACTCCCTGCTAGGGAGATGCCATCCCCACTGGTGTCCCATAGCCACACTATCCATGTGGCTGTGCTTTCTCTCAGCACCTGGTTAAAAGTTTTCCCTATGTCCAATAATTCTGCTGAGAGCTGCATGTGTTGGGCTTTTGCTTTCTGATGCGTGAGTGGTCTTGCTCTCAAAAGGTAAGGATAAGGCCAGGTGCAGTGGCTCATGCTTGTAATCCCAGCACTTTGGGAGACCAAGGCAGAAGGATCACTTGAGGCCAGGAGTTTGAGACCAGCCTGAGCAACATTGTAAAACCCTGTCTCTACCAAATAATTTTTTAAAAGATCAGCCAGGCGTGGTGGTGGTGCACCTGTAGTCCCAGCTACTCGGGAGGCTGACACAGGAGGATCCCTTGAGCCCAAGAGTTTGAGGTTGCAGTGGGCTATGATGACACCATGGCACTGTAGCCCAGGCAACAGAGTGAGACCCTGTCTCAAAAAGAAATAAATAAATAAATTAATTAATTAAAGGGGAGGATAATTATTCTCCTCTTCCAAGATAATCTCTATGTCTTCATCTGAGTCACCAGTTGATTCCCAAGGATTCAAAATATTGGCATCCCAGTCTGGCTTTGAAAGGACAGCTTACACTTTTGGCCAGTGCAGCTTCCTCCCTCCCAGCCATACAAAGCACAGGCTAGGGTTTCCAGCTTCATTTCCTGAGTTTCGAGCTCATCTGCCAAGCTAGACGCTAACATGGATATGGAGAGTCTCACATGCTATTCTAACTGTAATTCTTCCTCTAGTTTTCATACCTGGTACAGCCCAGCTGGATCTCTTGCCTACTGCCCAATGAAGCCCAATATACTGAGACAGCAGGTGTTGTAGCAGAGAAAGACTTTATTTCACAAGGGGCCTGGTGAGGAGATGGGAGTAATTTCTCAAATCCATCTCCCCAAGAATTTGTGAGAAAGGGTTTTTAAAGGTAGTTTGGTGGGCAAAATGGGCTAAGGAATTGGGTCTGCTGATTGGTGGGGGACGAGCTCATAGGGTTGGATGCAGAAATTATCTTCTCAGTTGGGAGGTTTCCAGAGTAGGGGTTTTCAGGGCTGTTGGATCTGTTCCCACGCCTATCCAGGGTCTGGTTGGCATCAGTAGGTCGCTAAGATGCAGTCTGAAAAACACCTTAAAGACCAGCCTTAAGATTTACAACAGCAATGTTATCTCTAGAATCCCAAGTCTTGGGATTTACAACAGTAATGTTATCTATAGAAGTAGTGGATATGAGTCACTAATCTTGTGCCTGCCTGTCAAGGAGCATAGTGTCATTAAGTAGTAACCAGTTACAGCAGCAACGAAGTTAGGGAACAGTGGCTGGTTAACGTCTGGCTATATATAGATATATTTATAAAAATCAGACTTGATTATTATTTATACTTTGTGGCTCTACATCATTTTAATATAGATGGTTTCATACCCTCACCTCAACAGCTATCTGTGTTTTTGTGGCTACTTGTGCAGCCCATAACAGCAGAGAACTAACTGTTGTCACCTCTCAGAAACCTTTCTTACCATGGTGGATAATATGGCTTTTTACCAACAGGTGTTCTAGACCCTCCAGCATTTTGCGGGTGTGCCTGTACTTACATGGCAGTCCACAGGCATCTACTAATAGTTAGTGGGCAGTGCTACCTCACATAAATAAGGAAGGAAATCCTGGGATTTTCCCCGCCAATGCTTCCTTCTCCTTGCCCATACTTTGGTTCCTGGGCTTCTCCTAGCTAGCTCGCCAATTGTTTTGTGAAAGGGCCGTATATGCAAAGCAGCCCCCAAACACAGAAGGAGCCAAGAAGCCAAAGAACGAGGTAGACAAATCCAGTTTGTCAGTATAGGGATATTTATTGGGGAACTTGTGTTTATGAGCCTTGGTAGAACACGTCTTGAGGGAAGAATGAGTTAGAGCAGGGAATTGAGGGGAAAATAGGAGGTTGGGAGGACGTGTGATTAAAGTCGTCTCAGAAGCAGAAGCTAGGAAGTGGCATGAGAAGGAAACTAAATCTCCAAAGGTCAGACACTGTGGTAGGCACTTTACAAGTCCTTACAACAGTTCCCTGATCAGTATTCCTCTTTGGGGAAAATCCTGGGATGGTATAGAAAAACCTTCCCCCAAACTGAGATGGTGCTGAGAGACCAATGAAATGACCCAGACCAATCCAGCTTGGCAAGTTAAATGAGTTTATTAAAGGTTACTTACACAGGGCTCTCATTCCTAGTCAAGATAGAAATCTTCCAGGAACTCACTCCTGGGCAGCACTAGGAGTTCTTTGGAGAGTGAGATCTACACTGCCTGCCTGTTTGTGGAGGATTAAACCTTTTTCTGGCAAGTGATGCAGATATCTCTCTCTCTCTCTCTCTCTATCATTGTATATTTAATACAGGTACAGATGAAGCATGCACAGTACTTCCCATTAGGCAGGGATTTTAGTATTACAATTAAAGTGTACTAAGGCAGCTTGAAACAGTTCAAACTGGTTTTAAGACTTATGACCATCTACACCAAAGGAGCTATATAAGAATACCCTTTGTGTTTTGTGTTTCTTTCAGATCTTTTCTTTTAATCTATATCTTTAAGCTCAAAAAAAAAAATCTGTATGAGTTCTGTTAAACATTCAAAGCCAGTGGTGGAGAACTTGTATTTTCCCCTCAATTACCTGTTCTAACTCATTCTTCCCTCAAGACATGCTCTACTAAGGCTCATAAACATTAAATATAATTTCAAAGGACACAGGTCTGGTAAGAGACAGCATGGTTATTATAATCCAGGGTTGTTGGACACCAAAGTGTGTTCTACCCTGAACCTATGCACATAGGTGTGGTTAGTAACATTTTCTCTCTCAATCCCACCTCTATTGAAATTTTGAGCAAGAGAACTCTTTGTTGTGGGTGCTGTTCTAGGCATTGTGGGATGTTTTGCAGTATCCCTGGCCTCTACCCATAAGATTCCATTAGTACCCCTAGTTGTGACTACCAAAAATGTCTCCAGACATTTCTACATGTCTCTGAATGTGGGGAACACAAGCATCCCCATTTGAGAACCACTGCTCTAGATACAGATTTTGGGGGTAATTGAATACATGATTCTGGACCCTAGAATAAAGTTCTGAGATAAAGACATGGTCTGTGGGCTTGTGGGGACTGGCATATAATGGATTGCCAATAAATATGTATTAAATAAATGCATATGGCATACAGAATTGAGGTTTTTCCATCCTTACATGAGTTCTTCAAACTGAAGTAGGATCATTCTTATAAACTGTATCTAACTCTGCACTTTCCACCCAATGCTCAGCTTTTGTTTCCCTGTGTAAAAGGCATGTGTTTTAAATGTTAAAACATGTGGTCATTGATTACATGAGCACCAAGTAAAACCAGAGCCAGCAATTTCAATATCAAGACATTTGAGCAAAGAGTGAAAGTTGATCATAGCCTACATTTCTATGCCGGAAACTATGCTATGCTAAGTACTTTAATAGCATCCATGTACTTCATCTTCACAACATCCCTTCCAGGTATTATCCATATTTATGGATCAGGAACTCAAGTCACAGAGAGGTTAATAAACTTGCCCAGGGTCACACAACTAGTAGGGGGCAAAGGCAGGGCCCTAACCTATCTGTGTGGTGTCAAATCCCATTGGTATTAACCAAAAATGTATTCTACCATGCAACAACATATATCTCTAGAGCCTCCACCAGGGCCTGACACTCAATGAATTTTTGTTTAAGTGAATTGAACTGAATGCAGTGACTGAGTGTAGAAGCCTGGTGAGCCTGCAGCATGACTGTTAAAATATTTCTGTGTACTTACCTGGAAAAGTATTTCCCTTCTAGAAACTCGAAGTGTTTTTCTGCATAAAAACGACATTATTCTCTGGCCCAGACTTAGCTGGCTGGGAGAAAAGACTGGTGGGATCCTCTTTGATAGGTGAGGCCACATGAGGTGAGGTGACTTACCCAAGTTCATCCCAGAGTTATGAGGCGAGGTCTCTACCAGGGACCCAGGGAGATCTCCTGTATGGTACCACAGGGTCCTGTTCAAGAGACTCATAAATTGTCTTTGATTCTATGTTGTCCCTCCTCTTTCAAAGGCTCAATGTAAGCATACTTCTCTGAGGTTAACTATGGGGAGAAATAATGGAACATGACTGCACATAGAACAAGAGGAAACAGGGCAATGATTTTCTTCCATTCCCACAACTCCTCCAAGGAGAAGAGAGCAGAAAACAGAAGGTCCTCCAGGGGCCACTTTTGCCTCTCTCTCTCAGTCTTTGCCCTCTTCCCCACCCTTTTTCCACCTGCCCTTTGTGACAGTATGGGATATAGACAGGAATCTGGGGTTCCCTGAGAGGGGACAAAAAGATGGGAGGTGCCCAACCACAGGAATGGTGGATCAGGAAGCACATGCCCTGGGTGCTGGCTCATCCACCAAGTGCTCCATCTCCACCTGCTTCTGTGTGCCTTGTCATCACTACCACACAGCAAAAAATGCTACACATGACAGAAATATCTATTTTCCATGGCTGACAGGGTGAAGTGACTTGTCCATGTGACCAGAGCATCACAGAGTTACTGGTTTGGGTCTGGCATTGGGATGCAGGGACATCTCCTGTCTCTTACTCCAGTGTCCTGTCCAGCAGATATAGTATGAGGCTTTTATCTCACCCCTCAGGAGCTCAAAGGAAACATGCTTCTCTCATGTAAAATGGTAGAGGGTGGCATAGAATAAGGGAATGGGAAAAGCTGAGAAACAGGAAGAAATGGGTGGATGGTGACTTCATTCCCTTACCCCAAACTCCATTCATGGGGCCTATGACTTAGTTGACTAGAAATGGTGGAACTGCCTTCTTTCCTTCCCCAAGCCCCATCAGGGCACTCTCCACACCACGTAGAAATGGCATTGACTCACGGGGAAATTAGAAATGTGTGTTGTCCTTGTCTCCACATGTTCTCTTGGAGAATGGAAAATATTTACTGTATACTGGAGAAACTCGACAGACACCACCTTAACCAAGTGATGACAGTTAACATCACCAGTGGTGTCATGTGGGCATAATGTACTCCCAGATATGATGGGACAAGATGGAACTTCATGGCACTTCAACTCAGGGGTATTTTTTCTCAAAATGTATAAGCATGGCCTAATCACAAGAAAAGTAACTGACTATGCCTGTATTCCTCATGACTGTCATCATTATGAAAGTTGCCTGGAAGTTCCTCAAGTAGATAAACATGAAGTTATCATATGGCCCAGTAATTTCACTCCTAGGTACATACTCATGAGAAATGAAAACATATATCTACACGAGAAGAGGGAAGTTCAGGTATTATCATACAGGTATTACCAGCATAGTCTGAGAGCCAATCCTTGGCTGGGCTTCCTAGCCTCAAGACTTTTAATATTCCTTATGATAGTTCCAGCAAAGCTGGCTTAAAAAGAGCCTATGTGACCAATCACTATTCTTGTATTTTATACAATTAATCAGGCCAAGTTATAATACTAAACTTATTTTGCAAGTAGATTGGTTCTACTAATATTTATCTTTGGTAGAAGTGGAGAACCAGAGAGAAAAAAATATGTTTCAGCAGAAAATTATAGCACACCTGTTATTAGATTCCAGCCCTGACCATTGTTTTTGAGTTATTATTTTCCTACAATCTGGACTAAATCCGGAATTATTTCCTGGCACAAGAAGTCTCTAAAGAAGGACTGGGTTTTAAATTTCTTCATGATGTTTTAGTTGACTCTCCAATGGAATAATTTTTTTCATTAAATTTTTATTATAATCCTTATGTGCCTTATATTTCTGCTATGTATCTCTCACTGTTTTACTTCTGAGAAAACTAAATTCGTGGTATTCTGAGGAATAGAGAAGATTTAACAAACAATAGCAGCTAGGTAAATCAGTGACTTGAGTGAAGTTCATTTTGCTACCTTGTGATTCCATTCCAATTAAGCTTTTGGCACTTTTAAAATTCCTCACTGAGATGCATCCTTCCCCCTTCCCCCACATGGGACAGGGACATAGTCCTTCCTAGCAACATAGGACTAACTTCTGAATGTAAAAGAAGCTAAAACTGTTTGAGTTCATCTGTGATGCCTTTTTTTTTTTTTGAGACAGAGTCTCACTCTGTTGCCCAGGCTAGAGTGCTGTGTGGCATCAGCCTAGCTCACAGCAACCTCAAACTCCTGGGCTCAAGCAATCCTTCTGCCTCAGCCTCCCAAGTAGCTGGGACTACATGTGTACACCACCATGCCTGGCTTATTTTTTCTAATTTCAGTTGTCCAGCTAATTTTTTTTCTATTTTTAATAGAGACAGGGTCTCACTCTTGCTCAGGCTGGTCCCAAACTCCTGAGCTCAAGCGATCCTCCCACCTCAGCCTCCCAGTGCTAGGATTACAGGTGTGAGTCACTGTGCCCTGCCTCTGTGATGCTTTCTTCAAAAGATCTTGATGAAAAGGGGTAAATGAGAAAATAAAAATATCTCAGAGCAGTTTGAGCTATGCGAGGCATGCAAAATTTATTAGGCCCAGAGAGATATGAGTATGGGACTTCCATCATGACCGTCTTTAGCACCCATGCCTAGGGGCAATCGTTTAAAGGTACTTAGCTCCTCACTAGCTGCTTCATCCATTATCTTCATCTTCCTTGATTTTATGATACAAGGGACAATGGATAGCCAATCAATAGCTTATGTTATTTTAATGCAAATTCTTGGTAAGCAACTTAGGAACTGCCTCTTCGTTTTTCCTTAAAAACCCACTTGTTACTGCTACTAATCAGAGTATATATTCAGGACAATTTGAATCTATGTTTCCTGCATGGCCATCCTCAAGTTCTGGGTCCGAATAAACTCTACACTTAAAAAATAAGTCATACATGTATGTAGCATCATCATTCATGATAGCCCCAAACCAGAAATAGCCCAAATGACCATCGACAGCTGTTTGGATAAACAAAATATGGTATATCTATGTAATAGACTATTATTCAGCCATAAAAGTGAATGAATTCTGATATAGGGTACAATTTGGATGAATCTGGAAAACACGTGAACCGAAGGAAGTCAGTTGCAAAAGACCAAATATTGTGTGATTCCATCTACATGAAATGCCCAGAATAGGCAAATCCACAGAGTCACAAAGTTTAACTGAGGTTTCTGGGGCTGGGTGTAGAATTTAACTACATTTGAGTACAATGGGACTTGTTGGGGTGATGGAAACATCTAGAATTTGATTATGGTTAGGGTCACAGTACTGCATACATTTTACTAAAAAAAAAATCACCAAATTGTATGGTTAAAATATGGATTTTATTGACTGTAAATTATATTGCAAGAAAGCTGTCAAAAATATGATATTGGCCTGGTCTTCTGTTATACCACAAGAATGACCAAATATTTTTGCACAAAGGCCTTGATTCACAAGTTTTATATAAACATGAATATATATAACACTGCAGCTCTATCCCAGGCTTACTGACTCTATGTCTTGTGTACCTGTAAGCAATGAGCTTTCCCCCCACCTCTTCTTTCTTGAGGCCATCAGTGTCTCTTTGGCCTGGGAATGCCCCCTTTTCCACTCAGACTTCAGAAAGCTCTGTCTGAAGGATTTGAGCCACAGCCCCTCCCTCCCATTTTCTTGCTCTGAGGCTCTGCGATATTTAAGTAGCAGTTCAGGCTTCTGTCACAAGGTAGCGCCAACGTACCAACGTTATCAAATTCTCTACCAACAAGCGCATGCAGGAGCAAAAAAAAAAAAACAAAAAAAAACAAAAACAAAACAGTATCTGTCCTAAAATTGAGCTTCTGAATCTACGTAGAGAATGATTCTTATTCTATCTGAAAAAACTGATCTGTGTAGAAGAAGTCTGTGTTCTCTGGGGCATCCATATGATGAAACACAGGTAGTTCTAGTGGGCATTGGCAATCACGGGTGGGAAGCCATAAGGCAGTGCAGGACAGGTGGGAGGTGACTGACAGAGGATAGGGTGCTGGTGTGGGGTATGTGCAGCTGTGTCCATAGTGACTAAAAATGTATTTTTAAAATTTAATTTTGTTTTTACAATTTTTGAAAATTTCAAAATATTATGGGGGTACAAACGTTTTGGTTACATAAATTGCTTTTCTACTGTGTGAGTCAAAGTTTTAAGTGTGCACCTCCCCCAGAGAGTGTGCATTGTACCCATTAGGTGTGAATTTACTCATCCCCTCCTCCCCTCTCCCACTTGCTTGATTTCCAATGAATGTTATTTCTATATGTGCACGTAAGTGTTGATCAATTATTTCCAATTTAATGGTGAGTACATGTGGTATTTGTTTTTCCATTCTTGTGATACTTCACTTAGAAGAACGGTCTCCAGTTCCATCCAGGTTAATACAAGAGGTATTAGTTCATTTTTTTATGGCTGAGTAGTACTGCTTGGTATACATATACCACATTTTATTAATCCATTCATGTATTGATGGGCACTTGGGTTGTTTCCACCTCTTTGCAATTATGAAATGTGCGACTATCAACATTCGAGTGCAGGTGTCTTTTTTATAGAATGTCTTTTTTTCCTCTGGGGAAATATCCAGTAGTGGGATTGCTGGATCAAATGGAAGTTCTACTTTGAGTTCTTTGATGTGTCTCCATATTATGTTCCATAGAGGTTGGACTAGTTTGCAGTCCTACTAACAGTGTATGAGTGTTCCTATCTCTCTGTATCCACACCATCATTTGTTGTTTTGGGACTATTTGATAAAAGCCTTTCTCGCTGGAGTTAAGTGATCTCTCATTGTGGTTTTGATTTGCATTTCCCTGATGATTAGAGATGTTGAGCATTTTTTCATATGTTTCTTGGCCATTAGTCTGTCTTCTTTTGAAAAGTTTCTGTTAATGTCTTTTGCCCATTTTTAATGGTTTTTTTTTTTTTGGTTTTTTCTTGGTGATATGCTTGAGTACTTTACAGATTCTATTTATCAGCCCTTTATGGGATATATAGCATGCAAATATTTTCTCTCATTCTATAGGTTGTCTGTTCACTCTAATAATTGTTTCCTTGGCTGTGCAGAAGCTTTTTAATTTGATCAGGTCACATTTATTTATTGTTGTTGTTGCTGTTATTGCATACAAATATGCAGGTCACACTGTTGAGATGTGACTATGTATTTGTTCTCTTTATGTTTCTTGCTTTTCCTATCAGATAACCCAATAACTATAGATTAAACACACAACAGAAGAATACCATATTTCATGTATGGATATTTACATATGTAATAAAAATTGTAAAGAAATGTATTAAGATTGAAATATCAACATTCTCAATAGGGATTATTACCTCTGGGCCAGAAGGAGGCTAATACAATCAGAAAGTACTTCAAATGAGCTTCAACTGTATATGTAAAGTTTTATTTCTTGAGTATACAGAAGTATGTTATGGTATTTTTAAAAAGTTTTACATCTGAAATATTTCATAACAGGCAATGTTTGTATAAGCTTTAACTCTGTTTTAAAAATGATTCACAATTTAGAAATTTTGAGATATGTAGTTAAGTCCAAAGATAAATACATAGTTAGCAACCATACCATTCACTTAAAAAAAGAATATCATATTTGTGCATTCCTCCAATTATATTTTCTATGCATGCATGTAAAATGTATATTCATTACACCTGGGTCTCCCATATCTAGACATTCAATATTTACCAAGGACCATGAAGCCAGTTTAAATGATTCCAAGTTTAAACCAAACTCTGATCCCAAAGTCCCTATCACTAACCATTGAGACGTACAATCTTTTTCTGTATAAGGGCTAAGGCCAACACAGGAAAAGTGACTCCCGACAGGCCTGTAAGTAAGGACCACCCAGGGCCCCTGATTTCCATCTGTTGTACAGCAGATTCATCTTCATGCTCAGTTATTCCGTGCTGTCTCTTTTCTGGGATTGAAATGAAGGTTCCTATTCCAGTGTCAAAATGTAAGGTAAAAAGGAAAAGAACACATAAAATAAAAAGTAACAAGGTGAGGATTTGCTTCCTCACTTCCACCATCCTGAGTATCCCATCCTACAAAGAAATGGCAACCAAGTTTATACATCATATAATTATGTATATATTTCCTATCCCACTTCTTCAAATTCAATTGACCTCTGTGAGATGTTCACATTTTGTGGGTTTTTTGTTTTTGTTTTGTTTTTTGACACAGGGTCTGGCTCTATTGCTGAGGCTAGAGTGCAGTGGCGTTATCATAGCTCACTGTTAAACTCCTGGGCTCCAGTGATCTTCCTGTCTCAGCCTCCAGAGTAGGTGGGACCACAGGCGGTGCCACCATGCTCAGCTAATCGATGTTCATATTTAAGTCATGTCTTATGGGAGGAAAAACACAGGGGAGACCATATATACATTCACGGAAATATTATCCATCACATGCTTTTTATAGTTTTGCGTATTGCTACTCATAATGGCTCTTTGAAGTAAATACAAAAATGCCCATTTTATAGATGAGCAAGGTTACGCTCACTTAGGGTAATTCACTACTACAGGTTCACACACATCTACTAAGGGGCAGAAATGGAGTTCTACTATACATATATAAATATATATATATATACACACACATACATATATTGCAAAAAATGTTCATGTGCATATAGTCTTTCCCCAAATTATCCTGTTATACATATTTTTCATCAACTTGCCTTTTTCACTCAGCATGATAGTCTAGGATATTAATTTACATATCTTTAGTTATTTTAATTTGGCATATTTTTGAAAATTTAATGAGTATGTATATTGCTTTTTATGTGAATTATCTGTTGCTTGTTAGCATTTAACCATTTCTCTATTCATCAGTAAGACTTCATTCCATATCAAGGTATTAAGTAGTGTAGTAAAGAATCTAGTATTAATATAAAAGTAACCACTAGAACAAAGCAACAACGATTCTAAATGCTAAATAAACAGAGCAAATAAAGCACAGTGCCTAGTGAAGGATTATAGAATTTCTGTTTTTAAATACAATGAGAGCTCCCAGCATGCCCCGCGCTGCAGCTACGCAGCTTGAGAACGGTAGGCTGGGGGAGGGTAGCAGAGGCGTCGTGGTTGCCATGTAGGGTCTGAGGAAGCGGCGGTAGGTGTAGAGAGCGAGGGCGCGAGTGGGCGTGTTGAGCTGCGACAGCGTCGGGGGATCTGCCTCTCTGTGAGCTGCCTAGAGCAGCGGCAGCGGTGGTGACAGCACCATGAACTGGAGCAAACCTTACACTGGCAGCAAGATCAGCCTCATCTCCAAGGCAGAGATCCGCTACGAAGGTATCCTCCACATCATAGACACCAAGAACTCCACCGTAGCCCTTGCCAAAGTTCAATCCTTTGGTACAGAAGACAGACCAACAGATTATCCAGTCTCACCTCAAGATGAAGTCTTTGAGTACATTATATTCCGCAGGAGTGCTATTAAAGAGCTCACTGTTCATGAGCCACCAAAACCACAATGTTACTTGCCTCAAGACCCAGCGATCGTTCAGTCTTCACTAGGCTCATCTACTTCTTCATTCCAGTCAGCGGGTTCTTATGGACCTTTTGGCAGGATGCCGACGTACAGTCAGTTCAATTCAAGTTCATTAGGCGGGCAGCAGTTTGGCGCTGTTGGTAGTGCTGGAAGCTCCTTGACATCCTTTGGAACAGAAACATCAAACAGTGGTACGTTATACCAAACGAGTGCAGCTGGTTTTGGCTTTACACAAGATACATCTCTAAACATGCAGTTATATCAAGGTCCTTCAAGCCCTCTGTTAGACCTTTTGAGAAAAAGCCCAACCATGGAACAAGCAGTACAGACTCCCTCGGCCAACTTACCTGCTCCAGCATCTGTTGAGAGAAGGAGCCTTGTATCAACAAGGCCTTTGCCATCTAGCAGCCAAAAACCAGCAGAGAATCAAGAGCACAGGCAAGCTGAAGTACACAAAATTTCAAGGCCTGAAAATGAGCAACTCAGAAATGAAAGACAAGTAACTCCAGGTGCTACTTTGGCTCCAGGAAGAGGGTGTGGAGGTCAACCAGATGGCAGGGGAAGATTTGGTGTATGGCAAAATGGCCCAGTGATGTTTGAGAAAGACTTTGAAACTGCAAATGCACAATTTAACAAGGAGGAGATCGACAGAGAGTTTCATAATAAACTTAAATTAAAAGAAGATAAACTTGAGAAACAGAAGAAGCCTGTAAATGGTGAAGGTAAAGGAGACTCAGGGGTTGATACCCAGAAGAGTAAAGGAAATGCCAATGAAAAAAGTCCACTCGGACCTAATTGCTATTACGACAAAACTAAATCCTTCTTTGATAATATTTCTTGTGATGGTAATACAGAGCGGAGAATAACCTGGGCTCAAGAAAGAAGATTAAATGCTGAAACATTTGGAACCCACCATTGTCCAAACCGTGGCCGTGGGAAGTACAGAGGCAGAGGAGGTGTTGGTTTCTTTAATGGCAGAGGGCGTGGTGGTGGCAGAGGTGGTTCCTTCACCACCCGTTGAGGATTTCATCGTGGATTCAGAGGAAGTCATGGGGGCAGGGAGTTTGAAGATTTTGAATATAAGATAACAAAGTTGCTGCACAGCCTATAAACAAGTCTTTGAAAATAGGACATTAAAACTAGGCATCAATTAACCTGTTCTTCCTATTATGCCTGGAGTTTTGTTTTGATACCTTGACTCATTCCATCATATTTCAAGAGGATTCAGACTGTTTAAAATTATTTTGGCAACTTGTAACACATAACACTGGTCCTTGGGACTGTAACCCTCAAATGACTCAGTATGGAGTTCATTGCTAATTATAAATTAGTAAATCTTTTTGATATTTTAAGCCATAGTGGAAAAAAATCTGGCCACTTTTATGTTTTTGTGAAGGTAATGGAATAAAGGGATCCAAAGATTTAAATAATTTTATTTTGATTTGTGTTAACTTTCTCCTTAAAACATTCAGTAGTGATAAAGATGTGTAAAACTGCACTGTAGGAGAACTGGAATATTTAAAGATGGTCAATATTTTTAATTTTTATTTTATATTTGTAATTTGATTTCATTATTAAGATCCACTACTTGGTAGCCATAGTTTAGATAATATTGTTTAGTACTGTTTGCTTACATGTTAATAACAAAACCTTTTGGAAGACCGACAAATCATGACATTGAACATAATTCTGAGGCATTCTAAGCACCAAAGCAAGTGCTATGGCAGTACCTGTGTAGACTGCTTCAAATGTCCCAGGCTGATTTCAAGAAGAAAAACTGTAAATACTAGTTCTACATGCTGTGAAAGTATGGGTTCATGCATTTTTACCAGCCCTCTGTGTCACTGGCTAGGGCATCTGGTGCCCCAGTAATGACTGGTGGCATGGCCTACCTGCAGTGCACCTTACAATATTAAAGCAAGGTTTTTATTCTAAAAGAGAATAAAAGTGCTTAGTAAAAATGGCAGAACTGAACACAAATGACCAAAGACATTGATCATATCAATAATTATAAATGGACTTAGCTCATTGATTAAAAGAAAAGTATTTTCAGATTGCCTGTTGAAGCAAAGGTATTCAGATAGGTCCAAAGTTTTAAAATTACTAAATATGTGCCAGGCAATTGCCAATAACAAGAAAGTAGGGGTTATAATCTTGATAAGTAAGACAGAATAATTGAGACCAAACTGAATTTACAGAGAAAAGAAACTCCACAGTTGATAAAGTAAAAAGCTAAAATTCACAAGGAAGATGTGAGATATTAACATTTATATAACCAATCATATAGCAAAAATATTGATAGAGCAAAAACTACAGTAGGTACAAAGAGAAATAAGAAAAAAATGGTAATAATAGATGATTCTACCATGCTTCCCATAATCCAAAAGTGTTCAAGTGGAGAAAAATTTAGCAATCATAGAGAAGACCTAAACAACATAATCCCAAAGGTAGATCTACTGAACTGTGAAACCTAATATTAGACAATATGCCTACAATACAGGTAAGCATGGGACATTCATAAAATTGACTCTACTTGAGGCTGTTAAACATATGCTGGGCCCAAATGGAAATAGATTAAAATTGCAGAACTTGGTGAGGATAATAATGAATACGCAACATATCAGAATCTAACTATAACATCTGTCAGAGGGTATTACAAAGCACTAAATACCAAAAATGAAAATAAACAAATTGAACATTCAATTTAAAAGGCCTAATGAAGAACCACAAGGCAAACTAAAAGAATGCAGATGGAAAGAATAAGTAAAGGTAAAAGTAGAAATGAATTGGTTAAGGAACACCATCCCTGTTAGAGATCAGATACATTAGGATGGGGAGGAAGTAAACACTGGTGTTGATGGATGATGCATAAAATACTGTGCTGGCATCTTGACAAAGGTTTCCCCTTGAACTCCTCACAATGCTCCCTTGAGTGTATTAGGGGTGTGTGTGTGTTACATAACATTAAATGTGAAATTTAACACACAATGTTAAATTAGCTAGTTGGAGAATAAAAATAGCAACTGTGCTTAGGCGTGTAGTGAAACATGCAAAAAATACTATATTTTGTTTAAGGAGCTCTCATATGGAGTAAAAGAATAAAGCAGTACATGGGAAAGATAATCATCTAATTTTGGATAGTGATTATCTCCAAGGGAGAAGAAAGGGATGCAATCGGGGAGGAGTGAATTTTTTCTTAACCTGGATTAATTTTATAGATCTTTATGTTTATCATCTGAAATATATCATACATAGTACAGGTCTTAGGTGATACAGTTTTGTTTATCATAAATATATTCTATACTTATCTTAGGAAATGTTTAATAATGAGCCTAGTGCAGAAAGTAAAAATATCTATACCTAGCAATCATATCATGATTGAAATGAATATTAGTGTTTATTTCAATTCATGCATGTATGCACATGTAGTGTATATGTATTACATACACAGTTTATATAAATATTATTAAATATGTACATTTTAGTATCTTATGATTTTAGTTTTTGTTTTGTTTTTAAGTAGTAATACAGAGATGACACATTCTGATTAAATGGCAAGGCATAAGATATATCTAAATTTGCTTTTTAATGAACCATTTACCAGGTAACCCAGCCCCAATACTTGACCAGTGCATCTGCTTGGAAGTACCATTCATGACACATATTAAATAATATTATATGTCTGGGTCTGTCATGAGATATTCATAGGCATCCTTTAATGTATATGTAGAACACTGTATCCAACTGTTATGAAGTCAAAGATTTATGAAACATTGTAATACCTGGCAGTATAATCCCCACTCCTATTATTCATCCTTTGGAGGAGTGGTGGAATAAAAATAATATTAATAATAAACAATAGTAAAGGACAACGACTATAAAACATGAAGTAGATGAATTACTTACTACAGATCATGAAACCAGCAAGTAATAATTCCCAGCATCAAATTCATTTGTTTTTTGCTGTAAAGTCCACGACCCTAACCATTGTTTCTATTTATTTATTTATTTATTTTGAGACAGAGTCTCACTCTGTTGACCCAGCTAGAGTGCCATGGCATCAGCCTAGCTCACAGCAACCTCAAACTCCTGGACTCAAGAGATCCTCCTGCCTCAGCCTCCCAAGTAGCTGGGACTACAGGCATGTGCCACCATGCCCGGCTACTTTTTTTCTATATATTTTTAGTTGTCCAGCTAATTTCTTTCTATTTCTTTTTTTAGTAGAGACGGGGTCTCACTCTTGCTCAGGCTGGTCTCGAACTCCTGAGCTCCAACAATCCGCCCACCTTGGCATCCCAGAGTGCTAGGATTACAGGCGTGAGCCACTGTGCCTGGCCTAACCATTGTTTCTATATTGAGTGCTCTTCTGTGTTAGATCAGAGGCCAACAAAGGGACAGGACCCAAGTCCTGTGGTCAGTTTATTGGTCTGGTAACTAAGATACAGGTTTGATGATTTCCACCTTCTGTCCAGCTGATCCATTATTATTTTTTGCTCTTCCATATTATATTGTCTTTCATGGGCTCAGTAATAAATTCCTTCACCCATGTCACACTAGAAAGAAAAGAAGAGTCTAGAAATCATGTGTAATCAAAGGAATGATGAGATAGGACCAATATTCACTTCTTGCTACATTTCCAGATGCTCTCTGTTTTAAATCTTCTTTTTTTAATTTTTTTTCTTTTTTTTAATTTAAGCATATTATGGGGGTACAAATATTACGGTTATATATATT
>VBSM01003151.1:7842-59078 GCA_008086735.1 Cheirogaleus medius | reverse complement strand
CTTTGCAATTGTGAACTGTGCTGCTATAAACATTTGAGTGCAGGTGTCTTTTTGGTAGATTGTCCTTTATTCTTGGAAGTACTCTTCTAGACATTGGCCTAGGCAAAGAATTTATGAAGAAGACCCCAAAGACAATCACAATAGCAACAAAAATAAACAAATGGGACCTGATCAAATTAAAAAGCTTCTGCACAGCCAAAGAAACTGTCAAGAGAGCAAACAGACAACCCACAGAATGGGAGAAAATTTTCGCAAGCTACACGTCCGACAAAGGGCTGATAACTAGAATCTATTTAGAACTCAGGAAAATCAGCAAAGAAAAATCAAACAACCCTATCAAAAAGTGGGCAAAGAACATGAACAGAAATTTTTCAAAAGAAGACAGAATAATGGCCAACAAACATATGAAAAAATGCTCAACATCTCTAATCATCAGGGAAATGCAAATCAAAACTGCAATGAGATATCACTTATCTCCAGTAAGAATGGCCTTTAACAAAAAGTCCCCAAACGATAAATGTTGGCGTGGATACGGAGAGATATGAACACTCCTACACTGCTGGTGGGACTGCAAACTAGTTCAGCCTCTGTGGAAAGCAATATGGAGATACCTTAAAGCGATACAAGTAGATCTACCATTTGATCCAGCAATCCCATTACTGGGCATATACCCAAAACAACAAAGGACAATCTACAAAAAAGACACCTGCACTCGAATGTTTAAATCTTCTATTTTATGAGGCACAGGTATTTTCTCCAGGAACCAGAAATCTCTCCTCTAAGAATCTATTCCAAAGATACAAATAAAATAGACAAAAAGGAAGAAGCACAAGGTCTTTTCTGGGAGAAAAATTAGTAACAGCACAAGATTAGAAATAAGACAGATTTCAATCAATAAGAGACTGACTGAATAACGTAAGGTACATCTACATCCTAGAGTACTATGCAGGTAAAACAAGCAAGGAGAACTTCCTCTCTGTATTTCTATCTCCAGGATATATTGTTAACTTAAAAAAGCAAGGTATGGAAAAATGTGTAAAGCTGATGCTATCTAATATGGTAGGCACTAGCTATACATGACCATTTAAATCTGTGTTGATTAAATTTAGATAAAATTAAAAATTCAGTTTCTCAGTTATGCTCATTATGTTTCAGATGTTCAACTGCCACAGGTAGCTAGTGGCTACTGTGTTGGACAATGGAGCCACAGAATAGTTTCATCTCTGCAAAAATTCTACTGGGCTCCACATATGTAGGATATGCCACTTTTTATGTATGAAATAGATGAAAACTAACTAAATATCATATTTGTTTATATTTTAAAAATTATAAGATAAAAATTAATAAAAATGATTATGAATAAAGGGATAGAAGTTCAGAATGTAAGCTGATGATGTATCTATATTCTCTTAACAATATTATATATATATTTATTGGATCTATGCACTGAAAGGGACAAGAAACAATGACCAACATGGTAGTAATGAGCAACGCCATGTCCCAGATTGAATCCTCTGAAAACATTTCCCACTAAAAGGAACCAGTCTCCCTTGGAGAAATGTCTGATTTCAGGTCTGGGTCAGGATCATACCAGAATAGTCTGGACCAAACTATCACATCAGAGTGCATGCCAAAAAGATTCAGAAGCCAAGCTGAAGGGATTCCCAATAGACAAATATAGAACAATTTAAACATCAAAAAGATTAATGACTACAATGGGTTAAACACATCAAATACAAAAATCTCTAGAGCACATGATGGCACTCTAGAAGAAAAACAAAACACAAACAAAACAAGCTCACTGCTCACCTTTGGAGGCTCTTACAGAAACAGCTTATTATTTTGAAAAGAGGGAAATATTGCAAAAGAATTAAGTAGTTATCTTGCCATTCCTATATTTAGCATAACCTAATTAGTTGATGAAAGGAAGTTTTTTAATAGAAGAATTCCACCTAACAAATGCAAAAAATATGTATAGTAATAGGACATACCACTTTTACAACTGCTAATAAAATGCACCCCTACACAACAATCTTCAGAGGATGCAAAATCTTGATGCGAAGGTGGATGTGAGATTTTATAATGGATGAATCAGTGTAACAACACTTGAATTAAGTGATCAATCATAAAGTCACAAGATGAAAGACAACTAGACACAATGAGCCTCCTGGTGTAATACTATAGAAATGAACACCACCGCATATGAGATAATTTTGCCAAAAAATCTGAATTTGGTCAAGCCTCTAAATCTAATACAAATTTAAAGGGAGTAGGAGTGACCAGAGGAATATAATAAACAACACAGCAAATATATAATCAGAAAAATCCACAATGCAAACTCCATAGTACAAAAGATCTAGATTCTTAAGCAAAAAAAAAAAAAAAAAAAAAAAAAAAAAAAAAAAAAAAAGGAAGATGAGATGGTTCATTTTATGTGTTAATTTGTCTGGGCCACTGGGTGCCCAGACATTTGGTCAAACTTTATTCTGAGTATGTCTGTCCAGGTGTTTCTGGATGAGATTAACATTTGAATGGTAGATTGAGTAAAGCAGATTGCCCTCACTGATGTGGACAGGCCTCATCCAATCAATTGAAAACCTAAATAGAATGAAAAGGCTGAGAAAGAGGGAACTTCTCTGCCTGACTGCCTGACCTGGGACATAGGTCTTTTCCTACGTTCAGAAATGAAAGAAAAATTGGTTTTGGGACTGACACTTATACCATTGGATCTCCTGGTTTTCCAGCCTTTGCACTGGGACTAAAACTACACCATAGGCTGTCCTGGGTCTACACCTTCCTAACTGCAGATTATAGGACTTCTCAGCTTCCACAATCCTGGGAACCTATCCTTGTAATAATGTATATCTTCTCTTGGTTCTGCTTTTTTTGAGAACCCTGAATAATATTGAAAGTTTTTTTTAAATAGGACAGACTTTCTTTAAATTAAAAGAGATTTAACATTTAAGGGAAATTCTAATTAAAACAGCAATGAGATATCACCACACACCTACCAGAACAACAAAATGAAAAAGGTGGAAAAATAACAAGTGTTGTCAAGGATATGGAGCAAGTGGAACTCTCATATGCTGCTGGTGGGAATATAAATTGGAACAGTTACTTTGAAAAACTGCTTGCTAGTATGTACTGAGCTGAACATATGTATAATTTATGACTCAGAAATGCCACCTATTGGTATATGCCCAAGAGAAATGAAAATAAATGTCTATCCAAAAGATATGAATAATAACATTCATATAACTATTATTCATAAGACGTCAAAATGGGAAAATACCCAAATCACCATAACAGATAAATATATTATAAAATATTCAAACAATATAACACTTTACAAGAATGAGAATGAAAAATCTACAACTATAGAAAATAATAAATGTTAATTTCACACACATTATGTTGATTGAAATGAGCCAGACATAAAAAAGCACATGTTGTATGATTCCAGGAATTTTTCTTCTAACCTCCCAATAAAGTTTGGAGGGAAAGAGAAAAATCAATACTCAATTTCCTTTCATTGAAGGTATTATTAATATTTAGTATCCTTTTATGTTATCTGTAGCTTAACTTCAGAGAAGCAAAGCAAGTTTCCTCTGAGCCCTTGGAAAGGGATTAACTACACATAAGAACAAAGGCAAATACTATGTCTGATGGACAGGCAACTGGGTGGGAGTGACTCAGACAAGAATCCTAAATGGATGCTTAGTCTCCACCTAATCCCACAGCAGTCACTAAGTCACCATGGCAACCACGCCGGCCAAGGAAAGTTGATAAAAACACAAGAAACCACCATCCTGATTTGGTTCCTGACATGGGCAAGGAACTGAAAGGGACTGACATAATCACAGTAACTTCCCAAAAGTATTCCTCACAATATATACTCCTCACAACTTCAGCAATATAAACATATATGTGTACATGTATCCAAACCCATATATGCACATGGTTTATCTCTCTTTCTCACTCACCACCAAAGAACCAGGATTCACTGAAGTGAATTTGCTAAGGTGTATAAAAGAAAAACACCACCATTCAACAGATCAAATTTGAACCACAAATATGAAGATGAAAATAAAATAACTATTTTTCAGTGATTGATTATTCTGGGAATGACATGTAGAACTGTTTCTAGGACTTTTTTCCCTCTTTTTCAGTGGGAAGATTCAGTTTTGTTAAGCTGTCTATTCTCCACAAAAAATGTTCTCTATTTACCATAGAATCTCAATCAAAATGCTAGCACATTTTTCAGAAACTTACGAGTTGATACATTTATGTGAAAATGCAAAATATGTAGACTATGAAGATCACCTTTCAAAAAAAAAGAACAAAGTTAAGAGGACAAACACTACCTCTTTCAAAACTCATTATAAACCTATAGCAATCAGGACAGTGTGCTATTGGTATCAAGGTAGAAATTAGATTAGTGGAACAGAATAAGCAATCCAGAAATAGACCCACACATACATGGACAACTGATATTTTTACAAAGGTGCAACAACAGTATAGAATGGAGAATCTTTTCAACAAATCGTGCTGGGACAAATGGATATCCATATGCATAAATATAAACTATGATCCATATATCACACCATATACAAAAATTGACTCAGATGGATCAAAGACCTAAATAAAAACCTAAAACTATAAAACATCCATATGATAACAAAAATAAAATCGTTTTGATCTTGAGTTGGGTGAATATTTATTAGATATGACAGAAAAAACACAATCCATAAGTGAATATATCAATAAATTGGAGTTCTTCACAGTTAAAAACTTCTGCTCTTCCAAAATCACTCTTGAGAAAATGAAAATACGAGTTACTAATTGGGAGAAAATATTTGCAAATTATGTATGTGATTGAAGACTTATATACAGAATATAAAAAAAAACTCTCAAAAGTTAATAAGAAGAAAACAGACACTCCAACAAATAAATTGGCAAAAGATATGAAGAGATGATTCACTAAACAAGACATAGAAATGGTAAATAAGAACATAAACATATGGTCATCACCATCAGGGAAAAATAAATTGAAACTACAATGAGATACCAATATAACTCTGTGATAATAGCTAAAATGAAAAAGACTGGTCATACCAAGCATTAGTAAGCTTGTGAAAGATGAAATTCTCATACACTGCTAGTGGAAACAAAAAAGGTGTGAGCACTTTGTAAAACAAGTTGTTAGTTTCTTACAACATAAACATATGATTATATATGATTACGTATATATATACAGTCATGGATTGCTTAACATGGAGATACATTATGAGAAATGGGTTATTAGGAGATTTCATGATTGTGCAAACATCACAGAGTGTACTTATACAAATCTAGATGGTATAGCCTATTACATACCTAGGCTATATGGCATAGTCTATTGCTCCTAGGCTACAAACCTGTACAGCAGGTCACTGTACTGAATACTACAGGCAATTGTAACACAATGGTAAATATTTGTGTATCTAAACATAGAAAAGGTACAGTAAAATATGGTATTGTGAACAAAAGTTCTGTCATGGCCCATTTGCAGGATGGAGGATGAACACAAAACACAAAGAAACACACAAAGAAAGACATGGACCACATAAAGACGGTACAAAACTGCAGCACCGAATGCACCAGTCCTTTTATTTTTATACCCTAAAAATCAAAGTTACTTCCTTATACATGACCATCCAGGCATTGCAGCTATGGCCATAAATTCCGGAATACGTAGCCTAAGGACACAGATGTCCCCTGACTCAAGGTTTCCAGGCAGTTGCTCAAAGCATAGGTCAGAGGCTGAGATAAGCAAAGGTTAAGCAAGGCAGCCACAGGGGGCACTTTCCGTCCCCAGTTCCTCTTGGCTGGCCCCCCAGCGGCTGTGCCTGTCTTAGGTTGTTCCTCCTTGAGGAATCTTGCCCATCTCTGGCTATCCAGCCATCTTACAGGGCCAAGCAACAATAATAGGAACAATGTGCTTATCGTGTGGTCTCCAGGCCCCTATTAACGTGGGGCTGGGCAGCTCTTGCCTATTTGCAGAAACTCAGACCCTTTGTTATGCCTTCAAGCAGCAACCCTATTTGTTAGGTGAACCTTGGCTGGAATGTATGACTCTCACATGGCTCTGGGCTGGGCACATACTCCTTCTTTGTTATGCCTTCAAGCAGCAACCCTGTTTGTTAGGTGAACCTTGGCTGGAATGTATGACTCTCACACGGCTCTGGGCTGGGCACGTACTCCTTCTCCTAAGGTTAATTCTTAAGCTGCACAATTATATGGCAAACCCTCAACAAGTTCTCTGAAAAGGAATTTGGAAGAAAGAGACTATTCCAGTGATCAGTTTGCACATGTGGAGAGGTAGCCTTTGGCATAAAAGGAAGGTGCATTCCAGAGAAGAAAGGGTGGGTTTAGCTTTTTAAATGTTCCTACACAGGTTTCCAGTCAGGTTCATGCAAATGAAGGATTCAACTTGCTTAGTTCTGATTGGTCACTGCAGATGAGTTCTGATTGGTTGATACAGCCAAGCCCTGATTGGTTGGTTCAGGTGAGCTCTAAAATCCCAAAGTTAAACAGAAGTGTGGATTTTTAAGGAACTCAAGAGTATAGTGTGACTTCTAGTAAGCAAATGGCTACTTGGCTCTCTTTAAAATTTAGGTTCAAGGGCCAGGTGCGGCACTCAGGGAGACTGAGGCAGGTGGATTTCTTCACCTCAGGAGTTCAAGACGGGACTGAACAAGACTGAAAATAGAAAAAATAGAAAAAATTTCTACTAAAAATAGAAAAAATTAGCCAGGGGTGGCAGCAGTTGCCTGTAGTCCCAGCTACTTGGGAGGCTGAGGCAGGAGGATCTCCTGAGCCTGGGAGTTTGAGGTTGCAGTGAGGTATGATGACATCACTGCACTCTTGCTGGGGTGACAGGGAGACTCTGTCTCAAAAAAATTATATATATAATATATATGTATTTATATTATATTTATAAATATATTTATAAATAAATAAAGGCTCAGTTACCCACTTGGGATCCATCTTGAAGGATTGGCTCTTTCAGCTTCACGTTTGTTCACAGTATTATAATCTTATGGGACCACTACTCCCTTGTTGACTGAAATACCAATTTGTGGCACATGAATGTACCTATATTTTCCAAAAAGATCTGGTATCATAGTAAACAAACCATTTCAAGACAAGTTACTTTTGCCTAAACATACTTATTTTCATTTAACACATTAACTGCCATGTGAGTTGTATTTAACTCAGGCTAGTTTTGAGCCCAGAGCCTCATGAAGCACACGTAACTCACATGTCTTTTCACCTTGGGAGCCGGGAGAACAATTTTTCAAGTTGCGTATAACTCATGCACAGAAAACAATAAAAAATAACATATTTTTCACTAAATTAGAAAGGATAGTTTTGTTTTCGAAGTTTTTATTCTATTCTTGTAATAAAACACCATGGCCCCAAGGAAAAAAAATTTTTTTCTAGTGTGGCAGTCAATGTGTTAAAAAGAAAAAGGAAAATGGAGATGCATCCCACCTGGTGGCTAGAGACAGGATTGCAGTTCTGAGAGTCTCAGGTCAGAGGGCTCAGCAAGGGAGGAGGGGGAGACTGAAGGTTGGGAGCTTGGCTCAAAAAAATAGCCAGGGTTTTTCATTTTAAGAATTATTCACCTAATGATATCAATCTCCCTCTAACCTTCATTTTCTGGGAAATCTAAAACTGAGATTGATTTCAGCCCCTGTCTGAATGGAAGATAAAGATGCACCTGTGACTGTGCATTTGGGATAGAGCTAGAGAAGACACAAACATGTACCCACAAGTAAATATCATGTCACTTCAATTTTTATCTACTTATTTCACAAGATACAATGAATGCTTTTACAAATTAATGAATATATGTGCACCTTACTTTTGTCAATCTGTTCATGAGTATTTTCTGTTTCAATGTTTTATCAAAATATTTTTTCTTGAATACAAAATTTCAAACAATATACAAAAGCACAATTATGAATTGGAATTAACTTGCATCTATCACTGGCTCAATTCCTATCCTTGACCCCAAGGGGTCTGTTGTCCATAGAATGGTACATACTCTCCAAATGTGTCCCTGTAGGTGAGGTACACATGAACATGTTCACCTATACCCACACACAGTCTGTTCCAAAGGTGGAATCACAGTATTCATCTTTTTTCGCAACTTGTCTTTTTCACTTAATATTTTACTTGGGTTATATTAGCACCTTAGTAGTTCTTCTTCTTTTAGCATATTTAATGAGTTTATTGTTAATATATATATTTATTTGAATTCTCTGTTGAAATTAGTTCCTAACCATTTTCTTACTGGGTATACCTCACAAATCATGGAAATTAACCCAGTGTCTGAGATGTACTTTGCAAATGTCTTCTCTCTTGTTTTGATACAATTTTTAGCATTATATTTGTTTAGAATGTGTTTTAAATTTCAAGAATGTGAATTAAAATAAGGATCATAAATTAAAAAGAAATACCCTTGATTAGAGAGAAGAATTCTTAAGAATTGAAAGAAAAAGAAACAAAAAAGAAATACCTTTGAAAAATACCTTAGGAGCATACGCTGTTAGTATTGAGAGAGTTTAGAGAATTCACAGCTCTGGAGGCTAGAGATAAAATAGAAAAAGATAAAATAGAAAAACACTTTAAGTAATTCTAGAATTAGCTGCTGATCTGGAGAGAACAAAGTTGTCTCCCTGATTTACATAAACTCTCCTAAATTTATCACCCTAATCTGAATAATGCACATAATGATGGATAACATGAATAGCTGTTAGGATCGAGGAGATGAAATGTAAAGTACATTGGCTTACAGTTGTTCAGGACATATTACTTTCCTTTCCTCTGGCTCACCTGTCTCAAGGGCAACACTTGAGCTTCTGCCTGAGCCCATTCACTCCTTCAGGGATCAGCCAACTCATGGGGCCCTACACCAAGGTCTGTTGGCACAAAGGCTGGGATTACATCTCCTCCATCATCTTCATCACCCAGAGGGGTGTTGAGTAAGGCCCTGTGGGCCCACGATAGCAGGGGAGCATGATCTGATTCTCAAGCCCTGGAAGTCCATCTTCTAAAAGGAAGGCTGGCTGGTCAGGGTCCTGTAGGGAGGGCGAGGGGTGGAACCTCATTCCAATCCTGCCACTTATCTGGAGAAGTGACTTAGGCTCTGTGAGCCTGAGCTTGGTCATCTGTGAAATGGGACTGACCATACCATCCTTACAGAGCTGTCCTGAGCGGTAAATGAGAAAACCTGTCCAGAGTACATGGTGTGGAGTGGGATTTCAATGGCCCTTGAAATGTAGAGACAAAGCAGCAGGGGCTGGCTGAGCCTCAGGGTTAAGGAAGCATTGTAAAAAGTCATTTCTCAGTGTTTCTCCACTTATTCTTATGAGAATATGGACATGTAGACAAAGGAAGAAAGTATTTATCTGATATGCCGTGAGTTCAATGTTTTGGAGACAAAAGTTTTCCCTACTTTTTGGATATTTTCAGAAGTGCATAAGATCTGTTCAATATCATGCTTCTTTTTTTTGGGGGGGGGGCTTGTAAAATCAATCATTTATTATCATTATAAAATGCCCTTGAAAATATCAGAATACATCTCATAGGATAAGTATTATTTTGTGAAACTCTTGATGTTTTATTTTTATGTATATATATACTTGATTATTTGTAAAACATTTTTTTAAAACCATAGGTAGCATCTGAAACAAAATTATCGTTTGTTTTATAAGATAGGAGGAAGCCTGTCTGCCCTTTCCCCACTAAGAGGTATACCATTCGAACAAACAAGTATAAAATACAGAGTAGAGAATGAGATATTTTGGGAGAATGCAGACAAAGGAGTTAATTAAAATTTTTCCATTCATATTAATCACCAGGCCTTAGGGCCAGGTTGGGGTGGGGAAACAGTATTACAGCTCATGCTTCTGAACAGACTCAAATCCAGTTCCCCACACAAGGAAGACAGGGTATATTTGAACTTACCTGGGGAGCTCCAGAAGAGATCACACCAAAGAAGCAAGGAGTGGTGTTTGCCTAATGGCTATTCCTGGACTTCTCAGTATGTTAATATATCTCAGTATGTTAATATATTTATAGGAAAATACTGTACCTGTAACCACAGTGATCAGTGCAAGGTCTTTAGGTCATCAATTATCCAGCCACATCACACCAGATTATTTTAACAACCTGCTGCCTCCCTGAGAGACAGAAATCCAAGAGTTACCAGCATTTCTTTGACACACAATTGTCCATTCTTTCATTAGCTAATAACTAAATAAATATTTATTGAGCTCAAAGCCCATACTATGTCACTGGAGGTGCCACATGAGCTCCAAAGTAGAAGTAATGGGTAAGAAGGGAAATGAATATATGGGCAACTTCAAGGTTTAAATCTAGATGAGATGGCTTGTTCACATTAAATGTTAAAGTTGCTTAAGTTTCAAAAAATTGAAGATTTTCTAAAATCCCTCCTTGGACCTCTTATCATGTATTCAATGACAGGCCAAAGATCTCCCCTCCCTTCTCTGCCCCTTCATTCTCTCTCTCTCTCTTTCCCTCCCTTGATCTCTTTCTTCCCCTTCAAATTCAAAGTTCCATAAAGAGTTTTCTACATCCCCTCTTAATTTTGTTCACTTCGCACCGATTCATTATCCCACTGCCCTGTGGGTTCTGTCCCAGGATCAATTAACACATGTGAATTAAAACATCACTGAAGTACCTTCCTTGTGCAATTGAAAATAATAAATACAACAGAAAACATTCATGCCAAGCAATTATAATACAAAATCAGACCAAGATCTAAATCGGATGCATTCCTAAACCAATCAAGGAATTTGGGTAAGAGTCTGGATATATGAAAGCTAACTCCAGGCAATTACTGTCTTCTTTCACCAGCATGGCCCACATTAAGTACCAGATATGCAGGATAGGCCTACATGAGTAACAGTTTAAATGAAAAACAGAAAATTGGGCCAGGACGAATGAAAGATGTTTCATATCAGTATATACCAAGACACAGTTTTAGGCTAGTTGGATTCAGGGAAACTCTTTGAACACCTCAAGAAAAAAAGGATCTTAAAAAGTTTTTGCAGATTCTGTTAGTGATCCCTAAAGTGTATAAACTCAGAAAATGGGTGTGTCTGTTTCAGTAAGTCTAGAAGAGAATACCATGACAAGGAGGCTTTATGGCAGTCCCACTGTTGAAATGTGAATGTGTATTTGTTCTCCTCATGTTTTTTCCTTCCTCCTATTCAATGAGGTAGCCACATATGAGAGAGATGAAACCATGCCACAAAACAATACCATATTTCATTTATAGATACATACATACATAATGAAAGTATAGATAAATGTCTTAAAAATACAGAACCCAAATACCTCATAGCATTTACCTGTGGGGAAAAAGTCTAATGCACTCAGAGAAAACTTCAATATGAGTTTGAATTACATATGTAATGTTCCATATGTTAACATGAGTATATAGAAGTCTATTATAGTATATAATTTTTATATTTATGAAATATTTCATAACAACCAGTTTCTAGGAGCCTTAATTCTGATTTTCAAAAAGATTAATACTAATTTAGAAATTGTGGAAAGCATAGTCAAGTTTAGAGATAAAGAAATAATTAACCTCTGACCTGACCACTCATTAATTTTGAATAATGTATCATTTTTGTACAGTTTCTCCCATTTTATTCTTTCTGTAGGCATATTTAATGAGTATGCATTACATATGGGTTTCATTTATCAGGAAACTCAACATTTGCTAAATATTATGAAACCCGTTATTAAATGTGCACACATTTTCTCCTTAGTCAATCAGACTTCAAAGCCCATGTCCCTAACAACTGGGAAATAAAATTTTTGCTGTGTAAGGGCTGAAGTCACTACAGGGAAGTAACTCCCCATTGTCCTATACACAGAATTGATCTGGTATTGAGGACCTGGGTCTCCTGATTTCAGTCTGTCGTATGGTAGACCCATCTTCATGCTTTGTCATTCTGTACTTTCTCCTCTCTGGGCCTCAATGGGAGGCTGCTATTCCAGTGTTCAAATAGAAGGTAAAAGATGATGGTAAGAAAGGACATCAAATAAAATGTAATGAGGGGATGATTTGCTTTCTCCTCCACTCTGTGATCAGGGAAATTGTCCTAAAAAGAAGAGACAACAAATCTTTTCTATGATAGAAATATATACAAATTCTATTTCCTGCTGCTTCAAATCAAATTGATACCTAGGATATGTCCATGTTAAAGTCATGTCTTTTGAGGAAGGAAGAAAACAGAGGCAGCCAATATATATACAGTAATGTGCTGCATAACATTGTTTCAGTCAAGGATGGACCACATATATGACAGCAGTCCCATAAGATTATAATAAAGCTATAAAATTCCTATCACATAGAGATTTGTGTTAAAATTGCCTATTCAGTATAGTAATATGCTATACAGGTTTGTAGCCTAGCTACAATAGCCTATATCATATAGCCTAGGTGTATAGTAGGCTATACCATCTAGGTTTGTATAAGTACACTTGATGATGTTTGCAATGACAATGTAATCACTGAAGGATGTACAGTTAAGCAATACATGTGCAACAAACAATATGTTTGTTGCAGTACTACAAGTTAGACCAGGGGTCCTCAAACTTTTAAAGCAGGGGGCCAGTTCACTGTCCCTCAAACCGTTGGAGGGCTGGACTATAGTTTTAAAAAAACTATGAACAAATTCCTATGCACACTGCACATATCTTATTTTGAAGTAGAAAAACAAATGGGCAAAAACACCCGCATGTGGCTCGCAGGCCGTAGTTTGAGGATGCCTGAGTTAGACACTTTCCATAGGTTTTCTCATTGTTTATTTTCTCCTCACAACAGCTCAGTGAGGTAAGTAGCAATATGCCCTTTTGACATGTGACCTGTTCAGGCCTATAAAGGGTAACTCATTATTATAGGGTCACATTCATCCAAGTAGAGGCAGGAATCGGATCTACCACTATATATGTATGTGTGTATATGTAAGTATATGTGTATATATGTATATGTGTGTTTATATGTGTGTATATATATGAAATACATTAAACATGTTCATTTACATCCACTAACACGTCTTATTCTGCAAAATTGAGGTCAAATTTTTTGGCGCTTGCCTTTTTCATTATGATAGGTCAGGATATAAATTTGCATTTCTTTAGTTATTGTGATTAAACATGTCCTTGAAAGTTTAAAATTCCTTATTCCTTTTATAAAAGGAATTGACAAATGAAAGACTCTTGAAACATCTGGAAGGAAGAAAGAATAGAAAAAACAAAAATATGGTTAAATAGTATAGATTTTCCTATTGCTCTTGAGATTGCCTGATTCTGTTTGATGGTTGAAGCAAGAAGTATAATGCCATGTGATTGTTCCTCAATATTAAAGACTGTACTACTATAAGTGGTGGATGGTAAAGGGACTTTATTGACCATGCCATTGGAAAGAGCTGGGCATGCAGGCACTCACCACTGTTTAGGGCACCTACTACCCATGAATATATGTATCAATAAATTTATGAGAGCTATCCTGGGCTAGGGGCACATATTTTCCCCATATTCTAAATAGACAGTTAGGATCTGAACATCACTTTGTTGGATATTAAGCTACCTTGGCCTCAATCATCTTTTCTCTTCCTTTACAAAAATATTTGTTTTGAAACTTTCCAGATGCTTCAAACTATGCTGACACCACAAGTCTCATTTTGTCAGATCCACTTCCTGGGTAGTAAATGCTTCTTCCCCCAGGTCAAAGGACTCAGGGTATCCTAGGACTCATTCCTTGCATCTTTGTTACTCCCTACCTTCTTCAGTAAGTTGGCAGAGAGATGAATTTAGAGAGAAATGAAAGCAGCATTGTGAGCCATTATGGTAAATTACTGAAGGTATCCAAAAAGGATCCAGAGTGATAGGGCAAATTATTTATGAAGAGACTAGTGTGAGTAATATAGTTGGAATCCAGAAACAAACCATCACATCACAGGGTAAATTCTGTGCAGAGAATCTACAGAACATGGTTGAAAAGATCAAGTAATGCTGACAATAATAACCTGCACATTTGAGTAGAGTATGGTGAGGTCATGAGTCTACAACAGCACACAAGTTGCCCAACCACAAGGAGATGTTTGGTCAACAAATGCAGCTCTGGCCGGACGTGGTGGCTCACGCCTGTAATCCTAGCACTGTGGGAGGCTGAGGTGGGTGGATCGCTCAAGGTCAGGAGTTCAAAACCAGCCTGAGCAAGAGCAAGACCCCATCTCTACTAAAAAAATAGAAAGAAATTAATTGGCCAACTAAAAATATATAGAAAAAATTAGCCGGGCATGGTGGCGCAGGCCTGTAGTCCCAGCTACTCGGGAGGCTGAGGCAGGAGGATCACCTGAGCCCAGGAGTTTGAGGTTCCTGTGAGCTAGGCTGACACCATGGCACTCTAGCCCAAGCAACAGAGTGAGACTGTCTCAAAAAAAACAAAAACAAAACAAAAAACAAATGCAGCTCTGTTGGGTAAGATTATACATTTAACTCTGCAGAAACAACTACAAAATTGCAACATGTGAAAGGTAGTGAAGGTGAGTGTTAACTTGTGCCTAAAGTTGTCAGAGCAGTGTTGAGTTGTGATACAACTCACCGAGCTGATGAAAGGAACTGAGGCAACAAAAGAGGAAAACCTCCTGAAAAATCTCTGGGTGGATACAGAGAAAAAACAAATGAAAGCAGGGAGAGAATGTAACCCTATGGAGAGAGTGTTCTAATTAAGAATTTGACACCAGGCCTGGCGTGGTGGCTCATGCCTATCATCCCAGCACTTTGGGAGGCTGAGGCAGGAGGATTTCTGGAGGGCAGGAGTTCAAGACTAGCCTGGGCAACATAGTGAGTTGAGCGTGGTTGTGTGTACTTGTAATCCCAACTACTTGGGAGGCTGAGGTGGGCTGCTTGAACTCAGGAGTTCGAGGCTACTGTAAGCTATAATTATGCCACTGCACTCCAGCCTGTTGAAAGAAAGAGAGAGAGAGAGAGAGAGAGAGAGAAAGAGAAAGAGAGAGAGAGAAAGAAAGAAAGAAAGAAAAAAGAAAGACAGACAGACAGACTCACTCACTCCAGGACAAAGGCAGAACTCCCCTGGCAAATGGGAGTCCATAGGACCTGCAGTCAGAGAGAAACTAAAGTGGGTGTCTGATTTCTAGACAGCACGAAGGCTCAATTACTGGTAAATCCTTCCCCATGATGTCTGCTTCCCACTTTAATGAAGGTTTGTGGAACTAACATCAGCCATTTCACTACTGTCAGTGTTCCTGCTTCCTCCTTGCCCCCATGGCCAGAGAGAGGCAGCAGGGCACTTCCCTTCTCACCAAATTTGTACAATTTCAGAGTATAAAGTTGCTATGCAGCAACTCATTAAAGCAAATGTAACCTTCCCCAATTGATCCCAGATCTTGATGGCCTGAGACCCCTGTAGTATCTAGTCAGGTATCCCAGAGCCCTGTCTACACTCCTGGGAGGCCCCCACTCTTCACTCCAGGCAGGCTGGACCCCTGTTCCCTCTCTCTCATCCAGCCCCCTAAGTCCTGCCCATTGTACCAGGCCCAGCTCCTCTTTGAGGAGCCTTGGATGCCTCCAGTGAGGCCTTCCTCTTATATAGAATAGTGGTTCTACAGAGGGCACCATAACTTCCACAAGGACCTAGACTTTGTGCAATGATTACCATGACTTCCCTAGCCCCTGGTCCACTGCATGTGTGAAAAATAACAGTGAACACCTGAGTGACAGTGCAGGTCAAGGCAGGAAAAGGAACTTACCCTGGATGGCTCAGACACTGGTACCCAGGGAGAGCTCCTGGCTCTTGCCCCAATGTTCCTCCCTGCAGACCCACAGTCACCTCTTGCTGGAGCTTCAAGAAGGTCCCAGAGCCCCAGGTCATAAACCCACCTGATGAGAACACAGAGGACCCCAACAGAATATAGAAAAAGCACAATTATTCAATAGAAAAGGGGCGAAGATTTTCCCAACTCCATCTCCATTATACTGCATAGCCCAGAGCACCAAATTTCCTACATAATATAGAAGGTTGTGTGTGGTTTCCTCCTTTTTATTAGATATCAAATATTTGCTAAAATATACAGATACTATTGAGGTTAAGAAACTGTATTGCTGTTAAAAATCAGAGCAGTTGAGTTGGGAAGGAAGCAAACATTGGCATTGTGGATGATGTGACAAATACGTTTCAGGGATCTTGACATAGGTTTCCCCTTGAACTACAGGATCAGGATAGATACACATATATGCATAATGAGAAATAAATTAGCAAGCTGAAGGATAAGAACACTGTGGGGGAATGTGCAGTGAAAACATAGAACACAATATGATATTTTGCTTAGGGATATCTTATATGGAGTAAAAAGATAAAGTAATGTATGGGAATAACAATCATCTCATTCTGGATAGTGATTATCTCTAAGAGAGACAGTAGGAAATTTAATCAGGAAGGAGTAAAGTTTTTTCTTCACCTGGATTAATTTTATAGTTTTAAGTAGCAGATATTTTAGGAGCTACATTTTTATCATATATATGTAATTCATAATTCATATTTGTATCTATAAATGTTTAATATTGAGTCAAGTGCAGAAGTTAAAACAGCAATACTGAGCATTCCTATCATTATTGAAATTCATATTATGCTATTTTGTTCCTTTAGTTTTTATGTAAACGCATATATGCAAATGTAACAGTAAAGGAACAAAATATATAGAGTTTAGCATTTTGGGGTTTTGTTATTTTTGTTTCTGCTTTTATTTGAATTTTTATTGTAAGTACTAACACATGGATGAATCACTCTGAGTAAATGACAAGGTATAAGATATGATCTAACTTTGCTTTTTAATGAATCCTTTGCCATCTGATATGGCCCCCAAATCTTGAACAATGCATCTAATTGGAATATCCATACCTGTAGCACATTAGATAATATATATCATGAACTTATGAGCTTTCTATGGACATCTTTTAATCTGTATATCAAGCACTCTATCCATCAGTTATAAAAACAAAGGTTTACCTCCTAAGAGACTGAAATGTGTGCAAAGAAACTCAAGGGTGTGTGGAGCATTGCTTTGGACACAATGATGGTTTAAGTAATTGGAATTATAATCCATAGCATACACACCACTCCTAGCATACTTTAAACCCTTTGAGGGCTGGCTTCCTGTTTGACTCCCCTCTGTGACTCCCTAGCACCCTTGGGCCCAATAAGTTTGTGCTGAATAAATATATCCTGGCCTTCAGAAAGGTAGAGATGAACACTTTCAGAGCAAAGATAGATATGATCCCTCATCCCGTGCTCTGATTCTGACCTATGAATACAGCTAATATCAAGGAAGAAAAGGAAAGGCTTCTAAAATGTCAAGGAAGGTTTACCCAGGACCCAGGCAGAGGATGGAAGGAGAGATACAGCCAACACTAGGAAGCAAAAAGGCTGAAATGGACCTGTAGTTTGGAGGCTAATACCCAAATGAGGCTAAATTTGGGTGAGGGGGATCTCCACCAAAACAATAAAAAACAAAGGCAACAAAAGGACTTTTTATCCATATTCAGAGACTGGAGTCACTGAAAGGTCTTGGTGATGCAGAGTTGAACCAGGGCAGAGAAAGTAAGACCCTAGAGTCCTGTCTGGCATCCTTCTTTCCATCGAGGAGAATGATTGGGAGCCTGGACTGGCCCTCGTGTTGAGCACCTGAATGGTGGGGATGACAAAAGAGAAGGCAGCAACTTTTAAAAAAAATTATGAAACAAATGCATATACTTGGTAAGGAAGCCAAAACCATATACAAAAATACTCAAATCAATTTCTCTCCTTCCCAAACCCCAGTCCTACTCTCCAGAGGTATTTGTCATTTCTTATTTATCAAGAAATTTTTATGAATCCATAACACATATATAAACACAAATAGAATCATACTACCAGACTATTCTGTACCTTTTTTCACACTTAATGTATCAGAGCTCTTTTCATATTAGCCCAGGTAGTTCTACTTCATTCCTTCTAATGGCTGAATACTAGTTCATATAGGTGTGTTGGTGTGACTAGCCACCTAGTGACAAATCTTTGTTTCTAATGCTTTTACAATCTTGCAGTGAATATCCTAGTACATATATATTTGAGTTATCTGATCAAATACCAGAAACCAAAGGCATGTGCATTTAAATTTTTGATAAATGTTAAACTCTTAAATATATTGCAGCAATTTACACTTTCAACAACCATATATGCAAGTTGTTCATTTCTCCATATCCTTGTATTAAGTTTCATTAAATTTTAATTTTTGCTAATCTTATAGGTTTAATTTCATTGCTGTTTTGTATAATCATGAGACTGAACATATTTTCATATGTTTATTGCTCTTTTGTATTTGTTTCTATAAACTGCCTATTCATATCCTTTACCCATTTTTCTTGGGGTTTTTTTACTGATTTTTAAGATGTGTTTGTATGATGAAAAATTAATCCTCTGTCATATTTGTGACAAACATTTTGGTAAGTAGCTTTTATTTTAGAGAAGTATCTTTTCATAGATATGTTTAAAATTGTTTATGTAGCAAAACAATAATTTTTTTTCTTTGCTTTATGGACAGCTAGCTGTTTTCAGTGACTTTATCTTCTTAGTATGAATGAGTTATTTTTAAAGCTTCTGGAAGAACTAGCATATATGTTTGCAGAATCTGAAACAGCAATCCTTGAAAAAAAACCACAGAAAGCAAAAGAAGGGCACAAGGAGGTTAATAAATGCCCCAGTTTTCCAAAGAAGAGAAAGATTCCAGAAATATCAGGCCAACTAATTTTGTGCCAATTCCAAATTTAAAAGGAAGTCAAATTTCAGGACCTTCTAAATTTATTATGCCAAGGGGGAAGTTAAGCCCTGGAGACTGAGTGACATAGCATGTGTGCAATTATGCTTCTTAGATTATAGATTATCTCTTCCTCATTGATCTTGCTCTTTAAATGACTAGGAGAGACCAGACCTCCCTCCTTCCAATCACTAATCTTTGTTATACAGTAACTGCCTACTTTATTGTCCTGTACCTAAATCAGACCAGATGATGCAAAAAAGACCCTATGACTATTTCATCTTAAGTGTGGAATGTTAAACATACCTTTCCTGAAAGGAAACGACCACCTTGACTCATCAGATCGTTATAACTATGCATTAAGCCTTATATAGAAAGATGTTGAAATTCTGTTAAGCCTCCCTAAATTTGTCTACAAGCGATCTCAAACATCCATACTTTGGAACACTGACTTCCATTCTTTGGAATTTATGCTTTCTGGGTAGCTGTCCTTAAACTTTACACTTGAATAAACTCTCTTTAAACTAGATTCAGATCCTTTTGATTATTTTAGGTTGACATGAATAAAATTACAGAACTGATCATTAAGCTAGTAGTTTGGGAACAATGATCAAAGAGCACATGAGCACCAGGAGGAAGTCATACCAAACCCATACAGCCCCTATTTTTGTTATGGTCACTGAACACATAAATCAGAAGATTGCTGCAGATCTAGAACTTCTGGGTTTCAGCAGTGCATTTGATAGTCTCCCAAGATTTTCCTGTGTACAAAGTTGTTAGCTAGATCTCATAGCTGGTTGAAAACTATATCCGAAGAGATCTAATTAGTGAATCAATGTAAGATTTGAGGTCTCTCTAGAGACCACAGGACTCTCTGAACTTGACCATGTCTCGTTTAATGTTTTAATCAGTGACTGGGATAAAGGCACAGAAGGCCACTTATCAGATTCACAGAGGCACAAAGCTGAGAGGGAAAGCTAATACAATGGCACACTGGAATCAAGATACAAAAAAATAAATAGCTTAAAAAAGGGTTAAGAAGGGTAAGTGTAAAATCCTATATTTTTTCTAGGGGAAAGAATGTTAATAAGTACATCTTGCGAGAGATAATGAGTTAAAAACAGTAATTTATGTAAAAAAAAAAAGACATCCAAGTTCAAATTGTGCCTGGTTGCCAAAGAAAAGTCTTAGGTCCCCAGAGGGACTGATTCTGCTTGGCTCTGTTCTGCCCTAGTTATGAGGAACAATTCCAAAAGCATAATATTCACCTGGAAGACCCCAGAAGACATGATACTGATGCTAGTCATGGCAGGGCTGGCCTGAGAACCAAGATCAGACAGGAGCCTTCTGGCTCCAGTTGGCTAGATGACATCCAGCTAGTATAATTACAAGGAGAAAAACTGAGGCTCATTAAAAAACATTCTCTAAACAATGGGCTGCCTAGGAGTCAGAGTATCCATACCAGTTGGGAACTGCCTGACCACCTTCTGGTTGGAATGCAAGGCTGGATTAGATCACTCTGCTATAGCTTTGGATTTCATGATTCTGAGATTCATGTTCAAAGTCACCTAGATTTCTGAAAGTCTCAAAGAAGAACAGACACCTTCCCAGATGAGCCTGCAGCTAGCTACTGCCCCTGCTTACCTCCTGATGCCTGCAGTGTGGGCATTAGTCAGCCATGCCCTGGGCCTGCCTTGCCCCTTTCTGGTGCCTCTTTTTGGGATGGACTTGGACTGGTAAAGTTCCTAGAGGTCAAGCACAATTGCCTTCATGTTACAGTCTGAGAAGTGGAGGCCCAAGGTGGTGGTAATTGGACAATGGTGATAAACCCAAGGTCACACAGCAGGAGTTTGGCAAAATGTTCTGACTCCCAGAGAGCACTGAGCGGTGTCTTGGGTGGGTGTGTGGTGTGGAGGCTCCAGTGACAAGCTAATTCTGAAGGTTGAGCACCCAATGGCCCTAGATGTGTCACATGATGTGAGTGGCCTCCAGCCACAGAAAAGCATGCCTGAAGAGACAGGTCAGTTTCCTACCAGTCTTCCCATCTCCACACAACCTCTCCCCGCCCTTTCCCTCAGGTGGGGCCAATCCCCAGAGGTAGAGCAACAGAGAAGGAAACACCTGGTCCCATCAGCCAGACTCTTCCCAATCTCTGAGGAGAAGCATAAGGGCTTTGCAAGCAGGCGTCCTCAAACTGCGGACCGCGGGCCACATGCAGCCCGCCGAGGACATTTATCTGCCCCACCGGGTGTTTTTGCCGCCGCTGCCTGTCCTGCTTAGCAGCCGACTCGTCCCGGGCCCACATTGCGCACTCTCCAACTGTCTGAGGGACAGTGAACTGGCCCCGTTTAAAAAGTTTGAGGACCCCTGCTAGAGATTTTGAAGCTGCCCCCAACCCAAGCCCTGAGGACATATGAAAGCCCTTCCTCTCCAGTGGGCTCCATCAGCTTCCTCAATCTCCATCAGGCCCACAAGTCACCCTGAATGAATGTACACATGCAGCTTCAAGACAAGCCCCTACCCTCCTCTGTCAGCTTGCTGGTCCTAAACCCCTCCTAAGTGGAAATCCTGAAGCCCCCTCCCATTGTGTTTCTTAGACACATTCTGTCCTCCTTACCCCCCGTGTGAGGAGTCTCAAAGACATTTTGGGGCCTGGTACTGGCCCAGTCACAGAGAAGTCCCTAGTACTCATCTTCTGAGCTCCAAAAGGGATCCGGGTCCAGAACCTCCCTCCAGCACAGCCTGGGTGGTTGGGGGGGCCTTGGTGGGGTGCTGGCTGATAGAGCAGCTGACTGGTAGGAAACTGACCTGTCTCTTCAGGCATGCTTTTCTGTGGCTGGAGGCTACTTACATGTGACACATCTAGGGCCATTGGGTGCTCCTCAACCTTCAGAATTAGCTTGTCACTAGAGCCCCCACACCACGCACTATCCCTTCACACTATCTCTTGACACATTTTCTAAAGACCCAGCTGGTGGCAGCAGACATTTGGAGCAGGCACATCCAGAGGCATGAAAGGAAATCAATGTCCTATTTCTGAGGTCTTAGACTTTTTTTTTTTTATCTTAGATGAGCAATCCATAACCATCACATCCTTTTATACAGAAGAATTGGAGACCCAGAAAGGGGAAAATTTCCTGTGACAGAGCCTGACAGTTCCCAGCCTCTTCCTTCTGTACCATGGGATCTGCTTTCTACTTCTCTGCCATGAGCTGCCTCCAGGCTCTGGGAAGGGTGTACCGCCCACCCCAACCCTGGAACAGAGAGTGACTTCTACCACCATCCCTCCCTCCTCCACCCCCAGCAGCTCCAGAGGAGTTTGGCAGCTGGAGCCTGAAGGAGTGGCTGAATCCATCACAGATGTGAGAGACAGGGCCTAGGGTGTGAAAAGGAAAGAAAATCAACCAGAGATGAAAATGAAAGGCATCAGAGGTGTAAAGCAAGGAATGAGACTGTCAGAGAGGCACTGGGTGCCAGTGGGCCCGTGTGGCTGCTGTTGCACACCTGCCCACAAAAGTCAGTGAGGGTGGGCCCCACCTTGGTGGGAATCATGGGCCTGCCTCTCTCAACATAAAGAGCATGAGTTTTAGCCCGGGGCTCAATTGACAAGGGAATTCCAGAAAGAATTACCCTATGTAGTAGTCTGTCAATTCTTAAGCACCTGTCAAAGTCCATACACAGATATTTCCTGTTGTGATACCCTAGGGTAGGCCGATGCTTGCTCATCAGGAATGGCCTGGGGTCCCCATAGGATGGAGGTTTGGGTACCCTCTCTGCCAAAGGAGGGAGGGGGTACTGTGGGGAGTACCAGGTCCAGGGAACAGGGGTCTAATACTGACCAAGCATATATCCTGGGCCTGGCCCATTTACCATTTCATCGAATCCTGTGTCACACTCATGAGACACTACTTTTGCACCCATAGACTGAGACTTTGGGTACTAAAGTGACTCATCCAAGGTCACCCAGCAATAGAGGGGCAGTGAGTGGAAAGCTGAGGACTGTCAGGAATAGATTCTCTCTGCCAAAGTAGCCAGTCTCATCCAGGCCATAACCATGGTCTATGTCTTCCCAAGGGGGCCAAGGCACTCCACACTTGGGCTCTGGGCCAGGTCTAATTATCGTGTGCATTCAACTCAGCTACTGTGTGCTGGGCACATGGTCAGTATAACCAATATGATTCCTATGCTCAGAGTTTACCATCCCAAGGACTCTAGAGTTCTTCCCAACTGTCTCCTTGTTGGGAGTCACCTATCATGGAACCCTGTATGAGAGACAAAGTCAGATAAGCCCAGATTTGTCGGCCCTAGGAGCTGGCTACCCACCAGAATTGCCTGCTTTGGGGCTGCTTGTCTAATCCAAACTCCTGTTTTATATTATAAGGGGAGGATGGAGCCAGGGGCAGCCTCCTGGAACCACTTCCAGCACAGTCATGCTCTCAGAATCAATTACATGGCCAAGAGGTCAGCCCAGCTAGGAAACTGCCCATGAGAAAACAAAGTGAAGGAGGGGCAAGGGTCGGTAGCACAGGAGGGCTGGTGCCTGAGGGGCAGGGCTGGGAGCATGAGTGGCACATGGGCCAAGCAAAATGAAGGGAATGGGCAGAACCAGGCATGCAGCACACATACTATGCTGAAAGGCTCGGTGCCAGGTACCAACCAGGGGAGCCACCAAGAAATGGGGCTATATTGGGGTACCCTGGATACCAAGCTGAGCTGGTAGGATGCTTGTCTTCAGGCCAAGGACTTGAGGTGGGCTTTGGGCTCTCATCCTTGCTCTGCTCAGATCACCAACCAGAGCCAATTTGTCCAGTGGCAGCTGACAAGATAACTGCCAGATCTCAGCAGAAGAGAGCAGCCAGGCCAGGCTGAGCTCCCGCTTCTCCCTCTGCCTGGTCACCTCAGTGCTCCTCTGGCCTCAGAATCCCAGAAAAACCTCCTGGGAGTGGCCTGGCAGCCATTTTAACACATAAACTTGAGGCTCAGTAGTTGCTGACACTAGAGTAAGTTAAATCTCCCTGTTAATTCTCATTCCACCATTACCTGTGGTCATTAGATGGGCAACAGTGACAAGGTAACGGTAATGGATTTGTCTTAACCCTCATGCTGTGTGGAGAGGGCTGTACCACAGTCTTCCAAGATAGCCCCATCCTCCTGCCTTGGTCCCCAGCTTACTCCCAGGGAGAGTTTGGCTCAGTTCATTAGAGGCTGCTCCCCTATCACCTGGCTGCCATCCTTTGGTCAATTTTGACAGTTCTTCCTGGTCATCTCTTCTGTACCAAGCCTGACAGGTAGAGAAGACCATAGCAGGACTTGGACTGTCCTTCCTCTGTGCTTGACCTAGCCCTTTCTCTGCCAGGTCAAGTTCATCCAAAAGCTGCATCTTTCCAGAGGCCTAAGCCCAAGACCAGTTTATGTGCCCTGATGGTCCCTGCCACTCAATATGCCCATGGTTGATAGAATAATGGTTCCCCTAAAGATGTTCATATCTTAATTCCTGAAACCTGATTATGTTACCTTATCTGGTAAAAGGGACTCTGCAGATGTGATTAAGGATAGTGAGATTACCCAGGTGTGCCTAATGCAGTCACCAAGGTCCTTATAATTGAAGGAGACAAGCGAGTCAGAAATGATATGAAGCACTGTCAGTGATATGGCATGAAAGACTTGACCAGACATCACTGGCTTTGAAAAGAGAAGGGGATAATGAGCCAAAGAATATGGAAGGTCTCCAGACACTAGAGAGGACAAGGAAACACTTTCCCCCTAGGGGCTCCAAAAAGGACAGAGCCCTACAAACACCTTTGTGTTAGCCCAGTGAAAACCAATTCAGACTTCTGACCCCCAAAACAAGATAAATTTGTTTCCTATTGCTGTGACAAATTACTACAGAGTGGGCTCAAAACAAACACATCCCTTACTCCCATTTTATGCACTAGCCAAGCCTGGTGCAGGTTACCTACAGCTATATGAACCATCCCATTTCTTGTCTTCTGTCTTAGTACAGGCTGTTCCTGGCTAGTTGTATCTTACTTCAAGACTATCCAGCATTTTTTCCATAAGGCCTTCCCTGGTTTTCCCTTTCTGTATGGATGGCCTCATGCTTGTATTTCCACTGTACTTGCATGTTCTCTCTAGGTGCTTCTCAGTTTTACATTTGGTGAGAACACCATTAGTAAGTTTAATCTACCCTCATAATCTCAAGTCTTCTTGCATGTGACAGTTTAGTGAACACTTGCAAAGTGGCCATCTGATGGCCTCGACTGTTTTATGCTATCTGTGTAGAAGCAGTAGAGCATGGTGGTCGAAAGCACAAATTCATGTCAATTTCACAGCAAGAAACTAAGATCTTCAACTCTAATATTCATATGATTTAGGGGAAATATACAGATGTCTGCAATTTACTTTGAAATGCATCACATAAGATTGACAGGTGATGAGGTACATAGATCAGTGATAAAACAAGCTTAGTGAAACATTAATGATGTTCAGCATAAAATGTCATATGTTAATGTGGCTATTCAGTGAAATTCTGTCAACTGGACTGTTTGAGTGCTCATAAGATAGTGGGGAGAGAATATACACCCTAGAACTAGACAGTCTTGGCTCTACCACTTCCCAACTGTATAAACATAGGAAAATTACTTCTCTAGGCCTTACTTTCATTTATAAATGGAGACTATAGTACCTTCCATATGGCTACTCGGAAGACCAAATGGGTAAGTGCATGGGAAGTGCTTAAGAGCACCCTAAGTGCCAAGTGTTAGCAGCCAATCATCTTTTGGAAGCCCCACTTTTCCTTCCTCACCACCCTTAGCAGCATCAGGAGCTAGACATGGGCAAACTCAGCTCCTTGGTGGCCCCGTAAAAGGCTCTCCTGGGACAGGCAGTTTGCGGGCAAAGGGAAGAGTATCTGCCAGTCAGCCTTCCTTAGTCTGAAGGAGATAGTCTTCCAAACATTATGTCCAGCATGTGTTAAGCACTGCTACCCCTGCCTCCTTGACACCAGAGTGCCTTAGAGTTCTAGGCCCAGGACAGCCCAAGGTGGCATAGAGGTACAAGGCAGCTGTTTCTGGAAGCAGACATTATGGGAGGTAACCAGGGATCTGCTGAACAGAGCATCTGAATTACCAGGAGCCATGAGCTGTCAGGGAAACCACATTGGCACATCCTTAGAACAATTATACTTGAAATGTTGAAGGATGGGAGGGAAACAGGAATTGAAGTCCAGAGACCAGTTAGGAAGTTCTTGCAGTAATCTAGAATAGACACAAGACAGTGTTGGACAGAATTTACGGCTCCACTCCTGGGTCAATCCTATGAAAGCCTTATAATAATTTACCTCCAGCTTGTTCCACACCAATTCTGGCACATCAGGTTTAAGTTGTGGCCGTTAAGCTCCATCAGAGCCCTTTAGCTCACCTGGCACTGAGGTCAGACAGGAGTGATGTCAGTCCATCCCTATCCCACAGGCCTAAGTAGGTACTTAGTGCATCTGGGAGAATAAGCAAAGCACTGATCGAGTGAGGGCAAGTCAGGTACTGGCCTGGCTGTCCCTCACAGCACAAAAGAAGATACTAGATTCTTACTACTGTTCAAGCTGCCCCTAGTCTCCAGGAGCTTAGAAGGAAGGCTTAAAGGCAAAGAGTAGGACTAGACTGGACCACTCCCTCCCCTCAGAGTTTGGAGAAGAGCTGAACATCTTGTATTCAGGACCTTGAACCATGCAACATACACAGGAATAGACTTCTGGATCAGGTGCCTAAAGGCCTGCAAGGATCGAGGACAGGAGGGGCACCAGCTACATACAGCTCCTGATGGGATTTCTCCAGCTCAAGAGTGAAAGGCAATGAGGGTGCTGAGCTGGGAGGTAAGAAAGGAGGTTACTGAGCATAGGCAGGTACAAGATCAGCAAGACGAGGGACTCTAAAGGAAGCTGATCTTAGAATGAAGAAAGCTAAGACCACTTGCCCATGTAGGAAGGCTAATGAGCAGGTCTAGCCATGATCCTATAGATGCTGCCCATATACGGGTATCAAGGCACATACTAAAAGGAACCAGCTCTTAAGGTGAGAGAGGGCACACAAAGTGAAGGGGCCTGGCTGGGCCTTCACATCTAGTGAATGAGACAGTGGCTTAGTCAAGGCCAGAGAACACACATCCAGAGTATCCTAAGTGTTTCCACCCAGGGACCATATCAGAAACAGACTTCGTGTAACTTAAGCAGAAGAGTTTAAGGAATACTTAGCCCTGAGTCACTCAGGGCCAGAGAACAAGGCTCAGCCAGAAACACACAAGAGTCATAGCCCAGAACTGCCTGAAGATCCCACTGCTGCCACTCCCAAGCACGAGCTTAAGACTAGCCAAGAAAGTTTTAGTACTTTCGTTTCTATGATAGCAAATCATTCTACCTTTATGTAATGAGACAGAGGTAAACACTAGTCACCATAAGGAAGATGAAGGCAGACTAAAGACCTTTTAGTATAAGGCCATTGTTTCTTTTCCCCTAATCTAGAATTTCAGCTGACTGGGTTGATGATAGAATGATCTGAACTTTTATTACTAAGTATACCCTTGATAGCAGCCTTACATTGGCAGTGCTACCATCTACTAACTTGCACCTGAGTATCAGGTTTGCCTGGAGAGTCCCTGGATTTTCTATTCCCCCTGCCTCTATTGCATAGGGCAATCTCATTTTCTTTGACATAATCACTCCAGCCAACGTTGTGACATCTTCAAAGTAATAGAGACAAGTGATTGGAGGCTATCTTTGTTTCCACTTTGTTTTGGTAGAAGCATTCTTTAAATTACTACGGTCTCTAAACTAGTAGAGCCCAGAAACCCGGGAAAGGGAATCAAGCTGTGAGGACTCTTGCTGTTGCAACGAGAGGAGCCATGTTTGTTTCTAATGCTCAGCTTCTGAATCTAAGTAGTTTGGATATGAAGGAGACAATATCATAGTCAATGGTTCAGAATACAAACCATGCCCTCTGACAGTATTCTAGTCTCCGAAAGCAGGGAACCCCAGGTAGCATAATAGAAATACAGAGCTTTTAAAGGATGGGTTCTCAGCTTCAGGCAATTATTGCTCAACTATAGTTGATGATTCTGATTGTCCTATCTCCACTGAAGACAATCCCCTGACCCCCACACCCAGGACCTCCCTTTACTAGGTCCCGGCTGAGCTATCTCCTTTAGCACAAACAACAAAAGACTTATCCTGCCCCCTCCCAACCACTGGCCAGAGGCAGCAATGTATATTTTAGTTCTCAAAAAGGAATGGAAGATGTTTTAAAGAGACAGAAAATATTTTTGTCATTTTTTCAGGCCTTTCCCTCTATTATATCCCTATTGGGAAGGTAGAAAGTTAAGGAAGCCACAGTAACAAGAGAAAGACTTTTCCCCACAGACAAGGGTCTAGCCTAAGAACTTGTTCCCATTCCCCAGACTATTATGTTACAGTGCTCAGAACAGTGTCACTGAGGATTATCACCAATAGGTCTCAGGGTTGGGGGACCATGAGATACCTAGATGGATCTGATTGTCCTAGTTTGACCCAGTTGTCCCATAGTCTTCCCAAAACCCTGTGGATTAAAAGCCCTTTAAGGCTAGTTTTGCTCTAACAACCTGAGTTCATGCCACAGTTCTGTCCCATGATAGGCTAGACCTCAGATTCATAAAGGGACCTCAGGACTTCTAATACTAACCATTCAGTACCTATTGGCCCCTTTCCCCTCCCCAGTTTCTGCTCTTGTGAGCAAGTTCCACCATCCCCAGAAATGCCACCTAGGCCCAGCCAGTCAGATCCCACGAGGTTCCCAGGACCTTACCACTCCTTCCTTCTCTGCTTGTCATCCACATTCAGCTGACACCTTCTTCTTGGGTGTTTCTGCCTTAGTACATCCTAGGACTAGGATCATAAGCCTGCAGGTTTTAGTCTCCCTGGAACCCTCCAGGCCTATCACTTGTTGCCTGGGACACCAGTCTAGAAGGCAAACCAGCTTTTATCTGGTTAGATATGTTTAACATCCCCGTCATTCCAGCCTTTTTTAAAGTTTCAGAACATTGCATGGGTACAAATGTTTTGGTTACACAGATTGCTTTTGTATAGCTTGAGTCGAAGTATAAGTGTGCCCATCACATAGACAGTGTACATTGTACTTATTAGGTGTGATTTTACCTATCCCCTCCTCTCCCTTCCCACCTGCTTGGTTTCCATTGAATTTTCTTCCATCTGTGCTCATGAGTGCTGATCAGTTAAGTCCCAATTTAATAACGAGTATATGTGGTATTTGCTTTTCCATTCTTGTGATACTTCACTTAGGAGGAAGGTCTCCAGTCCTACCCAGGTCATTACAAAAGGTATTAATTCACCATTTTTTATGGCTGAGTAGCATTCCATGGTATACATGTACCACATTTTGTTAATCTACTCATGAATTAATGGGTACTTGGCTTGATTCCACATCTTTGTGATTGAATTGTGCTGCTATAAACATTCCAGTGCAGGTGTCTTTTTGGTAAAATGGCTTTTCTTCCTTTGGGTGAATACTTAATGGCATTGCAGCATTAAATGGCAAGTCTTTTAGTTCATTGAGAATCTCCATACTGTTTTTCATAGAGGTTGTACTGTCACCAAAAGCTCGGCACTTGTCCACGAAGCTGCATCAGAAGGACAAGTGGTTGAGAAGGAAATAGAAGTGTATTACTTTGTCAGGAGAAAAATGGCAGACCATCATCTCAAAATCCAAATTCCTGTACATAAGCAGAAATAGAACTTTTAAAGGGAGGGCCCTCAGTTCTAGGATTGCTGTTCAATTATAGTTAATGATTCTAGTCATCCCATCTCTGCCAGAGACAAAGCCGTGTCCTCTGCCCACCTGAGAGGCCCACCCTTCTGGTCCATCTCCTGCAGTGAAGAACAGAAGACATCCCCCCCTTTCCCTCCTTACTAGCCTGAGGTAGGGGTGATCTCAGTTCCCAAAAAAGAGTGAAGTTTTAAAGAGACAAGACATTTTTGCCAGCTTTTTTTTTTATCCCTAGGCCATTCCCTCTGTTATGGAGCTAACTTGCAGTTCTACCAGTGTATAAGTACCTTTCTCTCCACATCCATGCCAGCATCTATCGTTTTAGGACTTTTTGATAAAAGCCGTTCTCACTGGAGTTCAGTGATTTCCTTTTTTTATTTTTTTGAGATCTCACTCTGTTGTCCAGGCTAGAGTGCCATGGCATCAGCCTAGCTCACAGCAACCTCAAACTCCTGGGCTCAAGCAATCCTTCTGCCTCAGCCTCCCAAGTAGCTGGGACTACAGGCATGTGCCACCATGCCCAGCTGATTTTTTCTATGTGTTTTTAGTTGTCTGGCTACTTTCTATTTTTAGTAGAGACAGGGTCTCACTCTTGCTCAGGCTGGTCTTGAACTTTTGACCTTGAGCTGTCCTCCCACCTCAGCCTCCCAGAGTGCTAGGCTTACAGAGGCATGAGCCACCACACCCAGCCCTCATTGTGGTTTTGATTTGCATATTCTTGATAATTAGAGAGGAACATTTTTTCATGTTCATTGGCCATTAGTCTATCTCCTTTTGAAAAGCTTCTGTTCGTGTCTTTTGCCCACTTTTTAATGTGGTTGATTTTTTCTTGCTGATTTGGCTTGAGTTCTTTGTAGATTCTGGGTGTTAGCCCTGGGTATAGCATGCAAATATTTTCTACCATTCTGTTGGTGGCCTGCTTACTCTGTTGTTTCCTTAGCTGTTCATAAGCTTTGTAGTTGTCCCGTTTATTAATTTTCATTGTTGCTGTGATTGTCATTGGTGTCTTTGTAAATTCTTTACTTAAGCCAGTATGTGGAAGAGTTTTTCCAACATTTTCTTGTAGAATTCTTATGGTTTCATGTCTTAGAGGTTTAAGTCTGTTTTCCACCTTGGACTTTTGAGAGAGGTGAGAGATGAGGATCCTGTTTCAACCTTCTACGTGTGGCTATTCAATTTTCCCAGCGCCATTTATCAAATAGGGATTTTTCTCCAACATATTGTGTTTTTATTTAAAAAAAAATTTCCTTTTTTTTCTTCTATGCTATTACACCTGTGACCAAAATATTGTCTGCTTTGTTAAAGATCAGATGGCAATATGTGGATGGTTTTATATCTGGGTTCTCTGTTCTGTTCCATGGGTCTGTGTCTCTATTTTTGGGCCAGTACTCTGCTGTTTGGTTACTACAGATTTATAGTGTAGCTTGAAGTCTGGTAAAGTGATGCTTCCCAATTTGTTTCTTTTGCTTAAAGTTGCTTTGGCTATTTGGGCACTTTCTGTTCCATATGAAGCATAGAATTTTCTTTTCTAGATCTGTACAAATGATGTCAGTATTTTGATGGGGATTGCATTGAGTCTGTAAGTCACTTTGGGTAGTATGGACATTTTAACAGTGTTTATTCTGCCCAACCATGAGCATAATATGTTGTTCCATTTGTTTACATCCTCTGCAATTTCATTCCTTAGCGATTCATAGTTCTCATACAGATTTCTCACCACCTTGGTTAAATATATTCCTAGGTATTTTATTTTCTTTATTGCTATCATGAAAGGTATTGCATCTTTGATTCTCAGCTTGTCTGTTGGTGTATGGAAATACTGATTTGTGTACATTGATTTTGTAACCAGAGACTTTGCTGAATTTATCAATGCCAGGAGTCTCTTGGCAGAATCTTTGGGGTTTTCTATATGTAAGATCACATTGTCAATAGAGAATGACAGTTTGACCTCTTTTCCCCATTTGGATACCCTTGATTTCCTTCTCTGGTCTGATTGCTCTGGCTAGGACTTCCAGCACTATGTTGAATAAAAGTAGTGACAGTAGGCAATCTTGTCTTGTTCCAGTTGGGAATGGAAAGTGGGAATGCTTTCAAACTTTTCCCCATTCAGTATGTCAGCTATGGGTTTGTTGTATATGGCTTTTTTAAAAATTGAGATATGTTCCATCTAAGTCTATTCTGTCAAGAGTTCTTATAAAAGGGTGCTGAGTTTTGTCAAATGCTTCTTCTGCATCTATCGAGATCATATGATTTTTTTTTCGCTCCTGTTTATGTAGTGAATCACATTTATGGATTTATGTTGAACCATCCTTGCACCCCTGCGATGAAGATACATAGTACAATTTCTTTTTGAATTTGTTGAGACATTTTTGTGGCCTAAGATGTGATCAACCTTAGAGGATGTTTCATGTGCTGTGAAGAACATATATTCAGTAGTCTTGGGGTGGAATGTTCTGTAAATGTTTGTTAGGCCTATGGTCTAGAGTACCTATTAAGTCCAGTGATTATTTTTTGCTTGTAGGCTCTGCCCAGTTCTGTCAGTGAGGTGAAGTCCCCAGCTACCACGATGCTGCTATTTGTCATGTTTAGATCCAGTAGGGTTTGTCTTATGAATCTGGGCACACCTGTATCAGAGGCATGATTTAGGATTATATCTTGAGTTGCTCCTGTACCATCATATAATGACCATCTTTGTCCTTAACATAGCCTTGAAATCAACACTAGTAATCTGAGAATGGCTACACGAGCTTTTGATTTCCACTTGCATGGAAATTTTTTTTCCATGCTTTCACCTTGAGTCTGAGTCCTTGTGGATTAGGTGTGGTTCCTGGAGACAGATACTTGGCTTGTATTTTTTAATCCATTCAACCACCGTAAGTCTCTTATGTAGGGAAAAGAATTGGTAAGTGGGATGCATTTCTGTTCACCCTGTTGGATAGTACACCTTGTTGCTTTCTTTTCACTCTTGTGCTATTGTTTTATGAGTTCTGAGCTTTAGATTTTTTATGGTTTTGCAGTGGTGGGTGTCTATGGTGCTGATCCACATGTAATGTGGTTCTGCTTGTTTCCTGCATGGCCAGTCTGGTCTTGACAAATTCCCTCAGTGTTTGCTTGTCTAAGAAGTCTCTCTTTCATATATGAAACAGTTTCACAGGGTACAAAATTTCAGGCTTGTGATTGTTCTAAGATGACTGAAGATGGGGCCCCAGTCCCTTCTGGCATGTTAAGGTCTCAGTTGAGAAGCTGCAGATAGCCTGATGGGTTTTCCTTTGTAAGTTACTTGATGTTTTCACCTTAATGGCTCACAGGAGGTCCTTCGTTAACTTCGGCAAGTCTGATGATTACGTGTCATGGTGATTGCCTCTTTGTGATGAATGTCCCAGGTGTTCATTGAGCTGCTTTCACCTAGATGTCTAAACTGCTAGCAAGACCAGGGAAGTTTTCCACAATTATTCCCTCACATAGTTTTTTCTAACCCATTTTCTTCACCCTTAGGGAAACCTATGATGCTTATATTTAGCCTCTTTACATAATCCTGTATTTCTTGTAGGCTTTGTTCATTCCTCTTTTCTTTGACTTAATTTGAAGGTGTTGTCTTCAAGCTCAGATTTTATGCCTGGTCTATTCTTAAAACTTTCCACTGTATTTCCCTGAGTGAATTTGTTTCTAGAAGTTTTTTAGTAATTTGGTTTCAGTTAATTTTTCATTCACTTCCTATGCTGTTTGTGGTTTGTGTTGGTTTTCCATTTTTCTCTTATTTGAGCTTCCTTATAATCTGTATTTGGAATTATCATTTCAATATTTTCATTTTGGTTGGTATCCATTGGAAAGGAGTTGTCTTTTGCGGGTGATTTTTGCTGTTTTTATATTTCAAGTTCTTTCACCCAATTCCTTCTCATCTAGCCTCTCGATAGAGTCCTGGGTGTACTAGACCTGGCTTGCAGGCCTGTCCGAGTTTCTGAAGATCCCTGATTGTGCAAGGGAGAGGAATTCTGGTTCCAAGCTGCCCATAGGGTGTTCAGGAAGGTTTGGTGATCCTCTCAGGTTGCTTCTGGCCTGCTGTTTTCAAGTCTTCCCAGCAGTGTGAATTGTTGGGTCCCCCAGCTTAGTACTTGAGTATAAATCAGCCACACCGTTATCTTGAGTTGGAAGATGCTATGAGCAGCTACAGGGTTGGTACGCCTGTCATTGCTTGATGTTTGCATGAAAGAGCCAGCTGTCAATATGTTCCTTTGTGTTCATGGTAAGCTCTGGTTCCTCAGGTGGTATAGTTGAGTGTCCCAAGTTTTAGTAGGAACCTTGTAGCTCACAGGGGGTTGCTTGATCTCTACTCCCACTGAGAAGTGGGGAGGAGCAAGGGAGGTCATGGCTAGATTTGAGAGCCAGCAAGGCTCTGTAAAGCCTGGGTGGGGCTCATAAATTGCCTTTCTGACCACTAGGGGGAGCCACTGGTATGAGGATCAGAGCAACCTGTCTAATCCAGGAAGGGTGTTTACAGGGAAGGGTTCTATACTCTTGAGTGCTAAGGCCTGGGATCTTTCTGCTCTTGTCCAGTAGCGCAGTTTTTCTGGGGGGAGGGATGAGTGCTCTCCCATAATCACTGCTCCTTAGACCCACACAGCACACTCATCAGTTGAGTCCACATGCATTCCCTTACCATCCCAGTGCAGTTCTCAAATCTACCCACGGTCTGTGTCTCTTACCCACTAGTATGCATCTCCAAAACACCAGCAGGCAAGTTTCCCATTTGTGCACTCCTGGCTCCACCGCAAGTCCTCAAAGAAAGAGGAATTGGCCCCTTTATCTGTAGGTACCTCAGCCAGGAACATGTCCCCACCAGAGAGAAATGGCCACTTGTGGTGGAGCATATAGGGTGGGGTCTTGGGCCCAGGCACAGTGCTAGGATCCCCTGGTGGTGTCCCAGGCCTGACAGCAGCTCTGGAGACACAGAAACAGAGCCTCAGGCTGTGGCATGTGAGCCTCAGAGCTGAGACTGGGGAGGAACAACTTGCTTGGCACCAACTTCCTTACCTGCAGTGGGGGCGGCATGTCTGGAGACAGGGGCTTGGGAAGTCTCACATAGCTCTGCCATGGATCACAGGGCTCTGTGTCTATCCTGTAGGCTGGAGCCCGGAGATGCTGATGGCACCCCATTTATTCTTTCCTTGGGAGCTGCAGGTTTACAGGCTGCTTCTAACCCCCACCCTTCTGATGTCTCCTTTTGATGGAGTCTTCAGGATAAATTCTTCCAATGGTGGCGGTTGAAACCTACACCTGTTCCCATGGGAGGCCACAGGGGAACTTCCCTCAAGAGGAAACGTGCTTGCAACTTGCTTGGTGCTGACTTCCTTCCCTACAGCGGTGGTATGTCTGGGGGGGAGCATGGCCCAAACCAGCTGTGGTGGCACCTGCCTGGGACCAGGGCTCCGGTCTCACACTGCTCTGCTGTGGATCATTGGGCACTGCATCCATCCTGCAAGGCTGGAGCACCAAGACACTGGCAGGTCCTGTCAGGGTTAGTTCTTTGAGGGGTGTTGTCCTGGTTCTTTGGCTCCTTGCTTGGAAAAGTTGCAAGCAAGTCCAGTGAGATGGAGTGATGATGCTTAGGACTTCCACACAAGCAGCTTTCATTGCAGCTTTTCAGTCTAGAAAGCGAGAGTACATTTCCCAAGGGGAAATGGGTTCTATCTCTGTGCATGGAGATGATGCTGGGGTATTATATTTCTACTTTTATGTCTATCTATACCTTATGGTATACTAAACAGTAGGTGGAATATTCATTTATCTGGGAAGAGGGCATAGAGTTCTCCCCCAATTTTATCCTTATAGGGTAACTTCCAGGGGTTTCCATGTCATCTGTGAACTGCCATGGCACTGGTAGGTATGATTTTTACTATGCTAATGTATGTTAATGGGAAAAATGTTACCTTTGAACACAAGCTCCTCATTTCTACACATACTCCAGGCCAAGGATAGTCCCTAATTTCAAGTTCCTGCTGTCACAAGTTTGATTCCAAATGCTCATTGGCCTCTTCATTTTTGCCCCCTTCCTTTCTTCCTGTTATTTTTCCTAACATTCCCCTCGAGAGACAAGTAGGCTTGCTTTCAAGGAAAAGGGACAGACAGTCCGTCTTCTGTAACTACTTCCTGCTGAAAAGGGGTGTCGTCCCTACCCATAGGCTTCTTGTCTCTCTTCTGACCTGTCCCTAGAAGTTCCGCTCTTGAGATCTGGAAATAGAGGCATGGAGGTCCAAAGCATCCATTGGGAAGGTCTCAGGTATCCCCAGTGGGCAGTCTGGAACCCTCAGATCATGATGTTGCAGTGGAACCATTATAACCTAGAAGAGACAAACTTGACCAGGAGGTTAAACAAGCAAGGCCTGAAAATAAGCAATAGAAGTAAGGCCACCAGAGGTCCTAGGAGAAGTGTCAACCAAGAAAGCCAGGAAGTATTATAAGGTATGAACTATTCTTCTCATGCCAGCCTTTTGGCTTCTTGGAAGGCAGCTATGTTTACCACTATACCAATGGCCAGCACCCTTTTGGCTTCTTGATCAGCCTTGTTATTTCCTTGGGCTATGTTTGTCCCTTCGTGGCCTATGTAATGCATAATGGAAATCTCTATTGGAAGATAAACTACCTGTAGAAGTTTTTTTTAAATCTTTTCCCCATGTTTTATGGGAGAGTTTCTGGCTGGGACTAGCCTTCTCCTTCCATATTTGGCCATGAGCATGTAAGACCATGTAGGCACATTTGCTGTCAGTATAGGTCTGTATTCTTTTGTCCTTAGCTAATTCTAGTGCCCATATTAATAGTTCTGCTTTTGGGGCTGACGTTATTTCGTGGCAATGAGCCACTTTTAAGAATTTGAGTGTGGGAGGCAATAGCATATCTGGCCCTCTGGCACTTAATTTCCATACTGCTACCAATAGTAAATCAAATGTCCTCTGGATTTTTCAGGAGGGTATTCTTTAAGTCCATCTTCCCTGTCAACCCCATGGAAATGGACTCAATTATGGTTAATTGGTTCTAGCTTTCCTAGCTCAGTTGGGATGAGTAGCTGGATTCAAGATCATGCAAGTCTCTAGAGTGACATCTGGGTGTTCCATTAGGAGTTGGTATTTTAACACCCAACTACAAGAGGGCCACCCTATCTCTCCCTTAGTTAACAAGGGGTGCCAAGTTATGCAGGGTTAAGCAGTGAGGCTACCCTTTTTGCCACTGGATCCAGGTTTTTAGAAGAATAGCCCACTGGTTGCCAATGTCCAAATTCTTGTACCAATACTCCTATAGCTACTTTTTCTTAACATACATGATAAAGAGCTTGTCTAAGTTTGGTATCCCTATGGCTGGTACGTGCGTACGAGCTGTTTTTAGGCCTGAAAGGCCTTCTTTTGTTCCTTTCCCCACAGTAAGATTTTATCCTTATTTTCTTTCAAAGCCTCATACAGAGGTTTGGCCATTTCTCCAAATTGGGGAATCCATGTTCTACAATATCCAGTTATTCCAGGAAACTCTCAATTGTTTCCTGGTACTTGGACTTTCCAGGGAACAAACAGCCTGTATCTTGTCAGAGGAGAGTCTGTTGTCCTGGACTAGTGATAAACCCCCAAATAGGTCACTTCAAACATATACAATTGAGCCTTTTCCCTTGAGGCCTTGAAACCTTTTCCCTGAAACTCCTGAACTTTTAGTATTTATAGTTGACTCTTCATAAGAAAGGCTATAGATAAGGATATCATCCACATGTTATATAATGGCGTTTGGAAGTTTTAACCTCGGGTTAATAAGCAGTTTTTGTAATCCCCCTCCCCCAAATAAGAGGGCTATCCTAGAATCCTCGGGGAAGGATAGTCCATATTAGCTGTCTAGCCCTTCCTGTGGTTGGGTCTTTCTAAAGGCAAACAAACTTACTGTCTGGATATAAAGGAATCAAAAAGCAAACATCTTTTAAGGACAGAAAAACAGGCTGATCCCAGCAGGATTTGGGTAATGGTATATGGATTTCAGACCACTGGGTATAAAAGTATCACTGCTTCATCGATTATTCTTCAGTCCTGGACAAGTCTCCACTTTCCACTGGATTTCTTTACTTCCAGAATAGGGGTATTACGGGGAGGAACCTTCTACCAGCATCCCAGACTCTGATTGTTGTATTATTGGGGCAATTCCCCATCATCCTTTCGGGGGACAGTAGATATTGCCCCTTAGAGGGAAAGGGGAGTGTCAATTTGAAGGAAACCCTCACTGGGAGAACCCTCCCTGGCCTTCCCTGGTTTTACCATAAGCGCAGACCACAGGGTCTAAGTTCTCTAGACCTGTAGGTAAATTTATTATCCAAAGTTGCCTTGAGTGTTACCCACTCATATAATGGTGTGGGGAGATAAGCTGGGTCTCCAATTACAGCTAAATAAAACATCTCTTTGTAATAAACTGTGATCTCTAGAATAAACAGGAATTGGTGGGTGATTAATATTCCTTCCCAGCTACATAGTAGTATGGGAGTATAATACCTCATAGTGGGGCATCCATCAATACCTACTATCACAGAGGAAGAAGGTGACAGAGGTTTGTATGACTGAATGGGTGGCTCCTGTATCAAGTACAGAATATTTGCTTAACTTGGCCATGTGAAAGGTTACCTGGGGTTCCTTCCTGAGCCTGTGCTGAACCTGGGCCCCTTCAGGCCTGGTCAAGGACCACAAGGGCTTGGCATTTCCCCTGGCCTCTGGAGGTCAAAGGGCAGTCTTTACCCCAGTGGCCTGACCATCCACACCTGGGACGCAGAGTTTGGGGTATCACAGCTCTCACCCTGCCTGATATTCGTTGATATCTGGCCACTCATCCCAGAAGTACCCAGGTTTTCCATATTGGTAGCACATTTTGATGCTTCCCACTAGATCTTTTGGAGTAGCCAGGTGGGCCTGTGTGGCAACAGCCACTCCCAATAATTTGGCCTTTTGGCAGCCCTTGTGTGTTACCCTCTAGATCCCAGTAGTTGACAGTGAAGGCCACTGTCAGTAGCTGGATAGTATCAGTTTGGTGTCTTAGAACCAATTTTTAGAGTTTCCTGCAGGTATCAGAGAAAGACTAGTTAATGAAACGAGTATTACTATTATAGCCTCCCTAGAGGTGGGATCCATGTTGGTATACTTTCTGACAGCTTCAGTTAGCCTCTATGAATGATGCTGGGCTTCTCTTTCCCTTGTACCATCTCTGCTGGTTTAGAGAAGTTAGTAGGTGTTACCTGTATGGTCTTCATCACAATTAAACAGATCAACATTGTTACGGAGTCCTCCCCCCTGCCTGGCCCCACTGGTAGGTTCCATCTGGGGTCCCCCTGAGGAATGGCCTGGTTACCCAGGGAAGTCCCTCATTTACTGAATGGAGCTGATAGCCATACATTTGACCAGCAGCCCAGATCCCGTTTTCTTTCATCTGAGGAACAGCAATGTGAAAGTAAAACCCATACATCTTTTCCAAGTTAGGTCAAAGACAACTGCCAAGTATTAAAAGTCTTCTATAAACCTCTCAGGGGCAGCCGAAAAGCTTCCCAGTTTCTCTTTGCATGTCTTCAAATCTCTCATGGAAAATGGGACATGGACCTTTACAGGCTGTCCTGTTGGTCCTGATACTTTCTGCAAAGGGCATATTGGAGGTGAGATGGGTGAGGGATAGGGGGAAAAAGAGGAAACAGGAAATTATTAGGTGGGGCATCCCTGGGGTCTACCTGAAGCTGAGGCTATAGCTCCTTTGCCTCTGACTTCCATTCCTAGAGAGGGAAGGAGAGTAGCCAGGTGGGGTTTGGGGCTCACCCAGAGCAGTCAGGGGGTCCTTGTGTCTTGTTCAACTCTCCCATCTCTTAATTTGGCACTTTTCCACGCAAGACTCATGATATTGGGGATTGTCCCTTAAGTACATAAAAGTCTGCATATAAGGGACCTATGACCATTTTCCTTTGCCCTTCTACAAAGGTGGTCTAACTATAGGATTGTATTTGTAGCTTAGACTCCCATTTGCAGGCCAGGATTCACCAACTGGCAGTTGATATTGGGGCTAGGCTGTGTCGTAGAAAAATTAGTTTTTTGAGGGCTGTTAAATCCAAGGATCTTCCAAGTTTAGAGAAACAGGCATCCTAAAGGTGGATTCATGGGAATTGACACTCCTTGTCCCACAGCTGCCTATGGGAAGATAAGAGAGGGTAGGCTACCCACTAGAAAGGGTGCCCCTGTTCCTGTCAAGTTGTGCAACAATGCCATCCATGAAGGTGTCCCAGTCATGAACAGACAAGAAAGTAATTTCACGTGGAGATGTCGAGGCCATCTCTTATGCCCAGAGTCCCCCTCAGGCCCCGAAATTTCCTACTGGGGTCCTTGACTGACCTCAGAGGCCAAAAGCTGCACCTGGCTCAATGTGGCTTTCTCAGTTAAGCCAGGCCCCATGCAGGGGTGTGCCACTGACCTACCCCATCGACAGGCCAGCATTCCTCCTGTCTGGGGATGCTACTTTTTAGCCTTTGCTTCCAAGTCCCCTGGCTCAAATAGCTTCCTAGTCTGCCCTAGCCTTTACTGGTGACCAAAGTGAAAGGGCTGCCTCACAATTTTGTGGTCCCTCCCAGGGCGTTTCAGGGAGTCCAAGAGATTAAAGATCACCTATTTTCTTCCTGTTGAGAAGGGTGTAGGCAGAGTATCCCTGAAACCCACTGCAGAGCAGGCCCATAGATGTTGAAGAGGTTACCTGTGAGCTGACAAGTAGATGAGTCCAAAGTAAAGGTTTTGTCCATTTGTTGGAAAGACACAAAACAGAACGGACAGGAGGAGGGGTCAGGTGTTCCAGACCTGGCCCAGAGAGATACTGCCCAGGGTGGCCAGAGTCCACATCTGGGGAAGAAGGAACATGAAGAGATTATGGTAGAGGGCTGTAGTAGTCAAACATCCAAGTTCCATCATCCTGCCTTACCAGGTACCAGTGGAGCTCTGATGTGTTTCAAGCTGTCCTGGGTAGGCAAGGGTGGTGGTGACAATAGAGCCTCCTCCCAAGCCCACTGAATAGAGAGATCTTTGGAAAAAACAAATAGGTGATGACAGTCAAAACACAGGTAAAATCTCTGGGTTGGCACCAGAGGGAGAGTAGCTTGTGTCTCAGGGTTCCACAAGCATGGAAAGTGGTAGACGAAGTCAGCTTCCAGAACCATAAAAGGGTAACATCTGTCACCTAACATTTTACCTCATTCACGGGATCCCCAAGAACCAGAGGCCTACCCTTATTGAGCATATGGGCCCCTTCCTACTTTTAGATCCTATTCAATAAAGCCAATGTCCAACACACATGCCCCCTATGTTAGGCTGGAAGGCATGGCTGCAGGCATCTCTCAAGCCCAAGAACGTCTTATCACCTCCCTCAGCCTTCAAATGAACATTCTCCCATAAAGAAACTGCAACCTATTGACCAAGAGAAGGTGGCCCAGGAGACCTGTTACTGCTTCTAAAAAGGACTTCCAAAAAGTTTCTCAAAACAAAGAGTTGAAGAAAAACTATACTTTAGCCCCCCAAAAATTATTGGCTCCCAGAAACAATGTCACAAGTGATGGGCCAGTTGTCCTATCATCTAGCATGTGATAAGACTGGTAGCCCACAAGGCTTTCTCCTGAGCCCTAGTGCTATAGCAAGGGAGACAAGGGTCCCAGGTTCTATACTACAGTGGCACTACCCAATACTTCTTCTGACCAGATGTGAGGAAGATATAAAGCCAATGCAACAAAGCAGCCTCCAGCAGACATGAGCATTCTGTCACCTTATCTTGACACTGTGGTTCCAGGTTTTGGCACTACAATGTCAGTTGGTTTGAGGGGTGTTGTCCTGGTTCTTTGGATCCTTGCTTAGGAAAAAAGAAATCACAAGCAAGGCCAGTGCAGAGTGATGAGACACTTAGCACTTCCACACAAGTAGCTTTTCAGTATATTAAGTAGAAAGCAAAAGTATATTTCATGAGGGCAAACAGGTCTATCTCCTGGAATGGAGAAGACACTGGGGGCTCTTATATTTCTACTGTTATATCTACCTTATGATGTAACTAAATGGTAGTAGAATATTTCTCTGGGGAAAGGAGATTCTTCTTAGATCTTCCCCAATTTTATCCTTATAGGGTAACTTCCAAGAGTTGCCGTGACATTTGTAAACTATCATGGCACTGGTGGGTGTGACTTTTACTATGCTAATGTACGTTAATGGGGAAAATGGGGAAAATGTTACCCTTGGACATGAGCTCCTAGTTTCTATACATGTTCCTGGCTGGGAAAAGTCCTTAACCCTGGAGTTCCTATTGTGGGTTTGGTTCTAGATGCTTATTGTCCTCTTCATTTTTGCCTCCCCCCTTTCTTTTCCTGTGGTTAGTGCTACCACAACCTGCATCTTGTCCCTAGCAATCCCCTTTTCTTTCTTCAGGAGCTACAGGTTCATGAGCTGCTTCTAGTCTGCCATCTTCCTTCTGTTCTTTATTATATATCAAGACTACTCCCTTTTGAGGTCATGAAGATAGAGGTACAAGACTCAAGAAGCCTAAGAGCATACCATAGGCAGAAGGACAACAGCCTGTTTTTCCCTTCTTGGGTAATATGAAATATAATTAGATCCCTGGCTGAGACTAGCCACCATACCTAGGTTCCTTAGCATCTAGCTTCAGTCCTCCCAGCCAGATTATTTGACAAGCGTAGCTACTTGGATCCCAGGCAATGTTCAGAGGGATTATTGGAAAGGCTTATGCCACTCATTTCCTTGGGTAGATACCATTCAGCCTAGCAATCCCACTACCAGGTAAGTTTACATTTCTTTCTTTGATCAGTCTCTATGCTGTTTGTGCTCCCAGCAAGGCTATGACTTGTTTTCTCTACAAACTTGGGCAACTTCAGTCCATTCCTTGAGTCTATGTGAAACTGGTGTATTTCATACGAACATGATTCAATGTCCATAGAACCAGACAGTTTTAAGGAGTCCTCTAGATCATTGCAGGACAAGTGCTACCAGCAAGGGGACCACTGTGGCTAATGCCAAAGAAGGCTGAAAGGGTGACAGTAAGAAAGGCTGAGCCTTAGAGGCAACAGGTAGGCCATAGTCAGGAGCTCAGATACCAGGCCAGACAGGGTATCAGATGTGTTGGAGGATTTCAGAGCTCCAAGAGAGAAAAGGAAATGGGTACTTGGAGACATGCCTTAGGGTAGCAGGGAGTTAGAACGTACCCTGGGATAAAGACACGGGGGCATAGGGAAAAGCCAAAAGCTTGATCCCAGGACCAGAACTGTCTCAAAAAAGCAGATAATCAGGAACCTGGAGTCTAATGTTGGCACAGACCTCTAGCAAACTGAGGTAAGATATTCATGGGAGAGAATGATAGAAGAAAACTGAGGCTAAGAGAACCTAAGCCACGAGTCCACCTCTGAATAAGGCGCTACCACAGACTGTTTTTGGTGAGAATTCATATGTCCTTGAGCCCTAGTATCTAGAGACACAGGTGTCTAAATATTCCTGCTTCTAGTCAGGGGGCACCCAGCACTGAACGGTCACTTGGGGCAAGGCCTTAGCAGTCCCCAGCTCCAATGCCACTGACATGAAAGCCATTGTGCAGGGTGCTGAGAGCCCTACGTTACATACTAGGCCTCCACTAGAAGTTGTCCTTCCCTAGGCAGCCAGGTGACTCTGAGCTCCGATTTAGAGGCAGAACTGCCTGAGAAGCTTCCTAGGCCAGTTTTAAGCTTTACCTGGCATGTGCCTGTTATAGCTTCCCAATTAGCAAGGACTCCAGGAGGTAGTACCAGGATCCCTTCCACAGTTTTCTGTTCTAGAAACAACTCTTCCCTGGGCCATAAGATAGTCCCTGGGGCACTGAATGCCTGCCCTTTAGTATCCTTAGCAGTAGCTGGTCTACCTACTTGGTTATCCAGCCTCAGCTACTTGGAGTTCTAGTAGTTCTCAATGGAATATGAAGGCCTTCAGCCAGTTTTTGGGGTAGGGGGAAGGTCCTGAGCATAAGTGAACCTAGTGACAAGTCAAGAGAAACATATGAAGGTCTTCACCTCTGATAAGGCCAAAGTACCGACTCAAATAGGCAACAGCTCTGTTTGATTTGAACAGCCTTTGTGGCAACATAATAGATACCACAGAATTAGTTCAACATCTGGCTAAATCCCATGTGCTGGATTAAGTCTAGAAGCAGCAATACTAACATTAAGTTACAGATAGTGTTGGTTAATGTGCTTTTCTGTAAGCTATTCTTGTGAGAATATTTGAGTGTTTTCCCTTTAAACATTCTAGTCCCAGGTCTACTTTTATATTTAACAGTTAAAAAATGTGGAAAGGTTTGCTTATTAGCTCAAGAATTCTATGAGAAGCCAGTGATGCTCTGTCTCTGGTTTGTAAAAAAACAGGTAAGTCCAAATTTTCTTCCTAGAGGTCACTTAGGAGAATTTAGAAGGGAGAGTCCAGGAGAAGACTACATGGTATTTTGCCAGGAGTAAAAATAAAAATTGACCGGTAGGCCCTCTGGGGCCCAACACAGGTAAGAGCCAAGCAGGGAGAAACCAAGCATGCCAGAGCCACAAGCTAGAGAAATGCTATAGGAAATGCATGCCTCACTGAGGCATTCAACCCCTGAGTACAGCCTGAACCCTGGAGTCACAGGCTCTATGGAATGATTGAGTTTATAATAGAAGCAGCAGTGAGTCCTTGTCACAGCTGAGACAAGGAGATGGGAAGCAATAGGGCTGTTAGGGAAGACTGCCTAGTCCATAGAGACAAGCAATCTAGGTAACACTAAGTGATGCTGTTATGACAAAGACTCAGATTGAGGCAGTACAACAAAGGTTTACTTTTTTCTAGTCTTATGAGGATAAGGTGGTTTGTACAAATCTCTTCCTAGTTTAGGTCTAGGAATATTCTGTTTTCAGCTGTATCATCTAGGATATATAGCTTCCAGGGTCATTTCTGCATGACAAGAGCATGGGAAAGGTACAGCTACTGTCTACTTTGAGACAACATGAAGGCATATACACAGTCATTGAGTATTATTGGCAGTGAAGTACCCAGATCTCATTACAGCCACTTGTGTTACTTACAAGAAATAGCATTACTACCACTTATGTATTCTGGGAGAAGGCAGCTCCTGAGAACAACCCCTAAAAACCAAACAGAGATAAAGGTGGCCTCATATACATGGTAAGTTACTTGTCACTTCAAGTACTAGAGATACTAGCACAGAAAGAACTTCTGGGGAAAGCAATTCAGGAACATCCTTGAATGTAGACAGATCAAGAGGCAAGTTTCTCCCTTGTACAGAGGGAGAAGACACTGCCAGGGACAAGCCTATCAGACTACGATGCCTACCCTGATCAACTAAGAACATCTGTTTAGCAACCTGTGACAAAGGTATTACTCCCAGAGCATCAGCATATGAAGTTAGAGTCATGAAGCCCTGGAAGTGTAGTCAGAGCACCAGCCCAACATGAGCCACTGCAGGTCTGAATAGTTCTGTGAACCCTCCGTGACTTAGCCTGATCTGAGTCAGTAGCATGCTTGTCATAAGTCTGTAATACCTATATAGCTTAATTTATCTAGGAGATAGCTTTATTATTCCCTGCTTTGTCTATTGCTAAAGTAGTGCCATAGTATGGATAATCTATGTATACTTAGAGGGTGTTTATTAGCACAGTCAGCTGTAAGCTTCCATTTGTTCCAAATCAGCTGTTTTCCCCAGGACAGAACCCTTGGGAATCTCCGTGAGAATGTATAAAAACCACAGCTGAAGAGCTCTTTGAGGAGCCACTGAGAGTCAACTAGGTCCACACTATCAGGCCCCTGGATAACAAGTAGTCAGAACAGATTTACTGTTGGAACAGAGAAACCATTGCATGAAACAGCTGTTGTTCAGGAGAAAGATAGGAAAGATGATAAGGTGAACACCTAGAAGAACAAGGATGTAGTTCCTTCTGCAGGTGTCTCAAACCTTCTACAGAGGCAGCTGGGGGGCCAGAGTTGCCTCTAAGAAGCACAGCACCATAGATCCAGGCAAGGATCGTCAGTTTGTATAGATAGCTAGTAAACGGAAAATGGATACTAGACTTTTGTCTAACAAAGTTATACTTTGAATTTCTTCCTGGTCACAAAAGATAGGATTTAGACTACAATAGAGTGATCAGACTATGGCCATGTTAGTCAAGTATTAAGTAGTATCAACTATCATCTGACATAAGGAATGTTAGATTCAAGTTCAAGACTTACATCTAAATGCTTGGCATAGTCTAGCTGAAAGTCCTATGTTCTAGGATATAAGGAGTAGAGGAGGACTCATAGTACCCAAAGCAACCAAACCAGTCTAGAAGGTGAGACCTATTCTGCACAACACTATCCTGGGCCACAGAGAACTGGAAAATAGAACTGATAGGAGAATAGATGGGAAAAAAGTCTGAAAAGAACTTAGTATAGTGCCTGGTATGTGGAAGATACTTTCTAGATAACAGTAATAAAGGTAAAAGCGAAGTGCTAGAAAGAACTTAATTTATACCAGATATAAGTCATGTTACTATACTGACAACTAGACAAACTAGAAGGTACTTGGGGTCAATGAAGACAATCTAGAATATGATTATTTACTGATATGAAAAGTGACTGAGAAAAGCAGGTTATAAGACAGTATATGCAATTTGAGCTCATTTTATATGCAGAGATAGGGAAGATTACTAAACCATTATAGTAATCTCTAGTGAACACATGAGATTTTTGCCTATCTTATACAGCTTTTATGAAGAAAAATTGAAAAAGCTGTAAATTATAGAAGGATCCAAGAAAGTGTAATATGTCTCATTTGACTGAAGCCTAAAACTTGATGGACACGATGCTTTCAGAAGTGGTCCTACGAGTTCAGATACTTATCATCTGCATGAACAAGAAGAGTTGGTTCTCTGGAAATAAGATATTTACTGGCAAGACAACCCAAAGCAGGAGGTAGTGATAAAAATACTCTAGGGTCAGCCTGGCTTGGTTATACCAGCTCTGCTGACAAACCTACTGTATTGGGAAAACCCCTAGGCTTGAGAGATATTAGAAGATACCCCTTTTTTTCCAAGCTTGGTCATATTCCAGGAGGTACACCCAGTATCAGAATGCTTTGTGGCAGAATGATTCCTTTACTGCTATGGAACAGTTCTCCTAGCCAAAAAAGCATCTTAGGACCATTTTACTTACCAACATGGATATAGAACTAAGGTTACCTAGCTGAATCTAGCAGTGTGTTTAGAATCATACCATAATCAAGTAGGTTTTATCTAAGGAGAGTATAACTCTTAGAGTCTATCAGAGTACCTTACCATATTAATACATGTGAAGAAAGTCTCTATATCAAGTATTTTTTCTAAGAAGTAGTTAACTGTTTCGGATTTAGTAGACTCAGCAAGCCAGGAAGAAGGAATGTTCTTAACTAAGGTTTATAGGAATTAACTTAAGAAAAGGTTCTAATAAAACAACTAATCTAGGTTACCTTAATAACATGGACTAGACAACTAAGACTTTGAATATTTTATAAGTTTATAAGTTTAAAGTAATCCCAAAGTTCTTGTTTAATTTGAAAGACAAATTACACTCACGTTGAATAAGAGGACCATAAATAGCTAAGACAATTACAGGGAAGTATGAAGGATTTGACCTATTAATACAGAGCCATAGGGATAAAGCTAGCATAGGATTTACATAACAGATGAACAGACCAAAGCAGCAAGGCCCAAGCATATTTATAGGAATTAGCTATGAAGAGGCTACTGTAAGTCAACGGTAAAGGAAACTGGCTTACTCTGAAGAAAGTAGCTGGGTATATCATATCATGTTTCCCATCCTTTTAGAAAAGCTCCTTAGAGCTTCTATAACAGAGTCCAAGTTGATTAGAGACCTGATAGAAGACAAGTTATATGACCTGGGAATAGGAGGCAGCTTCATATGATTCTAATAGCCATAAGACACGAAACAAAACTTTGATCAAACTCAAATTTAAGTTTGTTTGATAGAAGGTCCTATGAATAGTTATGTCAAGCAGGTGGGGATGATATGTAAACCAATGAGGCACTGTTATCTTTGACTAACCCCTTTGAAGTGAGACACATAATAACCCAAAAAGCAAATCTAAGGTTAAAGTGCTACCATAAGATACTCAGATTCAGAAGTACAAGTGATACACTGAGATCCTTTTACATCCATTAAGCTTGGAAGTGCTAGACAGCTGTATTATATGGAATATTGATAGGGACTCAGGGGTATAGGAATGTTTATATATTATGGGAATACATACAGGGGCAGCCATTCTGGAGAACAATCTGACATTAAACAATTCTATTCCTGGAAGTAGAAGCCAAGACATTTATCCTATAGGTAGAGAAGCGTACGTGTATAAGGCTGTTCTCAGAATTTGTAGTGACAGAGGCAATTGAGTATCTGTTCCTGGGAGAGCAGCTGAGAATGGTGTAGCAGCATGCCATGGAGCATTGTATAACAGGTGAATAGACCAGATGTACACATAGGTGTGTGTATCAGGTATACCTGAGCAGGGAAGAGAGAGTATACAGTTAAGATATGTACATAAAACATCTTATGACAGTGCAAGGAAAACATTTAGATATGTTTCATACTAGATTGGTTGTCTGCATGATGGGGGAATTGGAACAAAAAGAATAAGTAGGATTCCTGTGTAGCCCAGTAGTGTTTGTAGAATACCAGCTAGTAGTATCATTGGTTAACTAAGTCTCTGTAGTAAGTTCTAGAAGTGAGCTACTATCTTGGTAATGTTGGACTTCTGAAGGGTCATATTAACAGGGATATGAGACTAACCTATAGACTTGTTTTTCCTGTGTCTCCTGTAATAACTCCTAGGGACCTTGCCTTGGTTTAGTAATCTGTCCAAGTTCTGTTTAGATAGTGGTTCTTAGTATGGACACTTTGACAAGCATGTTTCCTGCTCTATATACCTCTAATTACATCTTGTATTCTGATAACTTTCCCATGTAGTTCTGGCTTTCTTCAGCATCACTGGCCACAGAAGGAATTCTATTAAACCCTTTGTCTCCCCTTACTCATTTGGGTCAGTTTAACCAAGGCCTGTTTTCCACCACCCCCCCCCCCATTGATTACTGAGGAAGACTCTAGTGCAGGTGTCCTCAAACTACGAACCGCGGGCCACATGTGGCCCACCGAGGACATTTATCCGGCCTGCCAGGTGTTTTTGCCGCCGCTGCCTATCCTGCTTAGCAGCCGACTCGTCCAGGGCCCACAGTGCGCATGTGTGGAATGTGCGCCGCACTCTCCAACGGCCCTCCAACGGTCTGAGGGACAGTGAACTGGCCCCGTTTAAAAAGTTTGAGGACCCCTGCTCTAGTGCCTATGGGAGATTAGAAGGGAGCCACTTCACGAAAGTGATGTGAAGTGATAGAATCATCTTAACCCAAGGACACAGGGACTAGAAGTTGGATGACTTGGAAGACATGAGTATGAGAACCTAAGATGTATCTTGTCCCTCCCTCCAGGGTAGTTTGAGGAACAGCTTTCTAGGAACCACTGGCCACCTACTCACATGTATTATCATGCAGATATCAAGTAGTACTTCCAGGACAGATGCTGTTTAGGTCTTCACCTTGGCCTATGCTTTGGTTTTATCTTGAAAAAGAGGCCTCTAGTAGCTTCTACATTATCCCTGACATGCCTGTGACTTGACTAATGGGGTTCTAGGTGGGGAAGAAGTATATGTCTAAGTTAGGCCCCTACAAATGTGATGAAGGCCAAGAAACCCTGTTCTGGGCCATGAACAGGATTCTGTCACAGAAGCTCAGATCCTACCTTAGGGCTCACTTGAGCCAGAGTTTCCTGGCTTCCTCAGCCTCTGAGTCTCCTCTGAGGGCCAATGCCAGCTTCTTGCCTAGCAGTCTGTCTTTCTCCTAGGATGGACCAAAGCAGGATACCTGGTTTGTTGTTTATTAGATATAGCCTGTCCAGATTGTGCCTGGAATATCAATGGTGCCTTTCAGTTTGCATGTAGTAAAGTCTAAAGCAGGGCAATCTGGCTCACTCACTGAGAAGTTCAATGCCTCTATAACTAGTGACTAAGTATGACTAGTTGGCAGCTTTCATCTTTAAGCACTATTTCTCCACCTCCCACAGTGCATAAGTAGTTTTATATGGCAAGTGGTCAGGACCTAAGTCAGGCCATAGGCTAGACCCTGCTAAGCAGATCTCAAATTCTATCACAGACAGGTATTACAAGTCCCCTGTTCCACGAGCTCAGGAATCTAGAACAAAATATCACCTTAGAAACAGATCAAAGTCAACCAGAAGACATCAGAGGTCACCTCACCTCTAGGCTACCACCTTTCAGTGGTCCCTGTTAGACCTGTGAGCTCAATTCGGAGGTGAAGGTGTGAGGACATTCTTGTATTATAGATGACTTAATGCTAAAGGACAGTGACTAAGATCTTGTCAAGCAGTGACAGTGACCATGGCAGTAAGTAATATGTTCATTCATAAGCCAGATACCATATGTCACAGCCTTTCCTCACAAATGCCCATTCTTCAGTTATGAGCAAGAGTTTCAGCAGTCTTAGACCCTGAGAAAGAAGGTATATGATCCTGTGTTCAAAGTTCTAAAGTCGTATAAGGACCAAAACTTCCTTGAAGTGTCAGGTCCCATGGTCAGCTGACTAAATGAACATAGCTACCAACAGTCTTAACATGAATAGCCACAGCTACCATTTGTTTTCAGTTGGCAATTGAGGCCTCAGGTAAAAGGGAGTAATAGCAGGCCTTAGACCAAAAGGAAACCCTGTAGAAAAATATGGTATGAAGAAAAGGAACCACAGTATAGAGAGAATGCCCAAGTTCTGCTCTTGCAGTTTCCAGCTGAAGATAATCACTCCTGGGAAGATAAGAGAAGCCCCAGTAGAAGTGAAAGTTGTATCAGTTTTTGAAGTCTAGAAGAAAGCTCTTTGATTTTCAATAACTGAATTTTAGAAGTTTAGCCATGAGCTAAGCCCATAACCAGTTTCTAGGCCATCCCTCTAGTCAAGGATATCAAAGCAGATGAGATTGTCTGGAGACAAGATAGAAGCATGTTTAACCCATCATAGAGGCCAATAACAATATCATTGGTCAATGTGTCATCTGGTAACTCTAGAGAAGTTTACATGGTTGGACATATATAAGTATCCTATTGTAGTACTATGATCAAGATATTAAATATATGAACTAAACTTAGGATTAGATCTAGAGTGATGTTCCACATGTGAAGGGTTGCCTCTTATCTTTCATTGTATTATAGTATTTATTAGAGCTTGTAGTAACCAGTAAGTTCTTGATGTGAGACAGTTCTTGTGATAGTGGTCATCATTGACAGGAGACCCTGAGATGACAACATTAGGCAATCACAGAAATAAACCCTCATAACTAGAAGATATGATGTTTCATATGGAAGAATGGGAATCTGTCACATGTGCAGACCCAGGGAACAA
>VBSM01003150.1:154091-172609 GCA_008086735.1 Cheirogaleus medius | reverse complement strand
GTGCAGATGTCTTTATAATAGAGTGACTTATGCCCTTTTGAGTAGATGCCCAACAAGTTTTCTAGTTTTAGCTCTTACATTCATTTCACCCACATTGAGGTGATTTTTGTTCATGGTGTAAGGCAAGGGTCCAACTTAATTCCTGTGCATGCAGATACCCAGTTGTCCAGCAGCACTTGTTGAAAAGACTGTCCCTTCCCCACTGAATGGTCTTGGCACCCTGGTCAAAAATCATTTGTCCCTATAAACAAGGGCTTATTCCTGGGCTCTCTCTCTGTTCCAGTGGTCTGTGTAGCTGTCTTTTTGTCAGTACCACACTGTTTTGATTACCGTAGCTTTGTAGTAAGTTTTCAGTCAGGAAGTGTGAGTTCTCCAACTTTGTTCTTCTTTTTCAAGACTGTTTTGGCTATTCAGGGTCCCTTGAGATTCCAGATGAACATCAGGATGGGTTTTTCTATTTTTGCAAAAAACATCATTGGCATTTTGACAGAGATGGCACGGCATCTGTAGATCACTTTGGGTGGATGAACAATTTAACAACATTAATTCTTTGAGCTGGGTGCAGTGGCTCATCCTGTAATCACAGCGACTTGAGAGGCTGAGGCAGGAGGATCACTTGAGCCCAGGAGTTCAAGGCTGCAGTGAGCTATGATTATGACACTGTATTCCAGCCTGGGTGACAGAGCAAGACTATGTCTCCTAAAACAATTGTCTTCCAATCCATAAACATGGGATGCGTTTCCATTTATTTATGTCTTCTTCAATTTCTTTCAGCAATGTTTTATAGTTCTCATTGCATAAATCTTACTTCTCATAGCCACTACAGACTTTAGACTCAATCTTGGAGAAGTGTTGAGGCCAGGGGCACTGGGACACACGGGGGAAGACTTATAAGAAGGGCCTGAGTAAAGGTCAAAGGACCCTTTTCTTTTTATTTTTTTGGGAGACAGGGTCTCCCTCTGTTCCTTAAGCTGGAGTGCAGTGATATCATCACAGCTCACTGCAACCTCTGACTCCTGGGCTCAAGTGAACTCCTGCCTCAGACTCCTGAGTGCTGGGACTACAGGCATGCGCCACCATGGCTGTGCCTGGCTAATTAAAAAAAAAAAAAAATTGTCTTTTGCAGAGACAGGTTCTTGCTATGTTGCCCAGGCTGGTCTTGAACTCCTGGCCTCAAACAATTCTCCTGTCTTAGCCTCCCAAAGTGCCAGGATTATAGGTGCGAGACACAGCCCCCAGCCCCCTTTTCTTTTTAAACGAAAACATATTCTAGCAGACTTCAGGTCTGGAAACACTGACTTAATTTAACTCAAGTTAAATTTAACTCAAGTCTTCAAATATAAAAAGCATCTTCCAGCAACAGATTACTCTCACAAAAAGGCTTGTCTTTGTAACTTAAATTTTAAAATGAAAACATAGTTTAAAGATGCTCACAGAAGCAGCAGGCCCGAGGCTGAGAAGCAATCACACATCATCCCAAGAGACTCTCCCATTGGCCCCTGGTGCAGAAAACTCTAAGCAAGTTGCTGGAGGTGGGGGGGAGGTGCCAGGCTGCACTCAGTAAACTTTTCAGACACAGACGGGAAGGTTTGGAGACTGGGGGATGAGGAGGAGCCAGTTAGTCTGAGGATCTGGCTTGGGACGGGGATCCTGGCGGAGGGGGTGCTGAGGGACAGGGAGTGGCCAGATGGGAGATGGATTTCGTAATTCGTTAAACATAAAATGCCAGCTTACATGTATTTATTTAGCCATTCAACAAGCATTTAAAGAATGTGGATTAAGTATATGAACTGTTTAGTGGAAAAGAGCAAACCAGACCTAAGTGCTGTCTGTAAACAGAAGGCAGGACAGCACGCGGACGGGCTACCCCTGGGCCTGGCTGTCCTGCTACGGACCACCTGTGTGCCCCACGCAGGAATCTAAACATGGCCCGCCTCACCTCGGGGTCAAACAGGACTGGCCCCTAAGAATGTCCACGGGGGCGGGGTCTGAAGAGTCCCACGGCCCCTAAACAGGCCTGTGTGAAGGAAGCACGTGGCAGGACGTGTTGACAACAGGCAGTCGCCACCCCTCTCCGAGCACCGCGCAACCGGAACCGGCGCCCAGCAAACCGCAAACGCGCGCCACTCGTACAAGGGACCCCACAGTCCTGGGCGCGCTCACAAGAACGGAGCACGCACGGGCGGCTGTCAGCACTGCGCTCTCAGAGGGGAACGTGGCGCCCCACCTCCGGGAGGGGCAGCGGGACCCCCACACCTGGTCGGTCCTAGGGGCAGCAGCGCCCGGCCACCCAGCCCCAGCCTCCGCCCTTCCGCCCTGGCCTCAGGGCACCGTTCCGGTCGCGCCTCTTCCCTTCGTCGGGCAGGACGGCGCCCTGCGGCCCACCAGGGGAAGGGCCCACCTGGGGAAAGGTCACCTGGGGAAAGGACCCGCCGTGAAGGGCCCACCTGGGGAAAGACCCACGTGGAGAAGGGCCCGCCCAGGGAAGGGCCCACCTGGGGAAGGGTCCGCCGGGGAAGGGCCCACCTGGAGAAGGGCGTGGGGCCCGTGCCCTTGAGCTGCAGCTCCCAGCGCTCGCCGGCCGCCGTGCACACCTCGCCCAGGTACATGGCGGCGCCGTCGCCCAGCTGCCCGGCGAACTGGCCGAACTGGTGGCCGCAGTAGCAGTGCGCGGCCGGCTCGGCGCCCGGCAGCAGCGCGTTGCCGCTGAAGAAGAGCGCGGCCTCGGCCTCGGCCTCCGCCTCGCGGCCGGCGGGCGGCGCGCCCAGGCCCAGCAGCTCCAGCGCGGGCCCCGACAGCGCCACAAGGCGCGGCTGCCGCAGCGGGACGGGCCGCACGCGGCTGAAGCAGGCCCCGGGCACGGGCCGCGGCGCGGACGGGGCGCCCTCGGGGCCCGGCGGCGGCACCTCCACGGGCAGCTCGCGCAGGGCGCGGTTGTCGAAGCGCAGCCCCGCCAGCCAGCGCGGAGCGGGCTCCATGGCGGCGCCGCGGCAGGGCGCGCGCGGCGGGCGGTGGCGGCCGAGGGGCAGCGACCCGGCGCGGGCGGCCGCGAGCGAAGCTCCGAGCCCAGCCCTGCGCGCGGCCATCGGCGGCGCCGCTTCTGGCGGAAGCCCGCGCGCCGCGCCCCGCCCCGCGCCCCCGCCGCCCAATCGCCAGCGGGCAGAGGACCCCGCCGCGCCTGCGCGGGCCGCGCCCCCAGGGGCCTGGCTCTGATTGGCTGCCGCGTCCGCCCGTCCGCGCCGGCTCCGGGCCGGCCTCTGGCGCACGCGCGGTGGGAGGCTGCGCCTGCGTGCGTCCCGACGTGGGGCTGCGAGTTCTCCGCGTCCGGCGCGGGGTCCCCGGGAACGCAGCGGAGAGCTGGACGGGCCAGAGAGGCCTGTGGTGACCGCTGGAGGGACATCCCAGAATGATTTCGTAACGGGCCAGCAGGTTCCTGGAGGTCCGACCCGGGTGACTCGTGACGCACTGCTCCAAGTGCGGTGACATGAGTTATGTGCCCCCAAAGGCCACTAGGCGAGCTCCCCAGCTCAGGGCAGAGCCAGGGCCAGCCCCAGCCCCGGCCGCGCTGAGGGCCCGCCCTGCATTGCTCGGCTGCTCGTGCACCGGGAAGGGGGAACAGAGCCGGCTCAGGGTCAGCGGCTGCGCTGGATGCGCTGACCCACGGCTGACTGTTCCCGGGACCAGTAGGCACCGAGTAGGGGCTGGCCACCTGAGACTATGCATGGGGACAGTTCTGCACCAGGAAGAGCTCCAGGGTGAGGCCAAAGCAGAGCGTGGACGAGGCTCTGCCTGGTGCCCTCCTGGGGCGAAGCCTGCCCGGAGCTGACTGAGCACGCGCACCGGGTCCCGGTTCCCGGGCCCCGGGCCCCTGGTCCCTGCAGGCGCCTGCCCATCAGTGCCTCCTGCCACCCTGGAGTTTTCCTCGCGCTGCACTTCTCTCTGAAATGATCTCCTTTCCTTACATCTCTGTTTCTTGTGTCTCTCTCACCTGCAGTCTAGGAGGGCAGGAACTTGATTGGGGCACCAATTCTTCCACCGCCCATGCTCAGACACCCCCAGGAGGGCTAGGGTGGGGTGAACGCTGGAGTTTGGGGTGGATGTGACCCTCTTCCAATCTCCTCCCCACCTTGGTCCTGAACCCAAGACCCTGGGCTGGGCCCAGGGATGCTGGACACACACTAGCTCCCTCCTGGCTGGGTTACCATTTTTTTCACTACAGTGGAGACAGCCTTTATTGGTTCCAACTCCAAGTATAAGAGGATAGGACAGCTCCCTCTCCCGGTCCCGGGCCGCAGATGCTGCGGCCGCCCTCCTGGGTTACTCTTTTTTCCAGCAATCCCTCGATTCTACACCTCACAGAGCCACGTCTGGAACTTTCTCCTGGGGCCACAGCAGGGACCTCCAAGTCCCTGTGTGAACCCAGCTCTGCCCCTGTGGGGCGGTGACCTCAGTAAACCCCTCGCTACTTTCTGCAGAGGGGAAGGCGTGGTGAGGTCCCTATCATGGTGACTAGGGAATAGTGGGTGCTCGGCCTGCAGCCCTCTCCTGCAGCGGGCAGCAGCCCTGCCTTTAAGGAGCGCCCCGAGGCCCATCCTCCCTGGGTCTTCCCCACCTGGCCTGCTGGCGGACCTACCTGCCTTGGTTTCCAGCGTCCTGCTCTGTAACTGCCATGGGAGATCTGGCCCGACCTGGGCGTTAGCCCTTCCTCTTTCCCAGGCCCTGGGCACTCCTGACCTATTTCTTCTCCCCCCAGATCAATCTTTTTTTGTTTTATTTTTGAGACAGAGTCTCACTCTCCTGCCCGGGCTAGAGTGCCATGGCGTCAGCCAAGCTCACAGCAACCTCAAACTCCTGGGTTCAATCGGTCCTCCTGCCTCAGCCTCCCGAGTAGCTGGGACTACAGGCATGTGCCACCATGCCCGGCTAATTTTTTTCTATTTTTAGTTGTTTGGCGAATTTCTTTATATTTATAGTAGAGACCGGGTCTCGCTTTTCCTTAGACTGGTCTTGAACTCCTGAGTTCAAGCAATCCTCCTGCCTCGGCCTCCCAGAGTACTAGGATTATAGGCGTGAGCCATTGCGCCTGGGCCACCAGGTCAATCTTGTCCACACTATGGAATCCGGTGGGACTGGGTTATTGAGGGTCCATGAGTATCGGTGGTCAGGGTCCCAGCAGGTCGGCGTGAATGAGCAGAGGCTCTCCTCAGCCCTGTGACTGGGCCTCTGGCCTCACCACTGAGCTGCTGCATGGCTTCCTCCAAGAAGCCCTCCAGGGTGCCTTCTCCTAGCCAGGGAACAAGTGGCTGGGCTGAGTGGAAGCTGAGCCAGCCCCTTCCCCATCCTGACACAGAAGGAGGCAGCAGCAGACAGCAGGTCGTGAACATTTAATGAGCGAGGCTTCCCCCACCCAATGCCAGCTGGTGCCTAGGCCCCGTGGGTCTGCGTGGTGTGAATGCGCAGTGTGGTGGCACTCAGGGCCCGCCTGTCACTGCCCACGGCCCATCGCAGGCTGGATGGGGCCCCCGCATTCCCTGGCCATGGCCCGTTGAGGTCGGCCTGGCCGCAGTTGCTGTACCACCAGCCAGTGCCTGAGCGGTCGCGGCTGCAGCTGGCGAAGGTGCGGTCGCCATCCACGCAGCGTGTGCAGCCGTCACGGTCCCGGTCAAGTGTGCTGAAGGCACTGCCCTCCTGGCTGTCATTGTGGCTGGAGCCCCGGAACGCATCTCCTGCACGGTGTGGGTGGTGGCCTCAGCAATGCCTCGGCACCCAGGATCCCCGGGCAGGCACTTGGGGAGCAACAGCCTTTCCCGGGCGGAGGCTGGGAAGTTGGGGGTCTCTGGGGTCCCAACCTCCACTCCCCATCCTGGCCTCTTTTAAGCACCCCCACTCCTAGCCTGCTGGAGCATCTCAGGAACGGAGTCCCGTGGTGGCAGGGGAGGTGGCCAGGAGAGCCCCTGCCCTCCCGGAACTCACCAGCATTCCCCGAGTACAGACCCAGGGTCAGCCGGTAAAACTGGTCCTCGTCGTCGACATGGAAGTTGTCATAGTGGGCCCAGAGCGTGAGGTTGTCCACGTCCTGCAAGTCCACACTCAGTTCGGTCCGCAGGCCCGGCTGGGAGGTCAGGTCCGAGATGTGCTCCAGCCCCAGCCAGTGGTCACCTGCGGGGGCCGGCACTGGGCTCAGGCCTATACCTTACCCCCACCCCCGCTGCACCTGCCTGTGTCTACTCGATGTATTCAAGGGCCCCCGCCGTATTCAAGGGCCCCCGCCGCCGCCCACACCCTGCCCCGTGTTCCTGCAGGGGATCAAGCTACAGCCCGGTGCCCGGTGGGCAGCACAGCTTCCTACCTCCCAAGTCTCCGAAGCCCTCCTTGTACTCCTGCCAGCACCTCTCAAAGTCCACGGGCTTCTCCCTGCCCCAGTCTCGACTCTGAATCACCGTCCAGCCACCATCCTCGTGCATGTCACACAGAACCTGGCAGGGACAGAGACAGTCACTGCCTTGGTCTGTCCACACGGCCCGCCCTTCCCTCCCTCAGAGAGGACATTCCTGCTCCCCCAAGCACTTTTTATTTGAAAAGTGCTGCCTTGGCCAGGCGCGGTGGCTCACGCCTGTCATCCTAGCACTCTGGGAGGCTGAGGCGGGCGGATCGCTCAAGGTCAGGAGTTCAAAACCAGCCTGAGCAAGAGCGAGACCCCGTCTCTACTAAAAATAGAAAGAAATTAATTGGCCAACTAAAAATATATATAGAAAAAATTAGCCGGGCATAGTGGCACATGCCTGTAGTCCCAGCTACTCAGGAGGCTGAGACAGAAGGATCGCTTGAGCCCAGGAGTTTGAGGTTGCTATGAGCTAGGCTGACGCCACAGCACTCTAGCCCGGGCAACAGAGTGAGACTCTGTCTCAAAAAAAAAGAAAAGAAAAGTGCTGTCTTATTGTTTTTCTGTTTAGCAATGTAATACAAGCATGCGCGGTAACAGAAATTCAAACTTTCAGAAATGGGGTGAAGACCTACAGTGCCACCCAGGCCCTGCCCACAGGTGACGTCTGTCATTTCCTTCTGCTTTGTGCTGCTCTGTTCCCTTCCCTTCTTGTCCTGGGCCCCTCTCCTGCCAGTTGTTAGGGTCCTTTCTGGTCTGTAAACACCGCGGTGCTGCGAGTTCTTTGCTCATTCCCATAGGGGTGGACGGTTAGGTCCCCGGCTCCTCCAGATTATGAACAGCGCTCAGTGAACGCTCCTGTGCCCAGGTGTGGGGAGGAAGCCAGGGCGCCACCAGCAGAGCTGGGCTTTTCTCTTACCAACCACAAATATTAGTATGTCTTTTGTTTTTGCCAAACCGATGGGCACAAAACATCTCATTGGTCACTGGGCCCCCCATGCTGTTGGGCGGTGGCCCTGGATGGGCTGCTCACCTGGAAGGGGGTGCTGGCCCCCTCTGGCTGGATGGTGTACACGCCGCTGCGGGCCCTGGGGTCGTCCTCCCAGATCTGAGAGCAGTCCCTCCCTGCCAGGGGTGCAGAGCCAGGCGGGATTGTCCCCCCAGACCTGAGAGCAGTCCCTCCCCACCAGGCGTGCAGAGCCAGGTGGGATTGTCCCCCCAGACCTGAGAGCAGTCCCTTCCCACCAGGGGTGCAGAGCCAGGCGGGGTTGTCCCCCCAGACCTGAGAGCAGTCCCTCCCCACCAGGGGTGCAGAGCCAGGCGGGGTTGGCCTCTGAAAAGATCCAGATGATCCGCCACCCTCGTGCTGGCGGGCAGCTGCCACTGCCCCTCATCTCAGGACACAGCTGTTCCCTTTCCCAAGTGGTGGTGCCTGGGCCCCCAGGTGGCTCTTGCCCCGTTCCCCCCAGCCCTGGCCAGGGCTTCGGTTCTGCCTTCCTTCTGCTGCCCCACGTCTTGCCCATGGGTCCAACGTGGCCCAGACCTGCTGCCCTGGGGGTCTGCCTGGGTGCTCCCCCTTTCCCAAGGCCGCCTGTCCTGCTGAGGCCCTGCCTAGGCCCCCCAGGGAGGCTCAGACTAGACAGGGCCCCTCCTCATGCCCCACCAGCCAGACCTTGGGGTTCCAGCAGCACCGCCTGCACCTGTGGAGAGAAGACCCTGGTCAGGGCAGGCTCAGCAGCCCTCTAGCTCCCAGCCCACCCCTGGGGCTGAGGCCCACCTGCCGGCTATTCTTACCGGCCCTCGCTGCTGCACCGTCGAGCTGACCCAGGCCAGAGAGAGGTAAAGGACAGCCAGACCCAGGACGGGGTGGGCAGCCATGCTCCCTGTGGGACAGACATGGGGACAGGCCACCCAGCAGTGACACCCCTGCACCCCACCTCCCTCCGCCTGCAGGACAGCCCCCACCACCCTCCACACTCACCGCCAGTCTCTAGCCGGGCAGGTCCCAGCTCTCGTGCGGCTGGGCCTTTTGTTCAGACCACCAGCTGGCCCCGCCTCCTCTCCGTGCCAGGGTGGGGTGCTGAGCAGGGCGGGAGCCCCTCTGAGCCGCCCTTGGCTGGCACCCTGCCCACCTTGCCGGGCAGGGCCAGGGCTGGGTGCCAGGGGCCCAGGACCTGCATCCCTTGAGCACAGGCAGAGGGCAAGCGCCCCCAGGATCCCAGGCAGTGTCCTCGGCATCCTGCAGTCCAGGAGAACAGAGAGGTGGCCAGGACCCCATCCCGTCACCTGAGCCCCATTTCCACATATTTCACAAAACAGCAGCTTCCAAAATTAGACTTTATTTCAGTTTCTAAGGAATGAATCCACACGTGTGGCTGCCCCTGCGCCCCACCGGGCTCACAGCTGTGGGTTTCACCTGATTTGAGTCAACACAGAGACAACCAGCCTGGGGCTGACAGCTGCTGAGTCCTGAAGAGATCACAGGAGGGCCGGGCCCCACATGGACGCTGGCCCGGGCAGGGCAGCCCCAACCACGGCCCGAGGCTGTGGCCCCCCAAACCATCTGTCCAGTGAGGGTTGGGCCCCTGCACACCCCGTCGGAGGTACAGGAAGCAGGTCCCAGCCAGGACAGCAGCTCACACCTGAGGTGCCAGCCTGGACCCCAGGGCTGACCTTCTCAGGACAGAGACGGAAAAAAGAATTCCTTTCTGTCCCAATCAGATTTAAGGCTTGTATTTCCTGACACTTGCTTCAGTTTGTTTCTTCTTTCAAGTTAAAATTACCTGAGTAAAGATTTTCAGACATTTAAAAAAGCCAAAAACACAGGACCTCTGAAGGCAGAGGCAGAGACGGAGCCAGGGAGGCAGCGGCCAAGCCAGGACGCAGGGTGCAGCAGGGTCACCAGAGCACCCGAGGGCCACGCTAAGGAGCTGCCTGGGACACCCGGCCCTTCCCAAACTCACCTGGCCCTGGAACCCACCGTGAGATGTTTCTGGGCCAGGGCACAGGAAGGCACAGTGAGGTAGGGACAGCAGCTGGCTGGCGACACCCCGCCGCCTGGGTGTCGGAGGGGTGCCCTGCGCCTCAGCCCTCCCCCAGCCCTGCCCCCCTGCAGCATGAGTGGGGGAGGTGGGGAGGGGGCTGCCGGGAAGCCTCGGCTCAGACAGTTAAATAATCCTTTATTTGGGTGGTGTGGACCGGGGTGCAGGCACGGCTTGGACTGGACCCCCATGGGGGGTGGGCTCGGTGCTCGGGGTGCTTCCGCAGGCGGTGCAGGCTCCCCAGGAGCCCCTCAGCGACCACGTGAGCAGCCACTGCCCCAGCTGTGGTCACTCTCTGGCGCTGCGTCCTACTTCTGTGGTCGGGCCGCGGCCGCCCTCTGGAGGCAGTACTGCGCGGCCGGCAGCGACAGCACCAGGCTCACAGTGCGGCGGCCCATCCAGTACAGGCCGTAGCCCAGCAGGCCGAAGAAGGCGGCCTTCACAGCCAGCCGGGACACTCTGCCGGAGATGGACGGCGGTGGGACGCTGGGGAGGGAGGGGCGGGCTGGGCCTGGCTGGGCGTGGGCTCCCCAAGCCTCAGCCCCCACTCGTGGGGTCCAGCCTCCATCTGGGGGTCACAGGGCGGGGCCCAGCCCACGGGGAGGCGCTCACGTCATGATCTCCTGGATGTTGAGGTCGGTGCTCCAATTCTTCTCGATGCCGGGCACGTGGCCCATGCCCACGACTCCCACGACCACGGCGGGGATGCACTTCCTGGGCTCGGCTGTGGTGGAGCAAGTCAGCGCCGGCTCAGGAGTGCCCCTGAGAGCCCCGGGCCCGTGAGGACGGCCAGCTCACCGTCAGAGGAGCGAGGCAGCTCGAGGCGCTGGGCGGCCTGGCGCAGCATGTAGGTCAGGTAGACGTCTCGCTCCGAGACGATGGTGCGGTGCAGGTCGGGGAACTCGCCGATCATCTCAGCCATCATCTGCTCCAGCAGGTCCTTCTGCTTGCAGCGCTCCACGTCGTCCTTGCTGGGGCAGAGGGTGCGGCTGCCAGCCCCGAGGGACAGGGCGGGGGCGGCGGGGGGCTGGTGCTGTTGACCCAGGGCAGGGACTGCGGCACCATTTGTTTGGGATTTTTCCACGGAAGGAAGGGCAGGGAGGGCCTTGTTTGAGGAGGCTCGGCTGGCTGGAAGTTGGGCAGGTGTAGCCGCGCTAGGACGTGCCGCGCAGCCGGCCAGCCTCCCCTGCAGGTGGCCCCTGTGCCACGGCCACGGCGCCCAAGCTGCCCTACCTGATTGGGTCTGACAGGAAACACAGGCCCCAGGCCAGCTTGACCTTCTGCCAGAAGGAGAGTGCGGCGATGGCTCTCTTAAAGGTGACAGGGATGGGCCGGTCGCCCAGGTGGAACTTGCAGAAAGGCACCCTGCTGGCCTGGGGCAGAGGCTGGGTGTTGGGGAGCGGCAGGGGCCCAGGCAGCTGCCCCCGTCGCCCCAGGCTGCGCCCGGCACCCACCTCCTTGAAGGCCTCCCTGAACTCGCCGCCGGGGGCCATGCCCAGCTGCTCGGTGATGTGCGCGGACACCTTCAGCAGCAGCATCTGCATGAGCCCCGACATGAGCCCGCTCTGCAGGGAGAGGGAGGCCGGCCCTGCTGTGCTCCACAGAGGGGCAGAGCCGGGGCACAAGGACAGCGAGGTGGCCCCTCGGCAGGCCCAGGGGTGGGCTCTGTACAGGGCTGTCCTCGGGTCCCACCACACACAAGGCATGGGCCACCCTGGCCTCAACAGTCACTTTTCGAAGGCAACTCCTCTTACGAAAAGCCCTTTGTACAACAGTCAAGGGTTGGGGAGGGACAGTCTCACACTGGCACAGATGCCCAGCCCTGAGGGCCAGACCATCTGTGAGGCCCAGCCTGACCCTGGGCGAACACGCTGGGGTCCAGGACCTTGGCAAGGCAGCCCTGTCCCTCCCCACATCCGCCCGCGGAGGCCGACAGACAGTGCGCGACACCAGGCACGGACCCAAGCACATGCACGTCACACGGAGCACAGCGTGAGGCTGCCGGCCTTTGGGTCTTGCCAGGCTGGCGGGTCAGTGCATGAGGAGAGGCTCCCCAGGAAGGGCGAAGCTCCGGAGACAGGCCCAGCTCCCCCCGCCGCCCCCGGGCCAGGGTGGAGGGGCCTCAACCAGACAGAGCTCCAGGGAGCGCTGGGCCCGCCACAGGCCCGAGACCAGGGGGACCCGGGCTCCAGGTGCACAGGTGCAGAGCAGGGAGTGCGGCGCCCACGCACCTGCCTCACGGCCTGCTGCAGCTTCTCCAGGCTGATCTCCTTGGCCTCACGCAGCAGCGTGCTCTCGTCCATCTTCAGCATGGACACGCGGTACTGGCAGAGCTCCACCACCACCACATCGGGCTGCACCTCCCGGATGGTCTGCAACAGCCACGGTCACACCTCACACGGCGCGGCCTGCCCACCCCCTGCGTCCTCAGAGCTGACCCGGCACCAAGAGGCCCCACCCCAGGGCGGCCGGTGTTGCCGCCCCTCGGCACTCTGCTGCCGTGAGACAGCTCGACCCTTTAGCAGCTAAAGAAAGTGATGAAACAGGTTCACATGGCAAAATGGAAAAGGCACGAAGCACAGCCTCGTCACTCCTGGGGGGCCACAGACTTGGAAACGCATCGAGTGTGGAAGGGGCGGTGTGGAGGCCCCTTGGGCTCTGGACACAGGAGCTCACTGTCAGCCCCCGTCCCTGGGGCCTGCAAGGTCAGCCCAGTGGTTTGTGACACTCACCTTCACGACATCCCTCTTGCTGTCGTCACTGAAGTGGGCTGTGCCCACCACGTACACCCTGCTCCCGTCCTCCGCCACCAGCTGGGTCACGGTGCGTGGCAGGTTGGGCCGCTCACGCCGCCGCTTCAGCTTCATCTCCAGGAGCAGGTTGAAGGCGTCCACATCGGCTACAATGACAGCAAAGGCCATCGAGACTCTGAGGACAGCTGCTGGCACTGGCGGCCTGGGCTCTGTGGAACCTTCTGGGTTCCCAGGACTGCACAGGTGTGGGCTGGGAGCCAAGTCTCCATGTGAAACCCAAAACTCATGGGGCACACACTCCCCAAGTGTCAGGGTCCCCGAGCCTGGCCAGCCTAGCTGACAGTGTGCGCTGTCTGCCTCTGAGCCTGGGGTTCAGAAGCCCCTTGTCCCACCCCATGATGACAAGGCCCAGGCTGCCGTGAGGAGCGCCAATGAAGGGGACAGTGGGGACCAGGTGCTCTGAGGGCACTGGCCTGTCTCTGCTCAGCTGGGAGACGAGCTCTGAGTAGGCACAAGCTGGGCTACCTTCAGAAGGGGCCCCCGCTACGCTCACCATGCTCAAGAGCTGCCCTTGGACCTCCGTGCTGCCTACAGCCCACACTCCGCATCCGGGCTCCTGGATGTGGCCAGGTGGGGTGGGCGTCTCTGCCCCCAGCGGCTCTCAGCCTCGCAGCACCCACCCGGGGCTCAGCCAGGGCCCCGCTTGCCTCAGGCTGCTGCCCACACCCCTACACCCCAGCACCGGGGAACTGCTGAGACCCGAGTGAACACGTACACAGGTTCTGGGGTTCTCCAGAAAGCACCCTGGGCACCGGCTCCAAAGCCCCTGCCGTCACCACAGGATCCACATCGGCCTGCGGAGGGAGGGAGAGTTCATGTCTGGGTGTCCACGGGCCCTGGACTGCCAGAATCTGTGTGGCCTTGTGGGTCACACACTCCCAGGATCCCACTCCCCCGGCCACCTGGAGGCCTCTCCCTTCACCACCGTCACCTGGCAAGGCCGCCCGCCATGCAAACACCTCCTGACTCCACAAAGCCAAGTGAGGCTCTTCTTTGCAGAGAACAAAGTGACCCCAGGACGCCCCACTCTGTGCAGCAGCAGTGTGGACCCCGCCTGGCCCTGCACCGCGGTTGTTCAGGGAGGAGACCCCAGCAGCCCCCAGCCCCTCACCTCCTGCGGTGGCTGCTCCTCCCCCTCCATGGCTGGGTGGCAGCTCGCTGCACGCAAGGCGGAAGCCTGAAGAGACAGGAGGGGTGGCATTCTCACCTGGAGCCCGGGGGGGGGGGGCTCGGCACAGGGCTGCGTCTGGCCGACCACAGGCTGCGGAGGCCCAGGGTCCTTTTGGGTGGGGCCTGGGCAGGGAGAAGCTGGCAGCCGCAGTGCGCCGGGGCGCTCACCCTGAGCAAATGCAGAAATGGGCGCACTGCTGTGGCGCAGGGGCCAGAGCAGACCAGAGGCACCAGTCCGACCCTGGCACTGTGAGAACACAGAGAAAGCAGTGAATCCGCACACCAAGCTGTGCAGAGCTCCCGAGAGACGATATTCAGGACAGAGTAACGTGGCTGCCGTCCCCGGGCATGGACCCCAGGGCCTTTGTACCAGAGCCACCTCAAACAAACCCCCGACCCCTGTGGTCATCCCAGTGCAGGTGACAACGTCATGCAGCTGTCAGCACAGATGGCAGGCAGAGTCGGGGACAGCAGGCCGGCTACCGTCACGAAGAGAAAAGAGACAGAAACACAGCACGGAAGCAGCCACGTTGGAGGCCCTGACAAGGCCTGAGGCAGAGCCCTGAAGAGGCTGTGGCCGCACACAGGTCTTGACCAACGCCTGCAGGAAGAAACCTGGAGCCGGGATGGGGGTGGGGCACAGGAGCCCGAGGGACCACTGTGGAGCTGGAGGAAGGAGACACACCACGGAACAGGGACACACACAGCACTGGTGAGACCCACAGGAGTGGCCGAGGCTGGGGTAGGCACCAGTGGACACGAGCACTGGCCACGCGCCCTGTCCTCCACGGGGCTCTTCATGGACCTGCTCAGCCACAGAGCCAAAGAGAAGCGATGTGTTCACGAAGTCACCAGACTCCATGCGGCTCCTGGGGGACGGTGTGTCACCACCTCATGGGGTTGTTGAAACATTCAAACCAAAATTTGGAGCCTCAGAGTCATAGCAGCCGACGAGCGCGCTGACCAAGTGACATGGACGGCCAGCACGTGCAGACAGCGTGGAAAGGCTGCAGGACGCACACGGCTGTCTAACAGACGCTACGAGGGAAACAGGCCTCGGCAGGGGCAGCCAAGGGCCGCGGCTGGACCCTGACTTGAGAAAGTCGCTTGGAAACAACGAGCCCGTTGGCCTCACAACTCCTGGGTGGATGGCGCGGTGCTAAGGAACTGCACTAACTTGTCCTCTGTTTTGTTTCAAAGTGTCTACACCCACCAGAGACACGTGTTTACGGGTGAAACGACACAGCAGCATCTGGATGAGCCTCGAGGAGCCACCGTGGGGAGGGTACAGGTGAACGACCTCTGGCCGACACCACACACTGCACCACTGCCCAGGTCACTTTGGTTTCGCTGTTGCTGCCCGGTTCTCAAAACTTTCATAATAAACAGAAAAGATGAATAAGAAAACAAACGCAATGCTATCTCAAGCTCCCGCCCCCTCGGTACCCTGCAGCCACAGAGCTGCAGCCAGCACAGACCTGCCCCCCAGCCCCGACAATCCAGGTCACTGGACTCCGAGCTCCGGTTTCCTCAGCTGCAAACAGGAAGGAGCTCTCAGCAAGCTGTCTGGGAGGGTGGCTCAGGGGCTGGACAGGCAGGGACACCTCCGGGCAGGGGAAGAGGTCTCTCTCCCATCCAAGTACTAACCAGGCCCGACCCTGCTTAGCTTCTGAGATCAGACGAGATCGGGCGTGTTCAGGGTGGTACGGCCGTAGACGGAAGAGGTCTCTCTGGGTGCAACCTAAGTCCTGATCTGGTGTCCAGGGACACATAGATGTGACCTGGAGCCAAGAAGGAGGTGGCCCCTCCTGAGGACAGCCGGGCCTCCTACAAGAGGAACTGGTTGGGTCAGGGTGGCCACAGGGCTACCCGGCTGGCTCTGAACCTGCCCTCACCCTGCTGGAGCCTCTGCAGAGAGGAAGGGTCCCCACCCTGTGGACTCAGCCCTGGGTCTCAGCCCAGCTCATCACCTGAACAGAGTGTCACACTCCTCCCAGCAGGGGGGGGTTGAGCCTCGGCCCCCGACCCCGCCCTGGGCACCACAAACGTTGGCACGTCCAGGAAGTGGCATTACTGGCACCAGCCAGAGCAGCCGGGCCTCTGCCAAAGCCTGAGGGCATCACCCAGGGGCTTCCTCCTTCCCCTCTGCACAGGTCAAAGCCCGTCACTGATGCGAGGCACCAACCGAAACACAAACAGGAAGGTGTGCTGAGGGCAGCACCACAGCCAGAGCCCGGGCAAGCAGCCTGGCGGGAGCAGGAAATGCCCTGGTCCAGCCGAACACACGGTGGCAAACGGTTCCTCCTCACAGCAGCCCGAGCATGAGGGAAACACTTCGAAACTCCCCGTGCAGTCCGCGGAGGTTTGTGAGGGCCAGAGAACGAACGGGAAGCGCCCACGTAGGCCCCAGCCCTTCCCCCACGGGCGTGGCAGCCACAGGTCTGTGGTCTGCCCCAGCCCTCTGGCCAGCCCCGCCCCTGGAGGCTCGCCTAGGGCGTGCCTGTGATGGGCACTGGCTGGTCCCGCTTTGGCCACGCTGTGGGGCACACAGGTCTCGCAGCAGCTTGTCCGGCCAGGACAAGCCTTGAGCTGCAGGATGAGCCCTGTGGGCCCCGTCAGCACCAGCCCTGTCCAGGAGGGGGCAGGCAGAGGGCCATGGAGGCCCCTCCAGGACCAGAAGTCCATGATTCTGAGCACGCCTCCTCTAACGCTATCACGTCCTCACACTTTCCAATACCCTGGTTTCCATCCCTCTCGCTCGCTGCAGCGCCTGGGAGCTCTAGGATGTGACTTTGGCAGGATACTCGTCCTTTCCCTGCAGCCATCATGTGTTCTCAAGTAATTATGGCTGGGACCCAAGCCCCTCCCAGCTGCTTGGAAGGGAGCGAGGGGATGCGCACCCCCAACCCCCCAGACTGCTGGCCCAGCCTCCACCTCCCTGCTCCTGGTCTGCGTCCTTCCTGGTTTCCTCCCACACGACCTCTGGACTGCTGTCCCCATGGAGGATCACCCGAGGGTCCAGCCACCGGCTGCCTGCCTGTCCTTTTCAGAGGAGCACGAGCCCATTAGCAGAGACCAGCAGATCCCTTGCTGCCACCTCCGGGGATGAATGCTGCTCTTCTAAATTCCCACCAGCTGGCACAACTCCAGGGAGTTGGCACATGGCTCCGGTCTTGTTACCTGGCCACACTGTGAGGCCAACGCGCGGGGAGCCCGTGGAGCCCGGCGAGAAGTCGGAGGACGCTTCTGCGCGTCAGCCATGCCTCACTCTCCCAGACCAGCAGAGTGTCCGTGGGCCAGGACTGGGGTGGGTGCTGAACACCAGTGTGGAGACACCTCCTGGCCAGGGCTGGCTGGCGAACAGGCCAGCGCCAGCAGCTGTGCTGTGGGGGGTGGCTGCAGGGTTGGTCAGACCCCAGAACCCCACGTAACACCGCGCCACTTTGAGCAGGATGCTTCAAACTGGGAAGCCTTAGTTTCAGGCAGGACTCGTAGTACCTGCCTCCAGGGCCAGCACACCCACCTGTCCACACAGCAGGTCTTCTCTTGGTCGAAAACACATGCCACATTCAAATGCTACATCAGCTGTGTGACCCCAGACCTCTCTGAGCTTCTCTACTGAGGTATCATCTGTCCCCAGGGTGGAGAACAGGAAAAGAACTAGCAACCTGGTTTCAGGAGACCTGACACCATCTCTGAAAATACTTGTTCTCCAAGTGCTCCGTTTCCTCATCCATGAAAAGGGACAACACTGTCAGCTGGCTTTGGGAGCTGTAATCCCCTCCCCGGATGAAAGAATCCCCTGCAAGCTTGCAGGAGAACAAACCTCAAACGTCTGAGAATTCCCATCAGCCCCCAGGAGCACACATCCCGTCTCGTGCAGGAGAGAAGGTGCCAGGCTTAAAGGGCAAGAAAAGCCCCTGTCACGTGAGAGATCCACGGTGGGGGGTGGGGTGCAGGCCTGGGACACAAAAATCAGAGGAACACCTGCTCAACGTTGGGTAAGGTTGTTAACATCAGGGATGGTTTTTTTTTTTTTTTTTTGAGACAGAGTCTCACTCTGTTGCCCCGGCTAGAGTGCCGTGGCATCAGCCTCGCTCACAGCAACCTCAAACTCCTGGGCTCAGGCAATCCTTCTGCCTCAGCCTCCCAAGTAGCTGGGACTACAGGCATGCGCCACCATGCCCGGCTAATTTTTTCTATATTTTAGTTGGCCAATTAATTTCTTTCTATTTTTTAGTAGAGATGGGGTCTCGCTCTTGCTCAGGCTGGTTTCGAACTCCTGAGCTCAAACGATCCGCCCACCTCGGCCTCCCAGAGTGCTAGGATTACAGGCGTGAGCCACCGCGCCCAGCCCATCAGGGATGTTTTGTAGGCATCTGTCATAGCACATCAGACGTCAGTGTGAGTGGCAGGGTGTGGGCGTCACAGCGACCTCAGCCACACCTTCCACCTGCCCAGCTCTGGCAGCTGTTCCCTCTCCAGGGTCCTACTGCTATGGATCGAATTGCGCCCTCCCAGAATTCATAGGGGAAAGTCCTAACCCTCCAATGTGACAACAGTAGGAGGTGGGGCCTCTGGGAGATGATAAAGTTCAGATGAGGTCATGACAGGGTCCTCACGCTAGGGTTAGTCCCCTTACAAGAGACAGCAGGCCGGGCACCCTGGGGCTCACACCTGTAATCCTAGCACTTTGGGAGGCTGAGGCAGGAGGATCGCTTGGGGCCAGTAGGTGGAGGCTGCAGTGAGCTGTGATGACGGGATGACGCTGCACTCTAGCCTGGGTGACAGCGAGAGCTGTCACCCGCCCACACTCCCAGGTGAGGACACAGCAACAACGGCTATCTACGAGCCAGGAAGAGGGCCCTCGTCAGCAACCGAATCAAACAGCACCTTGATCCTGGACGTCCAGCTTCCAGAACTGTGAGACAGTACCTTTCTGTTAAGTGTCTAAGGTATTTCGTTACAGCAGCCCGAGCTCACGCTCAGGCCGTCCCCTCACCCTACTAAAAACTGCCTCCCAGATCCCAGCCAGACTGAGAGCTGGCCAAAAGCTGACCAGCACCAAATAGAGTTCTTAGAAAAACCCTCCTCGTCTTTCTTTTTTTTTTT
>VBSM01003150.1:120732-140134 GCA_008086735.1 Cheirogaleus medius | reverse complement strand
CTGGCTCTGCAGCCAGACCCTGGCACAGCCCATGAGCCAAGCCTGGGCTTGCCGCTCCCATCCTGGGAGGCTGCTCGGCTCAGAGGGCCCACCTGGGCTGCTGACCTGGCCCAGAGACTGAGGCTTGTGCCACGCCAGGCTGTGACCAGGCCCTGTACTCGGGGCTGGGTTCACTCTGTTGTTGCCATCTTAAAATTCTTGGTAATCCTGTCCTTAAACTGGTGTAGGCATGAGTCTGATGGGCCCAGGTGCCCGCAGGTGACCAGAGGCCACGCTCCACCAGCATGCCTGGGAGCACAGAATTCCCGCAGAGCCCCCACCTACCTGCAAAGGGCCGGATCCCTCCACAGGACTCCTTCCTGGATTTTGAAGAGAGCCAATTCCCCAAACGCTGTAATTCAGCCAGAGTGGAGGTGACCACCCACAGTGCCTGAGGCCTGTGCTGCCCTCTCCGGCTGGACACTCCCAGGAACCGCAGCCTGAGCAGGGACCCGCCACTCCTGCTGGAGACGGCAAGGGCAGGAGGGTGCCCAGTGCGGCCACCAGCTCCTTCATCATGGGCAGCTCTTGTTGGGCCAGCCCTGGCTCAGACCAAGTGCTTGCTCCTGTCTGGGGCGCTGCCTGGGCCCCCAGGGGCCTCAGCACAACCACCCCGGCCACCTTCCCGGAAAGACCCGTCAATTTCCAAATGCCACTGCTCACTCAGAGCCACAGGAGGAGGTGCCAGCAGTCCCCACACAGACGCTGCCTGCCTGGAAAACACTTCCAGGAGTTGTGGCTGCAGATCTCAGTGCAACCACACCTGTGGTCAACAGCTGTGATCCCAGGCATCTCGACAGACCTCTGACTAGTGATTTCTGCTTCCAAGGCAGATGCTACAACCTGAGAGCACAAACCTGCCCCTCCTGGAGGAAGGCGCTGGCAGCAGGTCCCTGGCCTGAGGTGTCTGAGCTCTGAGCTGGGCCAGGCTCATAGCTGCTGCAGCGAGTCTGCCTGTGGGGACAGCAGGCACAGGCCAGCTCTGCCCCACCTGGGCCCCGAGGGTGTGCCTCCTGCTGGCAGCTCCCAGCCCAGGGTTTTGTTTTTCATCCAGGCTGCTGCCAAGCCTGTGAGACTCTGCACCCCAGTTTGGGACAGTGTGGGACTTGCCCCGGTGCTCCCTGCAGGGTCAGTCCTGCCCTGCTCCTCCCAGCCACCCCCAAACACACCATCCACCCCCAGCCTGCAGTTTATTTCTGGCCTAGAGATGTACGTGTAAGGACCCTGTCCTCAGTGCCTTGGGGGTGCAGGTTTCCAAGCCTGCACCGTTCACCAAGGAACCACCCATCTGTGCGCAGCGCTGGCGTGCATGTGGTGCAGTGATGGCTGCTCTTGGGCAGAGGGGTCTGGTGGGGGCTCCATCACGGCCCACCTGTCTGTGCCCTCTTGGAGGCACCGGGGCCCAGGGCAGACCCTGTGCACTCTGCACCACTGGCCCGTGGCTGTGGCTCTCTGCTAAGCAGAGCTAGCGGCCTTGCCTGGTGCTAGGGGGCCGCTAGGAGGATGGGGGCCAACTCCAAAGACTGCACCTAGCGGGGGTCAGAGGTCGCATGAAACCCTGGTCGTCACCAACACGGCACATCTCGAGGTGGAAAGGCAGCTGGGGTTACTCAAGCATTTATTTCAGGGTAGGGTGGCAGTGACTGCCTGGTGGCAGGAACAGGTCAGCTTGTACCAAAGTTGGCAGCAGGAGGAGCTCAAAAGGACCCCAGGGCCCCTCCCACAAACACAGCCCTGGCTGCGAGACAAGGACAGGGCACAGGACTCAGGGGGCAGGAATGGCGACATGCACTGGGCCAGGCGGAGCCCAGGGATCCACAGGTGAGTTACACGGCAGGGTAGCCACTGCGGATCAACCTGGCTCCCGACACGTCTGTCTCGAGGATCCTGGCACTGCTGGGTGGCGGGGGCAGGGGCAGGGGCATCACCTAGGCACAGCTGCAGGTGGAGAAGCTGCCAGGAAGGGGGCTCCTTCATCAGTGTGGGTTTTGCAAGGCGCCGTGGTCACTCCCTTAGGCTGCACAGGGAAGAGTGGCACCGACCCGAAATGTCGGGAGGCAGGGTGAGCTGAGGGGGCTGGGCTGGGGCCTGAGGCTGTAGCGGTCAGGTGTGTGCAGGGGTGGGGGGCAGGTGAGGCGCAGGGTTGGGCAAGTCCTCAGCCCATCCCTTAGGAAGACAAGCAGCAGCGCTTACCTCTGCAGAGACTGCAGTTCGGGAGGCAGATCGCAGCCCGTGTAGACACCGTTGGTGATGCTGTATTCCAGTAGAGCCCCGAAGCAGGGATCCTGTGGGGGACAGAATGGGCCTGGTCCCAGTATGTCCCCAAGGCAGGGCCCTCCTGAGCCCTCTCTCCTGGAGTGAGTCACAGCCCACAGCGCCACAAACTTACTCGGACGAGAACGTGAGGGTTTCCCAGCACAATCAGCAAAGCTTTGGGTCTGGTGATTGCAACATTAAATCTTTTTGAGTTGGACAAGAAACCCAAAAAATATCGGTCATCTTCAAATCTATCTTCATTTGACCGTACCTAAAAAAACACAAAGGTGAATAAGAATGGTATTTTAATTTTTTTGTAGGCATGATATACGAAAATATTTAGAAATGTTAAGTAGCAGTATGATTGCACTTTTGGTTCACAGAGGGGTGGGCAGGGAGCAGGGAGTGGCCACATCACCTGTCTGCGGCCAGGGAGACTTCCCCTAGCTAAGGGATAGTTATCTCAGGATGGTAGGGCCTTAGAGGATTTTTTTTTTTGATCTGCATTTTATAACTTATCTCCAATTAACATGTAGTGTTCGATAAAGATAATTTAAAATAAGAAACAGAGTCTTGGGAACTGAGCTTGGTGTCTACTGGCGGCACCACTGGAGCCATGATGTGGGCTGGGCGCCAGCCTCCCGCAACCCCGGCCTCTGCTCTGTGGCCCTTCAACGCCGTGTCCCTCCTGCTCCTGCACGTTGACTGCCCGGTCCTGGGTCCCTGCTCTCTACTCTTCTCTCTCCTGATCTCTGAGTATTTTTCTAAGAACCTCCTACAGTTCCTGCTGATGATGGTGCCCGGCCCGAGGCTCCACCCGTGGCTGCTCTTCCGCCTCCCTGACTAGCCCAAGCCCCCACTGCCAGGCAACTGCCACATGCGCTGAAAACTGGATACCTACAGTTGAAATGATGATGACCAAATGTTCTTGCCCTTGAAACTCCTCTACTGATCCAACCTTTATATCCATCAGATCGACATTTCGCAGAAGAATTTTGATTTTCTCTACCTTTAAAACAGATTAAAAGGAAGATTAATGATAACACTGGGCAAATCTGACTAGTTCTTTCACCTCACAGTGAAACCCAAATATTAACCCAGGTGCAGTACTGCTTTTCACTTCCGTATCCTATTTCTTCAAATCTAAACTTATTAGAACAACAAATCCTGATTTTAGTTAAATTAGGGAAGAGGGTCAATGTTCATCAGGAGAGCAAGTTCCATGAATGTGCAGGAGGGAGGAAACACACCAGCTGGGAAGTGAGGAGACGCATGCCTGCTGCTAGACTGGACCGTGTGTGCTGGGGGGACGGTGCTGGAACCCACAGCTGGAGGCTCCAGGGACGCTGACAGGTTGCTCTGGCTGGGACTGCAGGGCCCCGCACCCAGGCTCCATGAGCAACTCACGGGGTGAGGGGGCAAAGTGCAACCAAGGCCTCAGCCGAGCCCCTCTCTGAGGGATGGGACACGCAGAAGCCTGAGCGCTGGCGTGTGGGCAGCCACCAAAGGAAAGCACGGGAGGAAAATGGACGTCGTGAGAGCAGCGAGCTAACTCCACAAGGAGAACTTGCTCCTGAAGAAATGGAAATAACTGAGCAGTCTAAAAAGAACCTTAGGCCAGGCGTGGTGGCTCACGCTTGTAATCCCAGCACTTTGAGAGGCCATAGTGGGAGAATCACTTGAGGCCAGGCGTTTGAGATCAGCCTGGTCAACATACAAAAAACAAAAAATTAGCTGGGCGTGGTGGTGCGTGCCTGTCATCCCAGCTACTCAGGAGGCTGAGGCAGGAGGATGGCTTGAGCCCAGGAGTTGGAGGCTGCAGTGAGCTGTGATCCTGCTGCTGCTCTCCCCCAGCCTGGGCCACAGAGTGAGACCTTGTCTCTATAAATAAAATAAATGAATAGGTAGATAGGACTTTAAGTCAAGTATTTTTAAGATCTTTGGAGAAAAAGGAATAAACCCACAAGAATAGGTTATGTTGGTAAAAAATAAAAAAAGACCAATTTGAAATCTTGGAAAAAAGAGCATAATAAATAAAATAAAACTCATCGCTGAGCCACACTGGGAAGAGGTCTGGTGAGCAGGCGCTCGACCTGAGGGCAGTTCTTGCAGGCGCCCAGGCAGGGAGAGACAGACGTACAGAGGCCAGAAGGTGGGCTGAGAAGCTGGACACGTGTCCACCAGCAATCTTAGAGCAGAGACTGTGGGGACGTGGGGCCTGAGGAAGGAAGCTGAACACTGTCTGGTTCACACCTGAACACTTTGTGATGAGATGGTACAACACCAGGATAAAGGGAACTAAAATGTGAAAAGAAGACATTATTTAAAAATGAAAACTAGGCGCAAGTAGGCTCCTCAGCAGAGTACATGCCAGAAGACAAAGGCGCGACATCTTCAAAGCACTGGAGAAACTGCTGAGCTGCAACTCAAGCATTAGGTGATTCAATAAATATTTCTAGGTAAGTTCTAAGATAATTTGCCACTCACGGGCCTTTGCTGAAATAACTATTAAAAGATGAATCTCAGCCGGGCGTGGTGGCTCACGCCTGTAATCCTAGCACTCTGGGTGGATCGCTCAAGGTCAGGAGTTCGAAACCAGCCTGAGCAAGAGCAAGACCTTGTCTCTACTAAAACTAGAAAGAAAATGAATTGGCCAGCTAAAAATATATAGAAAAAAATTAGCTGGGCATGGTGGTGCATGCCTGTAGTCCCAGCTACTCGGGAGGCTGAAGCAGGAGAAAAGATTGAGCCCAGGAGTTTGAGGTTGCTGTGAGCTAGACTGATGCCATGGCACTCTAGCCTGGGCAACAGAGTGAGACTGTCTCAAAAAAAAAAAAAAAAAAAAAAAAGATGAATCTTAGAAGAAACACACACCCTGAAAGATAACTGAGATACAAAATGCAAAGGTAAATAAAAAAACAAATCAAAAAACCCAAACAGGTAAGATACATTGATAAACTGTTGCCAAGGAGAAAAAAATATATATTTTTGGGAGAAAAAGTGGAATTTTAAAAATTCACAAGGAAGAGTACAAAGCCCATAGGCTCGCACTCCCCAAAGCCAACAAGTCACGAAGCTCAGGTCGCCGAGTCCATGAGGTGCTGCTGGAGGGGACCCAGGAGCCCCGAGCCCTCAGGACAACTCGGTGAGTGGGGGACACACATTGGGACGGGAAGGGCCGGTCACCCAGTGCTGACGGGCCAGCAGCACACATGAGGGGAAACACACTGAGCCCTGCCACGTCCCACACTCAGAACACACTGCCGTGTATTAAAGACCTAAGTACAGAAAGTACGCACAGAGACTTTCAGAAGGGAGGAGGGAAAACACTTTACAACCCTAAGGCAGGGAAGGATTTCTTTTTTTCTTTTTTTGAGACAGAGTCTCACTCTGTTGCCCAGGCTAGAGTGCCGTGGCATCAGCCTCGCTCACAGCAACCTCAAACTCCTGGGCTCAGGCGATCCTTCTGCCTCAGCCTCCCAAGTAGCTGGGACTACAGGCATGCGCCACCATGCCCGGCTAATTTTTTCTATATTTTAGTTGGCCAATTAATTTCTTTCTATTTTTTAGTAGAGATGGGGTCTCGCTCTTGCTCAGGCTGGTTTCGAACTCCTGAGCTCAAACGATCCGCCCATCTCGGCCTCCCAGAGTGCTAGGATTACAGGCGTGAGCCACCGCGCCCGGCCTGGATTTCTTAAATAAAAACAACAAACACAAACCATACAGGACATTATTTATATATCTGGCCACATTAAAGTTAAAAACGTCTACCTAACAAGAGAAACAGTGAAAGAACACAGCTATGACGGTGTCTGACATCCTGGCTGACAACTAGTACGCTGAGGAAAGACATGCTCAGAATGATGTGAAGTGGGGCCAAAAGTGAGGCGGTGAGAAATGGCCAAGAAACACAGGAAAGGCTCTCAAGTCATCGACCATCTCAAGGGACATCTCCCAACACACCCCTCTCCTGTCTCATGGGACACCTGCCAGGGGGTAGGGACCCTGACTGTGTGCGTCCCTCGAGACAAGGGCGCCCGCCTGCATGTGGGCCTGAGGAGGGCTCATGGTGATGGGACGGGGGCAGAGGGGAGGTGGGGCGCGGTGAACCAGGCAGACGTGGTCAGACTGCAGAGCTGGGGCTCCCATGCCCCTTCCAAGGCCAGAGACCAAGGCGGTGCCCACCCAGCTCGCCCTGGGCTGTGCAGGCAGCAGATAGAGGCCGATGATGTGATGAGAGGACAGAAGTGGGGCACATGGCTCCACACCCCACCCCGCAGACCCTGGGTGCCTTCCTGTGAGTCACACACCAGAGAGCCACGAGGGCTTTTGCCCCATTCCAAGCACCAGGACTCAGGCGCGGAGCAGCCAATGGGGCCTGCAGGAGACGAGAGGAGGACGGCTCGAGAGACGGGCGCAGAAAGGGCTCCCTGTGCACAGGCCACCCCCTGCTGTGGGCTGGTGGCTCCCAGGTGACCTCCTTCCCACTCACTAAGACCTGACTTCACCGCCTGCTGACTGCTCAGCCTGTCTGGGCAGGTAAGTGGCTTGCCCATTTAAGGAACTCGAAGGCCTACTGGGTGCTGGCTTCTGTGCTGTGCACTGGGCAGAGTCCCAGCCAGGCCTTGAGAAAAATCACAGACTAGTGGAGAGACCCACTAGGCCAAGGTCGCCGTGAACAGTGAGGATGAGCGTGGAAGCCCTGGGAAGCTTCACCTGGCTCAGGAGGCAGTGCAGGCTGTGAGGAGATGCCTGAGAGGAACCGTGGAGTCTGGGGAGGGGCAGATGCAACTGTGCAAAGTGGAGGCCCCCCCAGCAAGGCACGGGGGTGGGTCCCCGAGGCGTCTAGGCCAGCCCAAGTTTGCAGGAGCTGGGTTCCAATGGACTTGGGCAGGTGCAGCTCAACAGATCCAGGTTAGAACAGACCCTGGCAAGTTGGTGACAGCTGAGGGAGGAGATGGGAGATCTGCTCCCCCACAAGCAACTGCATGCTCAGGAAACCAACCACATACACACTCTCAGAAGTGTTTATGCTTGAAAAACTGACCTCTGGGTGACAACAAACAGTCTGGCGGCTCCTCCCCCAGGTGGCGGGTGAGACTGTCCTCTGAGGGCCGACAGCTGAGCCACAGCTGGGCTGGACAGGCCCAGGAGACAGGAAGGGTCCGTGCAAAGGAGCAGCCGGGGAGACGCAAACAGCCTGAGCTCTGTGCTCACCCACGTGTGGGCCCACGGGCAGGCGGTGGCAGCAGCCTTGCAGCTCAGGTGTGGAGCATGCTGCCGCCTCACTGCTGGTCAGCCATGAAGCTGGGCAGACACGGGTGGGCCCTGGGAAGCCAGGCTTACAAGTAATAATTAAAAACTCAACAGGGACATTAGCTGTCACCTACTATGGGGACGCTGCAGATTCAGTTCAGGTAGCTATTAAGCAAAGAGACAAACACAAAACAGCAACAGCATACTCTCCAAGGGGGGAGCCATAATTCACATTTGTTAGGATGTATTTTCTAAAATTCCTAGAGGACATGCAAAGAAACGGGACAGTGAGAGCCACACTCGAGGAGAAAAGCATCACCGAGACTGTGAGCACCTCCACATGGCGGGCTTAGCAAAGGCTTCAAGAAGAAGCTATTATAAGTATGTCCAAAGAGCTAAAGGAAACAGTATTAAAAAACTGAAGAAAAGTATAACAGGTAAAAAGTCTAACAACCAAAGTTCATGAGAAGGGCTCCACAGCAGGTGCAAAATGGCAGGGAAAAAGGAGAACTCTGAAAACAGAAGACTGGAGAGAAATGAGCTGACACCCGCGGGACAGTGCCCAGCTACCCAGCAACTCAACACACGAAGGACAGTCTGGGAAGGACAGCTGCTGTACCCCAGAAAAATTGTGAAGAAATATGGCCAGAAGCTTCCTAAATTTGATGAAAAACATTAATCTACAGATCCGAGAAGCTCAACAAAACCCAAGTAAGAGAAATACAAAGAGATCTACAGCCAGACATGTCACAGAAAACTGCTGAAGCCCAAAGACCAGTGTTGAAAGCAGCAAGAGAAAGACAGCTTGTCCTACAGGGAGAAGGGCTGCTTCTCATCTGAACCTCAGTGCCCAGGAGGCAGGGCGGTGATATGCTCAAAATGCTGAAAGGACAAAAAGATAAATGCCAACCAAGAATCAATCCTACAGCCAGCAAAACCACTCTTCAAAAAGGTGAAAGAAAGATATCCCTACATTAAACCCAGACTGCTAGTGGATTTAGGAGAAATATCCAAGGAAGGCCTTCAGTCTGAAATAACACAACAGTAACTTTTTTGATTTCATAGGCCAACAATCAATTTTCTTCATTCATTTCCATCTGAGGGGATTTCTTACAATACTTACCACCTCAAAAAAAAAAAAAAAAAAAAAAAGGCAGCAAGAGAATCAAGAGAGGTGGATTGGCGACTTAGTTGGGAGATAAAACATGAAGGATTAAGCAACAATCGGGAGCGTAAGCACGCCTGCACGGAGAGAAAACCCAGCGGTGTGCGGGGCATGCCTGGACACCACAGTGGTGCTGGGCAGGGCGCTGTCTGCACCACAGGTCAGGACAGGCTATGCAGCAAACCGCCCACAACCTCGCAGTCGAGAGATGGGGCTCTGGGTTTGAATTTGGGTCAAACCCAATCGTAACAGCTACGTGACACTCAGCAAACTACTCACCTCCTGAGGCCTCTGTAAGCACCTTTTCCCGCTGGGAGAGCCAAGTGCTCACCGCACGAGGTCCCAAAAAGTTCAGAAAAAGAAACCAGTGTGTATCTGAAGGCTCTGTGCAGGGCGCTGCACAGCGGCGTGTGCTTAGCAAAGGCTCCCGTTACCGTGACTGCTTGTGGGCTCAACCTTTCCTCCCGCTCTGCCCGTGCTACGTGCACCCTGGGGGCGAATGCTCGGCAACTGGAATCTGTGTCTGGCACGGAAGGCACCTGCGCCCAGCTCAGCTCCAGGGAAACTGAGTGTGTGTGTGTTGTTCCTGCTTGTCCAGCAAATGTGACTGTCACTGGGACCAGCACCTGGGGGGCGGGGATGCCAACGCCCTAGAGTTATATGACAGAATCATATGAAATGAGAACTGTCCCATTCAAAAATAGCAACAGTGCCCCCACTGAGAGACTGGTTTAGAGCCCAGGTTGGCAAACCTTTTCTTAAAGGCCAAATATCAAGGACATTACATAATCCTTATACAGACATCTAAAATGTAACCAGTTAGAGACATAAAAGCCATTCTAGGCTCTGGGCTGTAGAAAAGCAGGCTGCTGGCCGGAACTGGCCAGTGGGCTGCAATTTGCCGACCTCTCATCCGGAGCATCTTTTGTGTGTGGTCCTGCTTCTTCAAACCCTGTTGCTCTCCACAGCGAGCCTGTCCCTGCATCCCACGGACTCCAGGAACTGCAGAGGGGCTGCAGGGACCTCACAGAGTACGCTGTCTGAGCGAAAGTACCTGCTTTCGGTAGGGTGTGATGACCCCGATGTCGCTGGCAGACACCTGGCTGGAGACGCTCCGTGCCAGCAGGCAGCAGTAGCGCATGGCCTGGACAGCCTCTGCGGGATTGAACCACGATGGGCTTCTCCCTTCTCGAGCCTCGCTGCCCTGAGGGAATCAGGAGAGAAAACGTCACTACGCTAGGAACGTCTGCCAAGGGCCATGGCCAAGGAGCTGAAGTAGGTGCTGAGAACACAGGAGGAGCACGGTGGAGAGCCCTGCTCTAGTATAGTTTATGTCCTAGCAGGGCAGATGTCAGCACATCCACACAGAGCTGGGAAGTCACTTGCAACTGTGTCAAAGGCTACCAAGGAGAAGGACTGGCTACAGGGACCCGTCACGTAGGGACTGACACACAGGACGAAGGGAAGCTCCTTTGTGGAGGTCGGGCTTGTGCTGCGCGAAAGGTGTGCAGGGACGGCCTGGCAAAGGGCAGGATGTGAGCCAGGAGGGCCTGCAGGGCCTGACGCGGCCGGATCACAGCGTGCCAGGCCAGGGAAAGAGCGCCAGCACACCAGAGCCCAGGGAGCCGTGGCGAGAGCAGATGGCACCGCCTGACAAGGAGGCCGCCAGCCACGGTCAGTCCATGGTGGTTGCACTGAGGCCATCAAAGGCCAGGTGCTCCCCACTCACCCCGACTCTCACCCTCGGCTACACCTGAAGTGCCTTTTACCATCCTGGAGCGTCCCTATTCGGGAGCAGAGCATCCTGCTCATCTTGAAAATGCTCTTCCTTAAAGATCAGTGGGACATACTGCCAAAGACAGACAAGCAGGCCGGCAGAACACAGCAGAGAGCCCAGAAGTAAACTCTCTTGTATGTGGTCAAATGATCTGTGACATGGGTTCCAGGACCAGTCGATCAGGAAAACAGTTTAACTAATGGTGTCAGGAAAACTGGGTATCTGAGTGTAAAAGAATGAAAATGAACCCACACCTTACACCATATACAAAAAATTAATTCAAAATGGACCAGAGACCTAAATGTGAGATCTACACCTAAAGAACTCTTAGAGGAAAACACACGGTGAAAGCTCCCCAACACTGGATTTGGCAATGATTTCTTGGATATGAAACAAAGCCACAGGCAACAGCAAAAAACAAGACATCAAAATTAAAAATTTCCGTGCAAAGGATACAATCAACAGAACAAAAAGATAACCTATGAAATGGGAGGAACCATTTGCGAATTGTATATAAGGAGTTAATATCCAAAATACGTAAGGAACTCTTAAAATTCATTGACAAAAAAACAACTCCTGGGCTCAGGCGATCCTCCTGCCTCAGCCTCCGGAGTAGCTGGGGCTACTGACGTGCACCACCACTCCGGGTTATGATTTTTAAAACATGTTTTGTAGACACGGGTCTCACCATGTTGCCCAGGTCAGGACATGGGGAGCTGAGTTTGGTGTCCACATGAAGGACACTTCACATCCCCGAGACGGGGATGTGACGTTTATGGTGTCCCCTCAGCACCTACCAAACTGACTCCTAATTGGTCACAAATTTTTAAAGGCAGTAACTTGAGTTTACAGGCCAAAATCCTCGACCAGAACAAAATTAGGAACAGAAAAAGAGGTGACCAAAAATTTCTTTGCTACTTGAAAATTAAGGAAAAAACTTCTCTATCACTCCTGAATCAAAACAGAGAATCAGGAGAAAGTCCTGCTGTGTGGGGAGCAGGCAAGGTATGTGTAGCGTGTGTCGGGAGTGAGGGCGTGGACTGACTGCTCGCCTGCAGCAGTCTAACACAGCAGGTGAGTGGAGAGACGTCAGCAAGGTGAATCAGGATGAGGAGTTAAAGCTGAAAACGATGAAGCAGAAGGCAGGAAACACGGGGAGCCAGAGGCCGGCGCGTCTTTCCCGAAAGGACCAGGCAGCACTGTGCAGCTCTGCCAGGGCCATCCTGCCTGTTCAGCTCAAAAGCAGCCTGAGACCAAGGGGCCTGTCTGCAGTGCCCTCTTCATGTGGCAAGGCCACAGCTGCCTGGGTGGCCCAGCTTGGGTGTCCTTTCGGGAGCGTGAGGCACGGGTGGGCACAGCCTTGGGTGCACAGGTCCCTCCAGAGCCCCCCAGGCACTGCTGCCCATGAGGTGGGAGCGGGCACAGCACGGGGAGGGATGCTGGAGCAGACCCGAGGGGTGGAGGGCAAGCGTTTGGGGAAGAGCGGGCACCAGGCCCGGGGTGAGGCCCTCTCTGCCCAAACAGCAGGGCCATGCTCTCTGAAGCCAAGCCTGAGGAAGCCGTGGGACCCACGGCCCTGGAGCCCACTTCATCCTCAGGGCCCAGCCCGGAGCCTCACACATAAGGAAGCACCTGGAAAACACTAAGTTAGTGAATGTTCCTGGACACCTTGTTCCGCCAACTTATGTCTTTTTTTGGCCAACAACTTATTGTTTTTATACTGTATACTTTTATTCACTATAACTTTGTAGTATGTTTTGTTATCTTGTGGACTAGGTAACTCCTTTTTCTTTTATAAAACTTTTTGCAGAGTTACAACTCCAATCTATAATAATTTTCCCATGAAAAAGCCCGTTGTGGTTCCTAGATTGCGCTGAAGACATGGATCAACGTGGGAGAACCGACATCCGTAAACACTCCTCTCCCCACTCACGAACACACCAGGCGTGCCTCACACACTCAAGTTAAGCTCTGCAGTTTTTTCCAGATAATCTGGTTTGTCTCATTAGGCCCATTTCTCATTTAAAGGGATTCCCTTTACTATGATTTCTTTTTTTTTTTTTTTTTCAAGAGACAGAGTCTCACTCTGTCGCCAGGCTGGAGAGCAGTGGTGTGATCACAGCTCACTACAACCTCCAACTCCCGGGCTCAAGCAATCCTCCTGCCCCAGCCTCCCAAATAGCTGGGACAAGTACACTTCACCATGCCCAGCTTAATTTAAAAATTTTTGTAGAGACAAGTGTCGCTATGTTGCCCAGGCTAGTCTTGAACTTGGTGAGGCCTGTGCTGCCTGCCTGTCCTGCCGGCCACTCGGACACTCTGTCCTCAGGGAGATGGCCCAGCAGTGGGTGGGCGGTGGTGCTGTCTGTGGTCAGTGGGCATCCTGCTGCCCAGCTCCCTGGGTCCTGCCTCCTTGCTGACCTCGAGCCCTCAACACCTGCAGGAGCTCTGCTGGCCGAGTTCTCTCCTTCCACCACCCAGCGCTCGTCTGACACGCGCGCTGAGGAGCAGCACCTGCGATGCCTGCTCCGTGCTGGGCCCCCACCACTCCTGGGCCCTTTGTGTGTGTGACTCACCTGGCAGGAGGTGTCGGCACCTAGGCTCAAGGGGCACAAGCCCTCAGACTGTGCTCCACTTAGACACCTGTGGCATCTGTCCCTAGCAGGCACTCGGGGAACACCCGGCCACTGACTCCGTCAGGCAAGACTTGCACATGTGTGCACGAGGCGCCTGCCTGAGACGAACGACCTCCCTCTGCATGATCCCCACGTGGCGCACAGAGCCCGTCACTTAACAGTTTGAAACAGGACTCACTCTCACGCCGTGGAAGATGAGAGGGAAGCCTTTCTTAGGTAACTTCTCCCAGCCCAGCAGAGAGGTCACCACTTCAGGGTCCGCACACACTTCCAGCTCCCTGTGATAGAACAGCCTTGAGGGCAGCGCCAACAGAGCAGCGTGGGATCTGTAGTTCTTCACAAGCTTTGTGACCTGCAGGAGGGGACAGGCAAGGGTCACAGGCAAATCAGCACACAGACCGCTTCTTTCGAGGGAGAGAGGTCTGCATGGCAGATGCAAGACCCACCTGATCTCCACCCAAGGGCAGCCTCCCCGTGCCCGCTGAGCCCACAAGTGCCACCTGCCACCAGACCAGGTCCCTCAGGAGACCGTTGAACCAAAGGTCCATTTTAGCAGAAAGTGTGAACATCAGGAACAGAGAGAAGATCGCCTCTTTCTTGTCCTGTGTCTGGGCGTAGCCGAGGAGTCTCTCCAAGGGCACCCGGAACCCGGCAGGCCGGAGGCAGGGAGAGTCTGCCTTGCATGCTGCGAGCTTTGCTCTGGACCTGCTGCCTTGCTCTCCTGGTCTTTAAACAAAGCCCCATGAGCCTCGTCTCAGCTCGGCTGCAGGGAAGGAACAGCTCCCGGGCTCATGGATCTAGTGACCCTGAGGGCTTTGCTAGCCCTGAGCAGGCCTAACTGTGACTGCACCGACGGATGTCACCAGTATGTGGAAGGGCTTTGCTGTTTGCCTCCAACTGGTCTGGGACGTGCACTTGACACAGAGGTTCTTCCCTTGGTCCCAGCGTGAGAACGCCGATCGGCCCCAACTTCTGACCTGGGGATCAAACTTTAACTCAGTGATCAGAACACGTCCACCTCTGAAGTGCTACTCAGACTCCAGACGTGCTCTCGTGCCACAGCAGCTCTGCGTTAGCTGGGCGAGGGCCGGCAGTGGGAACGGGAAAGGATGTCTGTCTGCTGCCTGGGGTCCCCGTGGCTTCAGCCAGTCTGGGAGAAGGGCAGAAGGTGAGGTCACAAAGCAGGGCAAAGCCTTCGTCTCCTGGGGGTCAGGGGTCTGCCTGTGCTGTGGCTGCACACCGAGTGTGTGACCTGAAGGTCTGGGTGGGGGTGGAGGTGGTGGCGCACTGGCCTTCTTTCGTGGCTGGGGTGGCCCGTCAGCTCCACCCGTGTCCGGAGGGCAGCAATTCCCCTCAGAGAAGCAGTGGGCAGGTCTCAGGGGCACAGGGAGTCTGGAGCGTGAAATGCACCTCCTACGGCAGCAGAGCTCTTGGGCGCCTCTGGGTCCGGCCACTGTTCACAGGGGGTCTCTTCTTGGGGGTAGTTGGTCCCACACGAGGCCTTCCTCAGTCTGAAGACCCCCAGCCCCACCGCTGGCAAATGAGAACAGGTTCCAATCCTCCTCCCTGAAAATCTGCCCATGGTCACTGCACCTCACCTCCCGGAGAGTGTTAGCCTCAGCGTGAGGCGGATGAAATGCCTCCTTCGTGTGCATCGCAGGGGTTTGGAGGACACGGCCACTGGGCTCACGGTTCAGTGCGGGACCCCACGGGCCCAAGCGCAGCGTGTTGGGGGCTCCCCAAGACGCTGACTCTGAAGTCCGCGGTGGGCTGACACCCAGCCCTGTGCTGTGCTGAGCACTCTTGCTTTTGGGCCAAGTTACAGAAGTCACTTCCCGTTTTCCCCAGGTTAACAGAGTGACACAGATTTAACTTCTCAAACCGTCTCTGGGCCTGCAGAACCTCAGGCAACAGCTGGACCACCTGTGATTCCTGGACCCCACAGGGGACCCCCAGGAAGTACATTTCTCAGCTCTTGGTATGGGAGGGCGGGTGAGAAGTGCCTGAAACCCGTCCAGGAGGGAGGGAGGAGCGACTCTGACTTTTTACACACTTTTGTGGTGTTCCTGCTGCCAGGCTTCTCAGGGAGCCCCTTCCCAGGGAAGAGGCTGGGGGAGGTGGCCTTTCTGTTGGGGGCGGGAGGACCCCTCACCTGCACTCTCTGCCCAGGGCAGGGCTCGGTTGGACAGAGGGAGGTGAGCACCTCTCCCTGTAGGTTTTACTGAACACAATAACGGGCCTGTGAACTCACCAAGAGGGGGTTGTACGCGCCACAAGCACCAAAAGCATTTTCGTCCCTGAGGTACACTGGTCGAGACATCAGCCTCTCCAGCATGGACACGTTCAGCCCGTAGGCCATGGCCAGTCTGGACTTGATGACCGGCCCGAGCTGCATAGGGTCTCCGGCAAGCACGATCTGCGGCACACAGAAGGGCGGCTCAGCTCAGAGGGAGATGGGCAACATGCACAGTGGGAGCAGTGGGGTGCTGCACGGCCGGGCCTGCCGATGGTCACTCTGGCTGCAGGGGACTGGGGAAGAGGCTGGGAGGACGCAGCCAGAACTGCTCGTGCAAGATGACAGCAGCCCGGACAGGGGCAGCAGAAATGCAGGAAAAAACAAACAGGCTTGAGACAGGAGCTCCCTCTCGGAGCAGCTCCTACCATATCACTTGCGTCTGCCCCACACCTGCAGCCTGGACTTTTTTCCTGATCTCCTAAAGCAGTAAGAGTCCAGGATTTGGCCTGTCTTCTGGAAGTTTCTGTACGCCTGGCCCCGGCAGACCTCCTGGCCTTTCGGCCTGGGGCTCAGCTTCCTCACACTGCCCACCTGTCTCAGCTGGACAGACCCTTATTCCCTCCCACAGCCCCTACCCACCCTTGCACTTGGCCTCACAGGGATGCTGGGCCCCCAGGTGGGCTTCTGAGGATGGGGGCTCCGAAGGAGATGTCCCCTGGCGGCTGAGTGCGCAGTGAGGGACAGGGGAGTTTGTGATGTGAGGTGCTCCAGGAGGAAGCAGGTGGAAGCAGGAAAGGAGAGGGGACCCCAACTTCATGAAAACAGAGTTGGTGGGTCCCCAATACCCAGAAGGGCTCTTAACTTGTGTTTTACAAGTGAATGAGTCAAGACAAGGCTGCCCTTCTCCTTCTAGTGCAAAAGAAATAAAGTATGTGACTGAATAACAGAGCCATGGCCTCCATCTCCTGGGCCTGGGGGTCTTTAGCACTTTCGCCTGACCCCTGTAGGGCTGAGACTGTCCCTGACAGGCCCATGGCGTTCCATCCCTGCGGGAACAGAGGGTAAGAGGGGAATAGCACACACAGCAAACAGCCGACAGGCCTCACCTGGCCGCTGACGTCTGAAATCAGCCCCAGAGGAATGAGGCACTCTGGTTCGCTCGCCTGCCCGGCCTCGTCCACAAACACGTGGGTAAAGTGTCCGACTCTAGAGCCAAAGAGGTCCCCAGTGGTGATCTCTGATGACTGTCCCGTGATGGGCCTGTGGCATGCCCTGGCAAGACCAAGCTGGGTACCATCGGGTCCCAGTGGGGCTGCCAGGGGGTCTGGGTGTCACCAGGCCTCAGGTGCCACAGGCCTGTCGGGCAACATGAGCTGCCCACACCAGTGACTGGTGCTCTGCGAGCAATAAGTGTTTGCTTAACAAGATTTGGAAAAAGAAGGGTGAGGGGCAGGTATGGGCAAAGCACAGAGCACCTCCCAGGGCAGGTTTCCGGCACACTCTTCCCTCCATGTCAGATTTCTAGAGATTAATCAAAATGCCCAGATTTGGGTCTTAGCTTCACCACTTTCTCGCTGTGTGACCCTGGGCAGGCTGCTTCACCTCTCTGTGCCTCTATTTCCCCCATGTCATGTGGGATGTGGCCGATGGGAGCACAGTGTGCACTGGCCAGTCAGTGGTCACAGACAGGGCCCTCAGGCCCCTTCCCCAACTCTGCCCACGTGCTGCTCTCAGCCGGCCACTGCCCCACCCTCTGCGCCAGCAGGCCGAGGCACCGGGAGCCCAGGAGACAGCACCGGGCCGGCCCTCTCCCCAGACCTCAGCAAAGTCGCGTGAGGCAGCACCACACGAGGAAGCACCCTAGTGCCCGGGGAAGCAGATTCAGAACAGAGAACACGCCTGGGCCACGCCGGGCCCACCTGGCTGCTGAGCCTGAGTCTCTCCCCAACCCCAGACGCTGCGCAAATGCTGCTGCCTCCGCGCCTGGTGTCCCCAGATGAGCTGGGACCCAGTGGGCAGACACGTTCCTGCCTCCACTCTAGTGAGTGTGCACCTTCAGGGCAGCCTGAATTTGTAACCCTCAGGATAACAACTTCACACGCGATACCCATTCATTCCCTCTTCTGAGAAAGATGAGCAAATCCATTCCTACCTCATATCCCAACTTCTATTGAAAAAAAGTAACAGTATGTATCTTTCCTAGAATATACGCATTTAAGTTTTGAATTCTGTATTAACTGCAGTTATTTAAAGTCACCGCTACCCTATGGCATCGCTCCTGCTCTAGAGCTCCCGGCTGGACCCAAAGGCCCCTCCAGCCTGGGACGCCTGCGCCACCCCCCTCCCCTCCGCACGTGGCTTCTATGGCAGCCAGTCGCCCTGGCTGGCCCCTGTCCCTCTCGCCTGGACATCTGCCCCTGGGAGCAGCGTCCACAGCAGGCACCTGCCAGCCCCGCCCAGCGCGGAGCCCTCTCCACCAACAAGCTTTGGCCCTGAGACAGAGGCGGCCGGGTGTGTTCTTGCTGGGAGTTTCTTCATCTGAGGCCCTGACCGTGGACTCATCACCACATGTTAACACAAAACCCCTCTCCTCTCTTGTTTAGACCTGTGGGTGCCAGTCCCACAGCCACGCCACATGTGGCTCTTGGGCACCTCAGGGTGGCTAGTCTGGAATGCAACCTGCTCACTGTGTAAAGCACATGCTGGATGTTGAAGACTGAAACCAAAAAAAAGAAGTAAATGTCTCATCAGTCATCACTAATTACATAATGAAATGGCATCCTGTGTGCAGGAGAGTAACTCCCAGCACGAGAGACAGTGCTCCCAGGCAGTGCTGCTGGCCTCCATCCAGTGGTGCTGGTGGACACGTGGAGCCACGGCAGAGACAGGCAGGGGCTGTGGGGCAGCAGGGGGCCTGGGGAGGCCCGGCCTCTGGCGGTCACCTTCACAACACTGCCGATGGACAGTGCCCTGAGGTGGCCCAGTCAGAAGCTGCAGGGGTCGTCTCTGGGCTGCCAGAGAGGGCAAGGCTCTCCTCCGAGGACCCTGCAGCTCCCTCCTGCCCTCAGCCTGCCCCACACCGGCTGGTGCTCAGTCAGTGTGGGGGCTGCTTGCAGCCTCCTGCCCTACCTCACCTCAGTGGTCCGGGAGTGCCTTGGATGTGCAGTCCTGCCCCCAAGCAGCGCCCTTGGATGTGCAGTCCTGCCCCCCAGCCCCCAGGGTGTGTCCACTCACGGCGGCACCCCGCATGACTCACCCCTGCTCAGAAGCCTCTCAATGGCCTCCAACCTAACCAGGGGTCAAGTCCACAGGCTTCCAATCTAACCAGGGGTCAAGTCCACAGGCTTCCAACCTAACCAGGGATCAAGTCCACAGGCCTCCAACCTAACCAGGTGTCAAGTCCAAAGGCCTCCAACCTAACCAGGGGTCAAGTCCAAAGGCCTCCAATCTAACCAGGGGTCAAGTCCAAAGGCCTCCAATCTAACCAGGGGTCAAGTCCACAGGCCTCCAACCTAACCAGGGGTCAAGTCCAAAGGCTTCTCCACCACCAGCAGCCCTGGGCGCCAGGCCTCCCCACCGATCTCACTCAACGGGCCGCAGCTCTTCAGTTTCCTCTGGGGTAACGTGCTCAGGGCTCTCTTGCCACAGGACCTTTGCACACACGAGTCCATCTGCTTGCCTTCCCACTGCTGGGTCCTTCCAGTCTTTGGGGTCTCAGCACACCATTACTTCCCTGGCCCGGTTCCACTGCGGCCCTCCCCTCCCAGCCACTCTCCCCAGGGCCCTGCTCCATCCTCCATGGTCTGTGTCAGAGCCTCCCTCAGGCGGAAGCCTGAGGAGGACACAGACCTGCCTGGGAGACCTGGCGCCCCACTGGATGCCAAGACACTTACCTTACTCCTATCTGGTAGAAAAGACCTGCACTGCTGCAAGTTGTGATTATCACCCGGAAACGCGAAGCTTTCCAGATATCTTCTCCATCTTTGCAATATGGTTTGATGGCATCGATGATTGTCTGGGGACAACGGGGGGGGGGG
>VBSM01003150.1:101057-120722 GCA_008086735.1 Cheirogaleus medius | reverse complement strand
CAAATTAAGTATTTCTTTAAATTGGACAGAATCACGAAGCTGAAAGGAATTCTAAAAGATAATGCCCTGTTGCCATTTCTTAGTTATGACTATGCAACGATTTAAGATTTTCTTAAATTAACATATTGTACAGTTCCATACTGATTCAGTCCACGTTTTGTGGGCTCTAGGGCCACAGATATAACATGTAATCCTGCAGACTCTTCATGAAAACAACTTCATACATTTTCTAGATTTAATTTCTTTTTTAAAGCAATATTTTATAAATAAATCAGAAACTTCTAATTTCCCTAAAGAGCACTTATAACCAAACCAATAAAATGAACCAAAAAGAAACAATACATTTAGGGATCAAATAAAAGAGGAACGTGAGAATTTAACAAAGCTAAAAAGGCCCACAACAAGATTGATAATCTACACAGAGAACGTGAGATGCAATGAAATATTCGGGAACAAAGCTCTGGCACGTGGCACACAGCATGCGGCAAGCATCTTCCATGGCAACTCTGCCTTGGCTTGTCGTGCTCTCCCAGGGGGTCCTGGGGACCCTGCCCGCCCTCACACCCGGGCTCACCTCCTCAAACCTGCAGGTGGCGTTCACCCTGACCATGGCCGCTGGCCTCAGCACCTTGCTCTCATGCAGCCGCAAACACACAAGGTCAGCAGCGCTGTTAGAGGGTGCGCAGACCAAAATCCGACTGTCTGGCAAAGCAAAATGTACCTTCATGGAAGACACAAAAGAGACCAAGGATCGTAAAGATCTGCCCTGCAGCATGGAAACCGTGAGTGTGACACCCACACACACAGGCTCACGTGCAGGACTCAGCTACGAGGACGCAGGCGTTAAGCCCTGACATCTCTGAGACACGGGCCTGAGTGATATGAAAGTGACAGTCGGCCTCACGGTGCTGCTGCGACACCTGACCTGGTAGCCAAGCTCTCCAAGACTCTAAGCCACTTCCTAAGGCAGAAACGGAGTCAGACTCATTCTCACGCACCGGCCTGCAATGCAGTACCGAGGCAGGTACTCAATGTTTGCTAATTCGAATTACACATGATACCAAATACTGGCGGTCTCTGACTTGCAATGGTTCTGACTTTGTGACAGTGCACAGGCAACATGCACTCAGGATGCTCCATGATGTACGACGGGACGACGTCCTAACCAACCCGCCGTAAGTTGAGGAGCACCTGCACACACCATTCTCATACATGTGAAATATAAATGGAGATGCCAGAAACTTCTGCAGAATGGTCACTTTAGTTAGTTACTGTGTAACTTCTCTGTGGCAAAATTTCATGATGTGATCAAATAGTTTACTACTCTAAAAACGAAGTTTCTTTCAAAACCTATAAAATAAGCTTTGAAAATCCTACATATATAAAAAGAAAACTTAACCAAGTATTATGAAGTAACAGATTTCTCAAACTCTGTACAACTTCTGATTCCACTATTTAAACTCTCACTTCCTGAAGACACAGACGGGAGCAGCAGCGCGGACCCCGGCACCCTCGGGCCGCCTCACCTGCAGGACGGCCTCGATTATCGTCACTGTCTTCCCCGTCCCAGGAGGTCCAAAGAGAACATAGGGGAGCGGGCGGCAGTCGCCACTCAGAATCCGTCTAACCGCCAACTGCTGGTTCTCGTTCAGCACGGGATTGAAGAACTCCTTCTCTCTTGCTTTAGGGGTCGGAATTTCACCTGCTGTGTTTGAAGTGTAGACACAGTCTCAGTTAGAGTCCAGCGGCTCTGAGCAGCTGCGGACACACCCTCTCCCAGGCTGGGCATCCGCACACACTGCGCTAACGGCCGAAACAGAACTGAGATGGGGAGCGGCTCTCCAGTGTGACATGGACCCAGCGAGAGCACCTCGTGTTCCCTCTGATGGTCTGTCTGCATTTCATCGAGTGGAGTCAGGACAACTAACTTAGCTTTCTGAGAGGGAAAAAATAGGCCAATTTACTCTTCTCCCTTGTATGTGCACTAGAGACATGATTTTAGAATTTTCAAATTTTAAAAGAGCACATGGCAAAAATAATCCATAATCTAAGTCTTTTTAAAGCATCTAACCCAAAACACTGAGTCTCCACTTGGTCTCCAGCCAAGGTGAGACCACACCTCTCCTGACTGTTCTTACTTCCCCTGTGATAGCACCTTTCTTGTGAACTAAAATAAAATCTTAAGCCCCCCAGCTGACTGAAAGGACCCCCTCCCTCTTGGCCAAGGGGCCCCCAGACATGCCCAGGCACGATTCCTGAGCTGCTCCTGTCTGAGCCTCACATACACATACCCAAGTTGCTTAGCTCTGCGGCCAAGGCCACCACCCCTGGCAGGTCCTTGGCACCAACACACTTCTCCTTCCTTCCGTGTTTAGTTTGATCCTTCATGGTTTTCCTATTCTAGAAATTATCATGCAGAAAAATGGTTAAAAAACCAGCTTTGTGTTTACACTGGCTTAAAGAGCAAACATAAACATCTACTAGGGCGTTCTACTTAAGTATATTTCCTTACACCTCCATGGATTGGTCGCAAGTCAGATCCTTTGAAACATAACCAAAATTTTAAAATCTGCTAAAAAGGGTTATGCTTCTTTTTTGAACTCACTTTTAAACATAAATAAAGTATATTTTGTGATTATGAAACCAAAACAAAGGACTATATTGAGTACTGAACTCTGATCTTTTTGTTTGCCCCCAAAATTCCTTTCTAAGGGAGCCTGGTGAATCATGCCTACAAATGATAAAATCTCAGTAAACAGGTTTTTATGATGTGGTTTACTTCCCGACCTGATGATGGTATACTATCACATAAAAGACAGAAGACCCTTATCTCAACTCAAGCATTCCTTTCTGCTGATTCCTGGTCTTTGGACAAAGCTTAACTCTTTCAACCAATTGTCCACTAAAGGATCCCTGAACCCATCTATGACGTGTAAGCCCCCCCTCGCTTTGAGATGTCCCGCCTTTTTCTGCCAAACCAGTGTCCACCTCCCACGTACTGATTTATGACTTTACCTGTAATTCTTGTCTCCCCAAAATGTATAAAACCAAACTATAACCCACCCACACTGAGTCCACTTGCTCAAGACTTCTCGGGCGTGGCTCCAAGCCATGGTCCTCAAGTTTGGCTCAGAATAAACCTCCTTAAATTATTTCACAGAGTTTGTCTTCTTTTCCGTTGACAATATTTTATCTTACTAACAAGTCTTCCCTTGGTACCTCCTTCCTGCTTTCAAGGCTGGCCTACCGCAGCACACCCTCACTGCTCTCCACGGAACCTTGTGTGCCTTTCAGAGAGTGCAAAGAACCAGCACTGCCTCTCTGTCAACTGGGTTCGAGACTCTGCACAAGAATTGGTTTTCTGTGCGTGTTTAAACAAAAACAGAATCTGTCCTGGACCAACGGAATTTTCAATTTTTCTGTTACAAATATGTAACTCACAGCTTTGCACATGTATCTTCGTGCAACACTTTATTACTTTCATAGGATAAATTCTAGAATCTGTAAAATTGCTACATCAAAAGTTTTCACATTAAAAATTTTACACATACTGTCCAATTTTAGTCCTGAAGGTTGTACCATCATACCCACCCGCTACTGTCCAGTGAGTTTTGCAGGGCATAACTGACTTACGAGAAGGCACACACATTTGAAGTGTGCAATTTGACAGGTTCCGACACGTGCACATACCCATGAAAGTATCACCACAATCAAGACGGCAAACAGACCCATCAATCCACAAGTTTCCTTGTGCCCTTCGCAGCAGGTCCCTGCGGCCAAGCAGATGGGTTTACGTGACCTAGAATGTGCGTAAGTGGAGTCGTGCTCTTTTCCGGTCTGACCTCTTCCACACGGTGTAGCTAACTGGGCTGGGATCCATCTGTGTCGCCATATCGATGGCTCAGTCCTCTCGTGCGGATCGTGCTCTGTTGTGAGGACACCTTGATCAGCCGCCACCTGCTGATGGACGCTGGGCTGTCTCCGGTTTTTTGCAACTACAAATGAAGCTGTTGTGAACTTCACGTATGAGTCTTTGTGTGGCTTTATGTTTTTCTTTCTCTAGGGTACACACATGGGAGAGAAGTGGCTGGATCACACGGCAGGAGCACGTGTGTTTTCTTACATGGTTTTCCATGCTGGAGGTACCACTCTCCATGCCACCAGCAGGGCGCAGGGTCCAGTGGCTCCACACACTTGCCAACGCTCGTTGTGGTCAGTCTGAAATTTCGGCCATTCTAATAAGTCTGTGGTATCTCATTGTGGTTTTGTGTTTCCCTAACAGCTAATGATGCTGAACATCTTTTCACGGGTTTATTACCATCTGTATATAGTCTTTGGTCCATTTTTAAAAATTGAGTTGTTTTCTCATTGAGTTTGCAGGATATTTTAATATATATTATGGACACAAATTCCTTACTGAATATGTGATTTGCAAGTATTTTCTGTCACTTTTCTTTTTATGATCTTAACTGTGCCCTTTTTGTTTTTCTAGAGACAGAGTCTTGCTATGTTGTGCAGGCTGGCCTTGAACTCCTGGGCTCAAGCGATTCTCCTGCCTCGGCCTCCTGAATAGCTGGGACTACAGGTGCATACCACATCAGTTTTCCTCAAAGTTGGAAAATTCCAGCCACTGTTTTTTCAAATATTCCCCCTATTCTCTCTTTCTGGGAATCTAAGGACATCTACATGAGGCTGCCTGAAGTTGTCCCACAACTCGCTGATGCTCTTTTCACGTTTTTCTCGGGGAAAAAAAGACTATTTTTTAGAGCAATTAAAATTTTTATTTTTTTTAAAGATTTTTCTTTTGCTTCATTTTGGATAGTTTCTGTTACCGTGCCTTCAAGTTCACTAATCTTTTGTTCTGTATTGTCGAGTCTGCTGTTAATTCTGTACAATACAGTTTACATCTTAGGCACTGAATTCTTTATCTCTAGAAGACACACTTGTGTCTTTCCTGTCTCTCTCATGTCTCTATTTAACGTGCTCATGTCTTATACTTTCTTGAACATATCGAAGATATTTATGTATTTACTTTTAATGTCCGTGTCTGCCAATTCCATCACTATTTTGGGGGGTTGGTTCCAATTGATTAAATTTTCTCTTTATGGGTTGTGTTTTTCAGTTTCTTTTAGTTTTTACTCAGGTGTCAGAGATTGTGAATTTTACACCTTCTTGGGTGCTAGATAATTTTATATTCCTATAAATATTCTCCGACTTTGTTCTGGGATGCAATTAAATTACTTGGAAACAGCCTGTCCCTTTTGAGGCCATCACAAGTGTCAGGCTGGGCCGGAGCAGCTCAGCCAAGGGCTACCCCTCTGCACTCCCGAGGCAGCAGCCTGCACAGCACTGTCCTGTGCATTCCGAGGTTCTCCTCCTCTGGCTGTGGGCACAGACAGTCCCGGCACTGTGTCAACGTCGACGCTGAAGCTTGTTCTCTCCACTGTTCCTAGCTCGTTCTTTCCCAGCCCAGGTGCCCTGCTCACAAGCACACACTCATCGGCGCTTGGCTGAGAACTCTGGGGACCGTGGCCTCCCTCCCGTGCTCTCTGTCCTGTTCTCACTCCACCTGCCCTGTCTCCTTTAACCACCTGGTTCTCCGTGTATTTCCAAATTTTGACTCCTTAGGTAGACCACGGGGCTGTCCTTTCCTGCTCTCTGGCCTGGACGCTCTCGGATGGCTGTAAGGAGGGGGGGGTCACCTGACCTGTTTCCTCTCTCAGGAATCACTGTCCTCTGATAGCTGACGTCCAATGTCTGAAACTGTTTTACATATTTTATCTGGCTTTTAGTTGTTTCAGGCAGGAAGGTAAATCTAGATACTGTAATTCCATCTTGGCTGAGGGATGGAATGCTCTTGCTAACTCCTAAGAAGATACTGTTCTACATTGTAAAATATTAAGATTCAGCAAATTAACAGTGTGCCCACCTAAACACCAACACCTGCCCCACCTCACACCGTCCCTGAGACGGACGTGCGGAACAGACCAGCACTGAGGGGTGAAGGGAAGAAGAGAGCACTGCAGATGGCATCACTTCTGTGCCAGCGAAGACCCCTTTCTATTTGCAGAACAAAAGAGATCAAACATGAAGTACACAGCAGATGATTTTCATGTATAATCTTTGCTGTTTCATTTATATAGTATTAATATTTTCCATGATTGCGTAGGTATTCTAAAACTATGATTTTTGCATTTTGGGGGAGGGGCTATAAAATGGTAAAAGGGTTTCTAAATATCAGATATAATTTACAATTTTCTATTATACATGCTCACAAAACCAAATTCCAACAGAATGGAATTATAAGTTGTAAGCTCCATCATGTGATAAATGATTTTTCTTATTGCTAGAAACACAATCATAAATAAAACCACTTCTATTTTATTCACAAAACATACTGAGAGCCCGGAACAACACCGGGCATGTAACAGGCACACATTATTATTTATGGAGTGACTAGATTGTAGAAGTAAAAAATAAAATATCTTTGCACCATTCACAAAGATTGTAAATGTTAACAATTTGCTGGGTATTTCCTTCCAGACATTTTCTCTGCATCCACAATCACATAAACATACCTATCTGAGTGTATACAAAAACCATATATTAATAATTTTTAAACAAAACTATAAGATCATACAAACACCTTGTTTTCCCACACTTAATATATTGTAGCCATCTTAGCCCTACATACAATGACATATAAACTTTACCACTAAATATATTTTATGAATATTTTAGTCATATTTTATTTGTGATTTTGGGTTGTGAAGTACATTCCTCTAACACTCCAGTCAACTGAGAGCTAACACAGCTGTAAGCAAGTTTATAATGTTACTCATGTAAACATGTGGAAGTCATGGAAGCACTACCTTGGAGGTGGACTGTCCACCATTTCTGGTGTCTTGTGCATGGTTCCAATTCCTTGTCACCTGGGGAGACTGTAAAATGATTTCTTCTGGAAACAACACTTTTAAAACAAGGAGAGGTAAGAGCACAGACATTACTGAAAAGCTTAGAAATACATGTTTATGGCTGATCCTAAAGTAATTCATATTCCAATCCATTCCTTTCTTGACCCCCTTGTACATTCTTTCTAAACTACAGAATTATACCAGTACTGCATATTCTTTGCAATAAAGCCATTTATTTGTCTACCTGTAAGTGTAAAAATGAATTCCATCATAAGGGGAAAAGAGGAGCACAATGAGTTTGTTTTTAATTATTTAAGCATGCGATTTTCAGTTGTTTCGTAAGTTGAAATAGCAATACTGAAATTCCTCAATAAGAAAATTAAAAATATGTGGTTATCACATAGTTTTACTTCTAATATTATGACTGAAGAAACTGTTTTATACAAAATTTTACAGAAAGCCTATAAAAATACCTTGGGAAAATGTAACACTAACATTCTATATAAATAATACCTTTTGCACCTAAGTGGATGACTTGTTCCAGCGCAAAGTGGCACCGTCTGCTCGTGGTCCTGCAGGAAATAAAATGACAGAAAATAACCATAAGTTGAGAACTATTAAGGCTAGCATAGGTCATGGAAATTTGAATATGTAATCTTTCAGTCTATATACTAATGTAGCCTCTACAAAATACTTGTAGATAGGGACATTAGAGGTCAGGTCCTACAAGGTCTCAAAGGCACTGCTGGGAAACCTGAAGGACTGGGGGGTCATTTTACCACGTGTCTAAACTAAGCACAGAAATCAGAGGTCTTGTAAAAAAATTTAAATAGAAATGTCCTACCTGCCAGGACAGCAGGAATGCCTTCCTTTCTGGGAATATTTGTTCTAATATATAAAGCAAATGATTAAAAAAAAAAAGTGCAGCTTGTGAAGTGTGAGGGAGTATTACGATTACTGTGTTAACAGAAAAGCAACTTTGAGCCGGGGTGGTGGCTGCTGTAGTCCCGGCTGCGAGGTGGGAGGGTCGCCTGAGCCCAGGAGCTGGAGGCTGCTGTGAGCATCACTGCACTTCAGCTGGGGCGACAGAGGGAGACCGCGTCTCAAACAAACAAAAAACAAGACAAAGACACAAAGAGATAGAAAGCCATGAAAAAAAACCGACCAGAGGACTAAGAGGGTAGTGAACGAGAATTCTGGAGGAGGACCAGGAACAGAAAGAAACTCTTCTAAGTACCAACTGCTATTCCAGAGGAAGACTCAGTCTTGCAAAGATGCCAACTCTCCTTGCATTTTAGCATCACTGTACAAAGATGTAAGAACATTTATTGCTCCATTCTTTGTAACAGCAAAACACTGGGAACCCCAGCGTCCAGCAACAGGAGACGGACTGCGGAGCTCACAATGTTCTGTCAGCAGGACCTGGTCCACGTGCCGCCACCTGCACTGGCAGAGAAGGCCTCACATAGGTGACCACAACTTCGACCATCAGAAACCAGAAGAAGAAAACCAAGTGAAACCTAAAATAAGCAGGAGAACTAAAATAATAAAGATCATAGCAACAATCAATGGACAGAGAACAGAAAAACACCAGAGAATACCAATAAAGCCAGAGGTGGATTCTTTGATAAGGTCAATAAAACTGACAGACCTCGAGCCAGGTTGATGAGGGCAACAAAAGAGAAGACACAAATCACTAATATTAGGAATGAGAAATGTGACATCACTACGGATATTAAAAGGATAATAAAGCAATATTATGAATAACTTTACACAAATCAATTAGACAATGTCGATGAAATGCACAAATTAAGGAAATTTCTTGCTGTGTGAATTGTTCCTATGTCGGCACCTGGAACTAAAGCCTGTCTGATTTCACACTAACGATGAATTACAAGTTTATCTTATAGGTAAGAGAACTGGAGACAGGACAGACTCAGATATTCTCCCACCTACCACAGACATCTCTGTAATTAATCTTTACTCCCTTATTTTATGTAAACACAGATTTCTTGGGCCTTACAAGAATGTAGCCACTTTGTCTCATAAGCACCTGCCACCTGCCACTAGCCACCCACTGCTTCCCTTCTCTCTGTTGCCTTTAAAATGCTGCAGGTTCCAACCTGTTTTGGAAAAATAACCACAGCTTGTCTGTGGTTCATGCTTTCCCCCCAAATCTTGGCTTAATAAACTACCACTGATTGAGATTTTTGCCTCAGTCATTTATTTGAGTCAACAGTGTCAACACAAATTATGTACCAATGGCAAAAAAAGCACATACAAAGATGATCAACATCATTAGTCATTAGAGAAATACAAATTAAAAGCACAAGGAAATATCACTTTGTGCCTACTAGAATGGCCTCACGTTCCAGAGTAGAAACAAGTCATTAGAAATTTAGGCCCACAAATCGGTTGCACATCTCTCTGGCCATCACAGCAATGATACTTCAGCCTGTGGTCCAGAGCCCACCTCATCACACGCCCACAGCCTCTCCTTCCCAGCCACAGAACCTCCATCGCGTCTCACCTGAGCAGCACGCCCTGGGCCTCACGTACCTCTTCACTGATCAGTGACCATCTCTCCCTCTGCATCCCGCCCTGCTTTCATGGACAAACACCATAAAAAAGAACCAATCACATTTCTTCCCTTCTCTAGTCCATTCACCTACAACATGTTCCAGTCTGGCAACAGCCGAGACACTAAATGATTTCTCTAAAGGACAGGAAAAGCACTATTATAACCAAAAAATTCAATAAATTTGACTACATTAAAATTAGCGCCTTCTGCTAATCAAAAGGGTATTTTACAGAAAGCTAAAAGTGATAAACCTGAAGAAGATACATACATCTGAGAATAGTTTTTAGCATGAAGAAACACAGCAGGGGCCAGGCACGGTGGTTCATGCCTGTAATCCTAGTACTCTGAGAGGCCAATGCAAGATGATCGCTTGAGCTCAGGAGTTCGAGACCAGCCTGAGCAAGAGCAGGACCCCGTCTCTACAAAAAATTGAAAAATTAGCTGCTGGCGGTGGTGTGCACCTGTAGTCCCAGCTACTTGGGAGGCTGAGGCAGGAGGATGGCTTGAGCCCAAGAGTTGGAGGTTGCAATGAGCTGTAATGATGCCACTATACTCTAGCCGGAACGACAGAGCACAACTTGTCTCCAAGAAGAAGAAGAAAAAAAACCAAACCAAAATAATACAGAAAGGACGCCCACAAATAATAAAAATTAGGTAAGTTAATCAATAAAAAGAGGGCCAAACACATGAGCAAGTTCACAGAAGATGATCGCTTTATAGCCAAGAAATGGAGATTCTCAACCCTCTAAGTAATCACAGAAATGTAAATCAAGACCATAATGAGATAGATTCCACCTCAAACCCAGCAATCTCACCCCTAAATACACACAGTAGCTTGTTAATAATAGCAACAAACAAACAAAACAGGAAACAATGAAAATGTTCATCACAGAGAAACAGATGGGTGGGTATTCACACAACTGTATGCAATGCAGTGGTAAAAACAGATGAATACTAGTTACAGACAACAACGGGGAAATCTCAATAACTATGCTTAGTGAAAAAGGGACTTCCTAGGAACTATATGTAACAAGTTATTCCTTTTATAAAGTCAAAAGTAATAAGAACTAAAGAATACATTTCTCGTGTGTATGTACATGTGTATATACATAGACACAAATCATTTCTTAAAAAAGAAAAAGAATTCTAGTCAATAGGCGGGGTTCGGTGGAGGACTGGAAGCAGGGTGAGGGGAGCAGCGATCCTCCCACAACCACTGAATGAACAAGGTCAGGGAGCCGGCAGTTGCCGGTGACTGTGGCATGAACCAAAGACCTGGTGCAGAGAAGAATGAGGATGCACATGTATGCACCTGTATCTCTCAAACATACCTGGAAATACAGCTCTATACGTGGGGTGTGCAACACTGGTGGACGGAGCCAACCTCTACCCACACCACAGGCTCCGTGGGCACCTGCCACGTCACTACCGAGATGTCCGACTGATGACTCAAGAACAACCTGCTCAAGGGTGAAGAGACATCTGAACAAAGACTTGCTGAAAGCATTACCTGTTATATGTAAATTCCACATCCATGGGTTCAAAGTTATATGCTTGCTCAAATTCTGGATTAAGTTTAAGAGTTACATCTTCTTCATGAATCTAAAAAAGGAACAAATGATTTTAACTTCTGTAACATTATATTTGATTTCTTGGAATAATCTTATATCTATATCCAGTAACACATCATGAAAAATTCATTCTACAGCTTTGAGCTAAAATTTGATATCTGTAAAATTAGTTGAAAAGGATCAGCTCATTATGGCATTAAATTATACACAGGAGGAGCTGCTATAATAAAGCCTTGGCGAAGAGACTTCCCCTCCCGGTGTTCCAGCACAGGGATCAGGAGCTGCAGCTGAAACTAGACGCTGCATGAAACACTTCTGCACATTCTTTCCCGGACAAGCAGGAAGGAAAGGAAATTTCTCAGGATACATAGGAAGAAAAATAGGAAGGAAAATTTCACGCTGAAAAAGGAGTTCAAACTCTTTTTCAGGTGACTAAGGCAGGTGGTCTCCTGAGGCCAGGGCTGACACCAGCACAGTCAGGAAGCTAGGACCTGAGCCTCAAGACCCAAGTGCAGAGATGATAGGTGGGTCTGTGTTGTGGGGCAGAGCCCCCTCCTCCTCAGCAGAAGCTTCACTGTCTCCTGAGGAGGAAACTAGCTCAGCACAGGTCCCTGGGTTCTCCAGACATCAAGAGAAATGAAGATGAATCCCTGGTCAGAGGTCGCCAAGCACACACAGAAACGAGGTGGGGATCAGTGCAGACGGCCACCAAGGACCCCACACACTGTCAGGGCCGTTTGTGGGACTTATGCTACATGTGAAATGGAAAACCGCAAGACAAAGATAAGCATAAGACAACATGAAACAACATGAGGGCAGCTTCAAAGAACCAAGCAAGCAGGGCAGAAGCGTGGCGGTGTCTGCTCACAGGTACACGGTGGCCCTCCTGGATGTGGCCTGGGGGCAGGGTCAGTGCTGGGCATGGGCCTGGCCAAAGGAGCCTCCTTGCCCTTGTGGGTGCAGGCCCCGCTAGGAACTGCCCCTGCCAGCTGGTGTCCTGTTGAACAGTTACAGGGGAGAGCAACGTAGCTTTGGTGCATAGCAACTCATTCTAGATGTGTCTTCTCTGCCCACCACACCATGGGGCCCTCCCGAGGGGCTTCTGCCCACTGCAGTCCCCCGTATTTCCTGCTCTAGCCAGGAAATTAGATCACAGGGAACCAAGCACAGCGACTGGCTGAGACCTGAGGAGTTCACCTTTTCCATGAGCTGCATCGCTCTGGAGCAGCTGGCTTTATCAACAGTGGGGTGTCCTGCTGGAGGATCTCCAGGGATCTGACCCCTCCCGAGGCTGGGGTGATTGCAGCATCAGCTCTGAATTCGCCCCTGGTGGTGCTGGCTACCCACAGCCAGACTGTGAGCCCAGGAACCATGGGTGGAGGTGGGTGGGTGCCTCACCCCTGTGATCCTGACTCTGCTTCTTTCGAGGTTTTGGTGCCCGGGCTTCCCCTCTTGGCAGAACTAGTCTACTCTTTGGAAGCCATGAGAGTCACTTGGCCATTCTGGGCTCCTCATGCCAACTTGGTTAGCAGCCAGAGTGGGCTATGCAGAGCCAGCAGGGTGACGGGCCCCCTGACTCAGGCTACATGGCCACTGCTCTACACAGGGGAAGGGGTGCCCATCACATAGCTGCGTCACTGGTGAGAGCATGTGCAAACATGGCACGGGACAAAGGGGTGCAATCCCTTAGCGGGGGGCCACTCCTTTCTCAGCTAACTGAAGTGCTGCTAAATTTGGAGCACCTGCAATAGTCAGAAAGGAGGGAAATTGTAAATTTTAGCACTGGTCTCACCATCAATGGGATCAATTTCTTTCCTATTTACGTACTGCTGATAATGCCCCCTTTCATCTTCTCAGATGCCTCTGCTAGCAGCAGTTAACGTTCGGATTGAGCCCACAGCTGCAGGCTGTCCAGATAGCCCTGTGCAAGGCCCGGGAAGAAATGTCCCTGAGACTTGGGACCTGGAGGTGGTGCATGACAAGACTGCGGACATACCTTTGGGAGAAATGAAGACATTTGCTGCACGTGGATAAATGCAGAGTATCAGTGAGGCGCTTAAAAAAGTTCTTTACAAGTTTAAGTCTAAAAAGGAGGAGGTACGCCAATACTCTCATGCAAGAAAGATGCTTTTTTCCTGGCTACTAGAATTTGAAGCTCCTTTTGATGCTGGGGCCGTAAGCTCCTGTGAGCCTCCCACTGAGAATGTAGAAGTGTCCAGTGTCCCTTGTGCTGTGGCTGGAGCTCGTGACATGTCCAATCAGGTACTCTGGACTTTTGGCCAGAATCCAGTTGCCTTCAGGCGCAAGGACGGAGGACTCTGTTTGATAGTGGCCGCGGCATCAGCATCTGACACTGAAACGCAGTGCTGCCGGCTGCTCTATCTCCTGTCAGAGGCTGGCGGGAGCCACACCCTCCTGTGGCTTTGTACCTTTTTGCTGTGATTTGCCCTACAAACTGCCCCAACCTCTGCTCTCCAAGTCTGGCTTGCCACCCTGGGACAATTCTGAGAGCTGCCCACTCTTCTCAAAATGACGCCTCTCTTGCTCCTACCGAACAGCGCAGGCTTCTCACACACAGTCAAATCCTAGCCGACATCACTGACCGTGCCGGCCCACACAAGAACGCCAACACTCTCAACCACGAAGGCGCCAGCCTCCACGTCATTGCTGGGTCCCTCGCGTTGTCTGAAGAAACGACCTTCTGTGCCCATCTTGGCCACCAAAATTCTTTTTGTCATTTAAGGCCATCTCAGATGCCACCTCCACCTCTCCTCAAGCAGACACACTCTCCCCTGGCTGCAGGTAACGTGGGACACGTCTTTCCCTCACCCTCAGGGGAGACTGACCTGCTGTCTTACTGCTGTTAGTTTTCACCTTCCGCACCCAGCTGGAGGCAAATGGTGGGCAAAGCACGTGTCTTATGAGTCCTTATGGGATCTCTGACCCTAGCAGGGTTTTGTCTTCTGGGAAAATGCCACATTCCACAAATCGAGCCACAGTGTGGACCCTGAATCAAGGTGCAGAATGGAGCAAATGCAGTGGCAAAGGTCAGATGTTGTCTCTTCTTCGAAGGCTTGTCAGACTCTGCTAGTTCTCTCAACCCTTTTACCCTTCCAAAGTGAAGGGTTTGGCATTTTCCCTTCTAATTTTCTACATTAAGTGACATGTGTGCTTCCTCTCCTCTGCTGCACAGAGAAAGCGTTCTCCTCCTCCTGCAGATCCCGGCATCATTCCCAGAGCCAGGACGGGAGCAGGAAAAAACAGGCCCAGAGTCAGACACCACACGCAGAGTGGTCTGGAGCTCAGGAGCTGGTTAAGCCGACAAAGCCTCCTGCACACAGACATTAGAGCTGTGAATGCTCACGTGTGCCTTTCCTTCTGAGGTTCCACTGTGCTAACTCTTCCGAATACATTCAGAGGCCCAAATTTAACTAAATGCAAACACCATGACTTAAACAGAACTTTAAATATGTTTTACATGGTTGAAAATTATAGCATTTCTTTAGCTATTAAGTTCCCTTTATGCATCAAAAATTATTTAAAGATTCACCATATCTTTAAATTTTCCAAAATACAGCCAATGCCCAAGAGAGTGCCGTGGGCAGACGTTTACCTTTCTGACCAGCTGGATGGGTTAGTCCAATGTTAATCTTACTAAGAGAGTCCTCTCACCTCAGTCACGTAGCCAATGTATTCGATGACATGTCCGTTGTACTCTTGAGTTTTTAGAATCAGTTTATCACCTAGTTAAAAAATACATTACCATGTGTAAAACTAACACAAAATCATAAATTCCTGTGCTCTACCATAAAATCCAACACTGAGGACGTGGAATAAAACAAACATTACTGGGATCAAGAGTGTAACAATAATTAAGTGTGACAAACAAACAGGCTTGATGTACTAAGGTTGTTGATCAAGTTTTTTTTTTAGAGACAGGTGTCACTACGTTGCTTAGGCTGGTTTTCAACACCCAGGCTCAAGCGATCTCTACCTTGGCCTCCCGAAGTGCTGGGACTATAGGCTGAACCACTGCGCCTTGCCTGCTCAGGTTTTAAGTGGAATTCTAACCCCCACCCCACCAAAAAAAAAGGAAAGAAAAGGAGATAACGTGACTGTTGTGTTTCCAGTTAGAAAACAAAATATTCTTTTCCCTAAGTGTGGTCTGTTAGTCTGTCCAGGAAAACATGCCCAATGACGCACACACCTGCGTACAGAGAAGGTCTGCTTTCGGCCAGCCCTGGGACCTCCAAAACCAGCAAGTCCCCGTTCCTCTTCAGGGTGGCGCCGCTCATGTTGTACTCTTTCAGTTCTATCTCTGCGTGAATCTCCTCAAGCCACAGCAAGGTCGAAAACTTCTCCTTGTAATTTGACATGTTCAACAGCTGGGAAGAAACCCCAAACATCGGCGAATTAGTGAGAGCAAAGCCACACATCAAATGTCTCCACACCCAGAAAATCAGCAGCTCTGGAGCCAGAAAGCCCAAACTGCTCGCACTGCACAGACAGACTCCCAGGCGCGGTGGCTCAAGGTCAGGGTTTCTGAGTGAAATCGCACGTTTCCTGATCCTTCAGCGCCTGGGGCCTGTGGGTCTCCAGCCGGCAGCTCCCCTCTGCGTTGCCCATGCCCGTCCACCACCCTTGCTCCTGTTCGTGCTCAGGTCTTTTGAGTTCATTCTGGAAAGGGCAGGGTTTGGCCTCTACAGACTTGTGAAAAAGTACAGAACTTCCAGGTCTGGCCAAGATGGAGCAATAAGGACCAGATTTACCTTCCTACAGGAAATAATTTTAAAAACAACAGAGAAGTGGGAAACAATGGTTTAAGACAGTGACCCTGGGATTGGGGAAACAAGCCCACGACCACTCTAGCTGAGATCTAGACAGAGACTCCAGGCCAGAGCGCAGAGAACCTGGGGGCCACGTGGTCCCTGAGTTGAGGAGGAGGAGCTGGAGGTCTGAGGCGGCTGAGGGAGCTGAGTGCTGGGAAGAGAGAACAGCACAGACAGAGCGGTTTGGAGAGTGTCAGAGGATCTTCTCTGAACTATCAGCTCAGCCCTGAGCACGAACACGAGATGACACTGCACCAGGAGACCCACTGGAGGGTGCAACCAGGCCTCTCCCCTGGGGACCCTTAGGGCTGGGTGGCTCTGCAGCAGGAGCATCCTGTGCACTGCAGTCTGCATAGCATTCCTGGTATCTGCCCACTAGATACTAGTGACACCCCCTCGCCCAGCTGTGTCAGCCAGAAGCATCTGCTGCAGGGAAAATGGTCCCTCAGTGAGAACCACCAGATTAAAGGACTGTTCCCAGAACTCACACCGGGCTGAGGAAGGTGTGGTCCCCACCTGTCCGAGGAGGAAGACTGTAATAAAATGAAGTTCCCAAATGAAGTTACTCTGGTCCCACCTAGCAAAGCTTAAATGCCAGGCTTACACCTATCTACTTGTTTCTGTTTGTGGCCACACCACCCCGACACAGCCCATCTCATCTGTTTCTGAGTAGCGTAACTGTATCCCAGAACAAAGCTCAAAAATATTTTTAGGAAAAAAATAATCCAGCACCCAACACAGTAAAATTCAGAATGTTTGCATCCAAACAGAATTAGCAGGCATTGGATGAAGGAGAAAACTATAACCCATAATGAAGAGAAAAAGCTACCAGCAGAACCAGAACCAGAGAAGACACACAATTAGAGCTGGCAGAAAAGGAAGGACACGAGCCAAGTAGAGGGATGACAGGGCAGAGCAGAGACCAGGAAGGTATAAAAAGACCCAGTGGAACGTGGACAGATGACAACTACAACATTTGACAGAAATACACTGGAGATCACACACTACAAAGAAAAATTAGCGGACTTGAAGACACAGCAACATGAACTATCCAAAACTCAACACAGAAGAAAGAAGACTAGAAAAAAAGAGCAGCACGCCGTGAGCCGTGGGACAGCCTGCAGCAGCCTGACACGACCTGGAAAGGCAGGGCAGAGTGTGCGCCTTAAGACATGATGGCTGGAAATTCCAGATTCGAGAAAAACTATAAGCCCACACATCCAAGAATCCCAATGATCCCCAAGCACAATATGAAGAGAAAAACTAAGCCACAGCATACTGTCAATTACATTTCTTAAAACTAGTGATAAAGAAAAAAATCTTAAAAACAGCTAGAAACAAATATACATTATGTGCAAAAGAACAATAAATTAAAGCAAAAGAAGAAATCACAAGGGGAATTGGAAAATACCAGGAGGTGAATGAAAACAAAAGCGTAGCGCGCCAAGACGTGCAGGTGCAGTGACAGCAGCACTCAGAGGAGACCCGCAGCCGTGAGCGCTGTAGAGAACTGGTGCAGGAAGAGCAGACCAGACCCAGAGGGAAGGAAAGAAAGATTAGAGATGAACAAAAGAGAAAGCTACAGAGAAAACTAGAGAGATTTATAGAGAAAATCAATAAAACCAAAAGTTGGTTCTCTGAAAATGAAAAGATCAACAAAATCAACAAACTTTTAGCTAGACTGACTAGAAGAAAAAAAGAAAAGACTCAAATTACTAAAATCAGAAACGAAAGTGAGGACATTACTACAGATTCTACGGAAATTAAAAGGATTATAAGAGTATGAACACTTGTACACCAACACCTAGATCAAATGGACAAATTCATAGAAACAAAACCTATCAAGACTAAACCATGAAAAAATAGAAATCTGAATAGATATGTAACTATTAAGGAGATTAAATCAGTAATCAAAAGTCTCCTGAAAAATAAAAGCCCTAGATCTAATGGCTTCATGGGTAAATTCTACCAAACACTTAAAGAATAACATACCAATCTTTCCCAAGCATTTCTAAAAAATTAAAGAGTAGGGAACACTCCCTGACTTATTGTATGAGGCCAGCATTACCCTGATACCAAAGCCAGACAAAGATGCTACAGGTAAAAAAAACTACAGACCTGCCAGGCATGGTGGCTCATACCTGTAATCCTAGCACTCTGGGAGGCCGAAGCGGGAGGATCGCTCAAGGTCAGGAGTTTAAGACCAGCCTGAGCAAGAGTGAGACCCCATCTCTACTAAAAATAGAAAGAAATTAGCTGGAAAACTCAAAATTTATAGAAAAAATTAGCCGGGCATGGTGGAGCATGCCTATAGTCCCAGCTACTCGGGAGGCTGAGGCAGAAGCATTGCTTGAGCCCAGGAGTTTGAGGTTGCTGTAAGCTAGCCTGATGCCATGGTACTCTAGCCTGGACAACAGAGCAAGACTCTGTCTCAAAAACAAAAAAACTACAGACCAATATCCCTTATGAACGTAGGTGTAAAAATCCTCAACAAAATACTAGCAAACCAAATCCAACAGCACATCAAAAAGATAATTCACCGTGATCAAATGGGTTTCATCCCAAGGATGCAACATGCTCAAATCAATAAATGTGATATACCACATTAACAGAATTAAAAACAAAAACTATATGATCATCTCAATAGATGCAGGAAAAGCATTCAATAAAATTTATTCAAAGGATTACCCACCATGACCAAGTGGGATTTATTTCTAGAATGCAAGGCTAGTTCAACATACAAAAATTGATCAATGTAATACATTAACAGAATGAAGAAAAACAATCACATGACCATCTCTATTGATGCAGAAAAAGCATTTGACAAAATTCAACACCCTTTCATGATAAACACTGAACTAGGAATACAAGAATACTACCTTGATACGATAACAACCACATATGAAAAACTCACAATGAAGAACATACTCAATGGTAAAAGACTGAAAGATTTTCCTCTGAGATCAAGAACAGGGCAAAGATGCCTACTCTCACCACTTGTATTCAACATAGTACTGGAAGTCCTAGCCAGAGCAATTAGGCAAGAAAGGAAAGAGATTCAAATTCGAAAGGAAGAAGTAAAATTATCTGTTTACAGATGGAATGATTTTAGATGTAGAAAACCCTAGAGTCCATAAAAAATTGTTGGAATAAATTCAGCAAAGTAGCAGGATACAAAGTCGAAACACAAAATTATCTCCATTTGTAAACACTAACAGTGAATTACCTCAAAGTACAAAAGCAATTCTGTTTACAATAGCATCAAAAAGAACAAAATACTTAGGAATTAATTTAACTAAAGAAGTGAAAGACTTATATAGTGAAAACTATAAAACACTGCTTAAAAAAATTAAAACATAAATAAATGAAAACGATCTCATGTTTATGGACTGGAAGACTCAATATTGTTAAGATGTCCACACTACTCAAAGTGATCTACAGATTCAGTGCAATTTCCATCAAAATTACAATGACTTCTGGAAAGTCACTGAAAAGGAAATTTGAAATTGAAAAGTCATTTGAAAAAGAAATATAAAAGCCCATTATAAAATTCATACAGAAGAGCACAAATAACCAAAAAAATTTTGCAAAACAACAAAGCTGGAGGACTCACATTTTCTAATTTCAAAATTTTCTACAAAGCTACAGTAATCAAAACAGTGTGATACTGGCATAAACAGACATATATATCAATAGAATAGAGATGCCAGAAATAAACCCTCCAACATATGGTCACATGATTTTTGCCTTTTCCTTCTTTCTTTTCTTTT
>VBSM01003150.1:83176-96257 GCA_008086735.1 Cheirogaleus medius | reverse complement strand
GGCACCAAACTTAAAAAAAAATCTGCTTTTTTTCAGAGCTTTTTGGTGTTGTAACTGCAGAAGAGAACACATGGACCCGGGTACTTTCCAGAGACCACACCCCAGTTAACACCTGGGCAGCCCCAGGTCCCCAGCCACGGGGCACTAGCAGACCACACGCTGCTTTCCTCAGAGGCACTCCTAAATGGGACCACGTCTTCAACAGGCTTTAAGGGACCAAGCACTCCTGCTGCCGCCTCACGAGCTACACTGGAGGTGGTGGGAGCTAAGTACAAACCCATCCTGCTCAGAGAGTCGCCCTGAGACCTGCCAGGGCAGAGTGGGGCCTGGGTTGGTGTGGGCCACCGCCCTCGACTCCACATTGCCGCTGGGCATCGGCAGAGACCGTGAGAGTTCCCTGGAGATGTGCCCCGGGCCCCAAACACTGCTGGGAAGGAGGCCCAAACCCAGCTTTCCCTCCTGTGTCACCTCCCCCAGCTGGGAGGTAACCATCACGCGCCAGCACTACCTGCTTCCCCTCAACAGACAAGGCCGCCAGACGGAGAGCCACATACGCAGTTGCTGTACCTTTTCTGTGTGGTCACGACAACTGTAGTTTTTGTGGATGCTAATAATGCTTGGGAACTTTTAGGCTTTTTCCAAGAAAATGGCTCACGGACAGCTATTAGTGACTCCTCGCCACTTACGACATTTACTTCAAGGTGTCGCCCAATTAGGAAATTGGAAAAACAGAGCAAAAGGAGTTCCTTGCAGCGGCCAGAATTTCTTGGGGAAAAAACAAAATAAAAGGAAATTTAGTTTCAGTCATAAATAAGATAGGCAGATTCAACATCATTTCCCTTTCAGCATACAAAGAAAGTTGCAGGGCTTTCAAACAATGGTCCTCCTTAGTTTTCTTTTTTGTTGATGTTGTTGGTTCTTTGAGACAGGGTCTTGCTCTGTCACCCGGGCTAGAGTGCAGTGGTGTCATCTCAGCTCACTGCAGCCTCACACTCCTGGGCTCAAGTGATCCTCCTGCCTCCGCCTCCAGAGTAGCTGGGAATCCAGACATATGTCACTATGTCCTGGTAATTTTTCTATTTTTCGCAGAGACAGAGTATCGCGCTATGTTGCTCAGGCTGGTCTTGAACTCCTGGCCTCAAGTGTTCCTCTCACCTCGGCCTCCTGAAGTGCTGGGATTATAGGTGTGAGTCACCAAGCCTGGCCATCCTCAGTTTGTAACAATTCTTTTTACAGAGAAAACCGACTTTCTAAAATAAGCAATGTAATATTTTCTCAAGATAAAATTAAGCACCTAAAATAGTCTTTTCTGTAATTCTCAAACTTAAGAATAGGAAAAACATTTTCAACATTCTCAAGTTTAAATCAGAATTGTATAACATGACCAAAAATATGCACTATGTTTAACTTGCTTTCTGCCCAATTCCTTGCTGTGCTCTAGCTGAGGCTACTCTGTACATACTACGCTTGGCTTTCACTCACGGCTTCTTTGCCTATTTTTAGGTTGTCATAATGTTAAAAAAATCATTTAAGCTGGCTGCATCTCACACAGCCAACTGAAGACTACATATTTCATTTTCCTTTCTTTTTGAGACAGAGTCTTGCTCTGTCCTGGGCCAGAGCGCCGTGGCATCAGCCTAGCTCACAGCAACCGCCAACTCCTGGGCTCAAGTGATCCTCCTGCCTCAGCCTCCTGAGTAGCTGGGACTACAAGTGAGTACCACCATGCCTGGCTAATTTTTCTATTTTTAGTAGAGATGGGGTGTCAAACTCCTGACCTCAAGCAATCCTCCCTCCTTGGCCTCTCAAAGTGTTAGGATTACAGGCGTGAGCCACCATGCCCAGCCTAGACTACATACTTAACTGTCATCCAGTTTGATGTTTGATGGGCTTAAAGCAAGGCAGTGATTTAATCTCATTTAAGTATTTTAAAAAATTTATAATTAGCAAATGTGGAGGAGAAGAAGGCCTGGAGCCCAAATGCCCAGCTGGAAGTTGACCACACACTTTCAGGCAGCTCAAATGGTGGTGGGGACGTGGGGAAAGCCGGGGAGAGAGACTAGCGACCAACGGGTCCCAGCTGGGTGGGACCGACCTGCGAGGGAGAGAAGAGGTGCCCTGGGGCAGGGATGGGAGTGGACAGAGGCCTCAGGGCTCGTGAGGAAGGCAGTGAGGAGGAGCAGCCAGGACAGCCAAGGACAGAAGGGCTTAGAGCAAAGGGAGCTCACACCTGGACACGCCTCACGGCCACCCTATTTTCCCTGTGAAGTTGAGGGTCGGGTGCTGAGGCCCACGGTGGATGTCTTTGGGCCATAGCATCTGTCGCCTCAAGTGGGCAAAGCTCACGTAGCCATTTTCTGACCAATGTTTTTTCTTATCATTTTGTCAAATCAAAATGCTCACGAGTACTCTTTATGACATCCAACCTAGAAGTATCACAGATGAAACTTAAAAAGAAAAATGTGCAAATGCACCCGCAGCGGCTCTCTCCCGACCTCTAGTCACGTACTTTGCGTCACATACAACCACCACGGAGGTGTTTCCCCCTGGAGGGACGAGCACCCCAGGCCTGGGCTCTGCCACCTGCTGCCGCAGTAGTGTGCCTCCTTCGCCTCCACTTTCTCCCTCACAGGGACCATCACCTGCAAAATGAAATTCAAATCCCAACTCAGACAAGAAAGCAAATTATCTCTCACAGTGCTGGCACGCCCAGTGGAAATACGCACGCACGCACACACACACTCACACTCAAACGCTCACTGAACACTGGGCGAAGCCTCAGGTGGTGGCTGACAAAAAACACAGAAAGAAAGCAGCCAGAGCGGGAGGGGGCAGAGCAGCAGCCTTTCCCCACTAGGGGCGAAGCCCTGCACCACGCAGTCCCTGCAAAGACCCACAGCAACCCACCCCTTGTTTGGAAACACGAGGGAAATGGCCACCACCTGAAGCACTTCTAGGTACCGGTCAAGCTATTTCTGTCCCTCTCCCAGCCCCAAAACATCAAGAGGAGAAGGGCCCAGAACAAGAGAGCTCAGAGCAGGAAGCGCCACAGTGGCTGGGTGTTCTGCCCACCGCACCCACCTCCACCTGCAGCTCACTGAGGTGTCTGGTCACAGCCCCAAGGTTCCTTTGGCCCACCCACCTTGCGTGCTAAGAGCTGAAGTGTCTGTTTACCTGGGGAGACGTTTCTGTTGTCCACCAAACTGCTCTCTGGTGTCTGACAGGTTTTGTTTTTTCGGTAGCTATTTAATGAATTAATATTTTCATCTGATAAATTCTTCTCCTTCTCAGGAACAGAAACAAAAGATACCACTGGGCATGCTTGGGCTTCATCCAGCACCTGGAATCTGAACTGTCTGGCCTTATCCCAGCCAGCCAGTTTACAGCTGACTAGGTTTTGAGGAATGTCTCCTTTATTCCTGGAGAAAGAAGATTAGCCATAAATACAGACAGGATTTCTAAAGGTAAGACATTCAGTTAGCATAAAACACAAAATTCAGTCTAGGAAATGGCAACTACAAATGCTTTTATGAATATAAATAAAATATATATCTTGGGGTGAAAATATTTGTAAGGATCTTCATAAAGGCAAAAAATGGGCAAAAGTTGGTTGTACTGAAATTCTTAAGTCACAGTTTAAAGGCCACTAATATGACATTATTTAGAACTTTTAAGTGGTAAACTTACTCAATCCAGATCACCATAGTTTTACTTCCTCCCTCCTTTAATGTTCCAAAATGTGTCATCTGTGTAACTTCAACGTCCCCTTTGTTCTTCAACAAAAGGGCTCCGTAGGACTCCTCAGCTGCCTCACCACCAGCAGCGGCATCTCTGCAAAAAGCCCAGAGAGAGGTGTCCCTCTGCAGGCCTCAGCCCTGCCCAGCCCAGAGGACAGACTGCAGGACGAGGGGCAGAGACTCCCACCCCCACGGAGAGGCCACCCAACTACAGGCGGAGCTCAGCAGGTCCTGGTTTCCAAGGAGGATGGAAAATCATCTTAAATGAAGAAAACTGCAAACCTGTGAAGTCTGGAGAAAGCAGGACAACACAGGCATCTTGCAGGCTGAGCTCCCCACCCCACCGGCCCCCCTCTTCCTATACCGTCACCCCTCTTCTCTCCCAGGCTACAGGGGAGGGAGGCATAAAACTTACTAAACTTGCCTTTAGAAAGAGTTTTGCTGCTTTGAAGTATTTGAGATCAGATGAGAAGTGTCTCTTTGGAAAATGAGAAGCTTTTACTGCCCCTTCAAAAAGGACCCGTTTACCTCTTTCTCTCCCACTGACACTACCGTGAAGCAGGCTCAGGTCTCCACACTTTTGTCCCTGGCTCTCCCAGAAGGTCAGCCTGGCTCTATGGCTCCACTGGGAACACAGGGCCTCCAGGACGAGCACCACACACCTGGCCCTGCCCACAACCCCATGAGGTTCCCAGCACATAATGGCAGCCCCTGGGCTGGCACCTACCCAGCCGTGTCCTCCTCCACAGGGACGCACACAACCAGGTGCACACATAATCCCCTCCCTCCACCCCCCGGGCAGGTGCAGGAGCACAGGGAGCAGTCAGACCCTCGCCGTCAGCTTCTGCTAGCAGACGGGGTGTGGTAAGGGGGACGACTTTGAAGGAAGAAGGAAGTCACTGTCAGGTTTGTGACTCACCCACCCACAGAACAGGCTGCTTAGTTCCTGGGAAGACCCCAGGAGGCGCGGAGTCTGGGAGGGCTGTAGAAGCTCACTCTGCGACATCTGCTTTGTGTGTGGGTCACACACGGGGTCAGGGGTGCAGGGGAGCGGCCTGGCCAGCATGGGGGCTGCAAGCCCAGGAGCAGCCAGCATTTCCCTGGCTTCTCCCCATGGTGGGGAGGCCTGAGCAGGGATGAAGAGCACAGAAAGGCTGCTGGGCAGAAACAGGTCTTTTTCAAGCACTTCTGGCCCAAAGAGAAGAATCAGGAAAGCGTGTGTTTAATGACGTAAGTGCTTCCTTAAAACGGCACGTGGCTCATGGGACTGACTGCACCACCTAAGAATGCTGCGGTCTGGGCCCACGGCCACACCGTGGGGCCCTTGCTTCCCGCGCCCCATGCAAGAAGAAGGGGATTCACAGACACAGGAGGAGGTGCAGGTCAGCACGCCTGGGCCTCTCTTACCTCCTGGCAACACCAGGCTTGGCAGATGGGGCTGAAGGCAGAACTCCTATGACCACTCGGTGCAGAGAGCAGGTGAGGGCCATTTGTCTGGCTTCCCTGCCCCTAAGCACTCTCCAACAGCAAAGCAGGGTCTCGTGGGGAAGGGGACCCAGGCACTGAGTGGCCAAACAAGTGTCTGCCAGCAGGATGAGGGCTGGCTGTGGGATTCTTTCAGGCCAAGCTGTCCCGAGTCCTGCCCAGCAACACTGTTCTGGTGTCCCACCGTCCACACACACCTGTCGCTTGGGTCACACACAGGCTGCCTGTCTGTACCCAGACAGTGAGGTGGGTGAAATAGGCAAACGCCTTCCCCACACAGAACCCACATGCTACCAAGGGGATGAGACAACAATAGGATAGAGAAGGAAACGGGTGAGCTTCCTGGTGGTGAACGAGGAAGAGAAAAGGCAGGTGGGGAGGGGGGTCGAGGCTGGGGCTGCTGTGTGAACGGGGGCTCGGGGAAGCCCCATCACGCTCTACGGACTCATGGGTAGGAGGCGTGTCCCTGCAGCACAGATGTGGCACATCAATAATTTCAATGTTCAATGTATTCATAAAAATGTCAAAATGTGAAGGAACAAAAGACATAAAAATCCACCAAAAGTATCAATCACCAACAGGTAAGATAAGAACGAAGAGAGACCCTTGAACCCTACCTTCGGTCAAACTCCAGAAGGCTCCTCTAACCATCGACTCAGGACCTGCATGTCTCCTAGCTTATTAAAGTAACTCTTCAGAATACACTTACATCAAGCCTTTCCCTCCCAAAGAAGAAAAGCATTTTCTGATTACCGCCTTTTCACAGGGGTTATACAAAGTGCTCTCCAGATGTAGCACGACTGGCTGCTCTCCACCACCACTGCGTTGACGACGTCGCCTCTGCGGGGAATGTATCCGTCTGGCAGTTTCAGAGAGTCCAAGGAGAAGAAGATACTGTCGTCCATCACCCCATTCCTGCCACAGAGGCTGGAGATGCAGACCTGTAGGCACAGCGACTGGATGTCACGGAAAAGCACGTGCCGCAGGTGCTGGGTGAGCCCTGCAGACATGCCTCTGTGTCAGCCCGCCCAGTGCCCCACGGCCCAGACAAGGCTGGGTCTCTGGGGTGGAGCCCTGCTCCCCAGAGAACCCACACCTGCAGCGTGACACACGTGGGAAGGTGCCCTGGCGCTCAGGCTGAGGGGCCGGAAGGGGCTGTGTCAAGACTACAGCACAGCCATGCTGGTGGCCCTCACGCAAACGCCTCCCTCGCTCTCAGTCTCCTCTCCCCAAACCACATCGGCCTCTGCCAGGAAGCTCACAACCCACCTCCCGCCCCACTTTCTCCACAGTTCCAATACACGCCTTTCTCCTTACAACACTTCCACACGCAATCCACACACCTCAGAACTTAATCCTGCCAGCACTGTAGATTAGCCTCTGCTTCCTTAAGGAGACAACATTTTCAGTAAGAGAACAGGCTCCTCTTTGGCCAAGACTAAACTTTATCTTGGCTTCCCAGCACATCCAGGAAAATCCTGGGCCGTGAAAATCATCCCCAACAGCAGGTCTGGTAGAACCACGGGAAGAACCGCTCATCGGCACGCTACCTTGTCCACGCGCTTGTACCTCAGCGGCTTCACAGACACGGCCTCGCTGCTCCACGTGCCGGGCCTGATCCAGTACTCAGCCTCCACCCAGTCTCCCTTGCAGGGCTGGAAACCTGCGTGGCCAGGAGCAAACCCAGCTGTGTTAGAGCACACAACTGACTCTCAAGTCGTGATACACTGACATCACTTCTGTCATAGCGCAGCTATGTCTGAACTTTTTAAAAAGCACTTTCTACCAGGGTGAGAAACCAGTTTATCAGCCTTATTCTCTTCTAGATTTAGCCACTTAAATGGACCGGAGAACGACACAGACCAACCTTTCCACAGCCTTGCCGTCCCCAGTCTGCCAGGGAAGGCAGGGGAACCCAGAAAGACAACTGTCATATCAAGGTCTCATCTGTTTAGCATATTCTCCATACTTTGCAATTAAAAAACCCCCAAAGTACTATTATTAACCACTGCAATAAAATGAGCTGGAGACTCCAGATTCTAGAAGGTACAGGTGCACAAGTGGTGCACAGGTCAACTAACACACACGCAGAGGCAGGCGGCAGTGCCCTTTCCTTGACACAGTGTTTGTATCCCGCCCTGCCAGGGACACATGCAGGGACCTTGGTGACAGAGGGACATGCACACAGGCGTCCCAGCTCAGGTGTGGGGAAGCGCCGATGCTCCAGCAAGCCCCTTGGCAAGCCTCGGCCTGCAGGATATGAGATGCGACTGGCCCCCCAGCAGGCAGGGCTGGTGGGAAACTGCAGGTGCAACAACGTGACGTGGCCAAGCTGTCCTGACAGAACAGAGGGCACACCTGCACAGGTCTGGTATGGGACAAGGTATAAAGTGACAGCTAGCTACAACCTTCTTGTTATTTTGCAATAACAAGTAATAAGCCCCAAAAATAAAAGTATGTAACCGAATACCAAGTTTGTTTCTCCAGAAAGCTAGTTATGAACACACAGCTGAGCCCACATGTCTGCTGACTTTGATGTTCAGCCCAGGACTGTCTGAAAACAGGAAACAGAGCACTGACCTCAGGGTCAGCCGGTACTTTACGAAGACAGGCGCAACTGTAGAGATAGTGTGTGTAAACCATGCCTTCATTTATCACATAATTTTTTACCATAATTTTGATAATTTTTATTCCATATTTTCCTGGGCATACATGAAAAGTGAAGTGGAGTGGTTAATGTGCTAGTTCTATAAACAGTTATTTTAAAGAAAAACCCAAGTAAACAAACTGAAATAACTGATTTTTTTCCATCAGAATCATGGAATCAAAATAAAGATTTCAGAGCACTGTTTTAAAGGAGAAATATCTGACCTTACTGTGAATACTACTGTAAATTCAGTTTAAAAATCCACTCCAGGAGATAAAAGTGTTTGTTTTCACAGTGATAACATGATTGATTTTGATGGAATAAAGCACCGCAATACAAATAAGACACCCACACATTAAGAAAGCCGTGAAGCAGGAATGAACTTGGAGCCGACTGGCACACACATGGTCCTTGCCTCCAAATATGCTTACAGTTCAACTACCCGAACACAAGCTGTAGTAGTTAAAATTTACAAGCATATGTATATAACTGAATACACAACTCCTGTGACAGAGCTAACATTAATAAAACACAAACACACACATGGTGGGATCTGTGGCCCCCACCATCTGCACTTCACAAACGCTTGGACCCGAAGAGCCATTCTGTAAATCAGCCCAGGGCCCTATCACGGTGCTCCTTTTTTTTTTTTTTTTTTTAAGTAAGATCTCTAAATTTTGGTTACCCGTTTTTCAAATCAGCTGAAAATCTTTAATCAAGGTATTTATAAATGTAGAGCCAAAACTCTTCATCTTTTGATATCTTTTGCAAATTGTAGTTATTGAAAATAAAGCTTGTAAACAGGAAGATACAAAAGCAATGGAAGAAATGAACCAATTAGATCCCAGAACCTTGACGGGTATATACAAATGAGAGCCACAATTCTATGACTGGACTTGAGAACACAATTGTGAGAAGTCCGCACTCCCCTGGGTAAGCCGGGACTCTGCACTGGATGAACTGAGGAGGCCTGCACGCTCCGGAGAACCACAGAGACAATGCATTTGATTAATTTGTTTATACAAATGTTTGAATAGTTATGTACTCTAAATAGAGGGAAAAAGAGTACCTGAGAAAACATCTGTGCTGAAATAGGTGTATGTTTCAATAGGAAAAAACCCCAGAATTGTAAATATCTCACATTTTGCAGAATTTGCTGAACTTACTAATATTTCCTCAATTAAAAATGTTATAGCCCACAAGAAAGAGTAAACCAAAAGTGCCTACAATTCCAAATTCATCAACCACAAAAAGCAACTTTGAAGAAGACTCCAGACAATTATATGAAAAAATGAAATTAAGATCACCCTGGAAAACATACTTTTTTCAGGAAAATACCACTCAGATGCTAAGGAATTAAAGTACGTTAACATGTATCAAGAATATAATGTCCAGATAATCACTATGAACATTGTTTTAATATATCCAGCTGTTATTTTTCTTTTTTAAAGAAAGATTTTTGAAAATAATTTCTGAATGATACTACTTTAAAAGTCTTCTAATATAATAAGATCAGTATTAGCCAATATATAAATATTTCAAAATAATTTAATTTTAATTAATCTTAACACCCCTTTCACTTCTCAGATGTGTGTTGGTTTGGACACTAAATCATGTGGTCACCTGGCCACAGCTCTGTCTATGAAGGGGTTGCTCCGCAAAAGCTGTAGCCTGGGGAGGGAGGACAGAAGCCTCTGCTGGGCACCAGGCAGGAGAGCCCCTCCCAAACTCGCCATCCTGCCGCTCCCCCACCCTCTGCTAGTGCTCTCCCGGAGCACTCAGAGCAAGGCCGACAGTCCACGAGGGCAGGCTGGGCAGGGACCTGGGGAGGCTGTGCAGTCCGTCTGCCGCAACAGGGAAGGGCTCCAGCCTGCGGACTAGGGAGAGCAGGTGTTGGGCACAGGCAGGCTTTAGGGTGACAATCTGAGGACCTCAGGAACACTGGGCACAAAAGCAGGCTGCGCTGGCCGCCACAGAGGCATCTAGCACAGGGCAGATCCTGCTGGGCCAGGCCTAGCACTGCGTGCTTGGCCTAGGGAAGGTCTCAGGAAGGGACTCGGGGCTTCCTCTTAATCCTCTAAGTGGGAGCACAAACCAGTATAATTAGAAAATAAAGCATCTGGTGTGTGACTCAGCAGGGCACTGTGGCCACACTGATGACATGAGGCCGTGCATCATCAACCTGGCTGCAGGACTACCTGGCGCTTACCTGGGAACGAAGAGGAATGAGATGGGACCATGACACACTCACAGGTAAGATCCCACCTTTAGGCCAGTGGATCTCACCAGGGGCTGTTCTGTCCCCCATGGGCCGTCTGGTGATGCCTGCAGACATTCTAGGTTGTCATGACGCAGGGTGGGGGCAGGATGCTGCTCAATACCCCACAGTGCACAAGGCAGGCCCAGCCACAGAGAATGGTTCAGGACCAAAGGGACTGTGCTGTTCAAACACACGTGAGCACACCCTTCTCCAGCCACGCGCCCCCAAAACAAACACTGTCCACATTTGTTCAACTCCCACACTATAAGTCTGCCTCCACCTCAGCCGCCCGAGTGAGCTGGACCTCACCAAGGTCACTCAGAAGGCCGTTAGGAGGGAACAGAGCTAGGGCAGCACGCATCACCCGGGATTCTCCTCCTGCCCCACCTGTGACCCTCAGCTGAATCCCTCAAGGCAGCAGGCAGGAAGGAGCCCCCTGCCACCGCACCCCACCCCACCTCTACCCATATGGTAGAGGTCGCTCTACCATATGACCTCCACAGTTTCTGCAGAGCAGGAGACATCTAGTTGTTTATTTGCTCACTGTCTGCTCTTGCTCCCATTAGAATGTGAATTCCATGAAGCAGTCTCAGCACTGTAAGGCACACCAATATTTGTTGAATGTCAAAAAGAAAACAGCATCTTCTAACTTTCTCGTAAGTGAATGAAAAATTTAGCAGAATTTTCCTTTTCTCACCTCTAGGTCAGAGGTTATAAAGTTTCACGGGGACACAGCCACAGCCTCTCGCTCGGGTGTGTCCCTGGCTGCTTCTAGCTACATACGCCTCCATCCCAGAGGGGAGGGTCTCTGCAGAGACCTTGCACGGCCCACAGGCTGCACAGCCTGGCCCTGCACAGTGTGCTGACCTCTATGTTAGAGTCCCATTACCATCTTTTTTTCACATTGTAGTTTCTCTTTCAAGAATGTTCTTTTGTCACGTCATTAGTTTTTGTGATCGTATCAACAGCAATTTTGACACATTCGTATGGCTCTCTCTCAGCCTTGAGAGAACATTTGAGTCCCCTCACTTGAGGTTTTGTGTACCAGGAAATCCCCAGCCTGAGGTCAGGATCCCACCCCATCTTCGTCCCCAAGGCAACCTTCTCTTCTGTGCCTCATCCACATACACAACATCAAGCGTTTCCTGGTCTGCTCTATCTGAGACTTGTCCCTGTGAGGCCCCCAGGAGGGGCTTCCTGTGAGCATGGGTGAGGGGCCTGGACAATCACAAGAGTCTTTCCCAAGAACTGAGAATTTCTCCAACAGGGCAGAGATTTTAAAATCCTGACAGTCACCTATCAATTTCATCCTGGGGACCCCATGGTTAGCAATCAAGGTCAAGAAGAACAAAAGTGCTTTTATTCTTCTCGTAAAGTAGTGGGCTGAGCCAATCGCTCTCTGGCTCCCAGGCTACAGGCACCTGAGTGTGCTCAAGGTGGAAGAAGATCCTAGTCCTACTCATCTTGTGGCATGCAGACTGGCATGCTGTGTAGGGGGACATCGGCTCAGAGAGCAGCGCCCCAGGCAGCTTTCCCAACCCTGCCCTGATACAAGGTATGTACAGGGAGGAGAAGCTGAGTCTCCTCTTAGTCTCTGAGTATCCAGCTCCTTACTCACTGCTGCAGGCAGCAAGTGCACAGTAAACAGCTGTTGAATTAAACGCAGTAAATGGCATCGACAAATTATTTCTTTAGGCATAAAAACAAAACCTTAGATCAGCCAAAAATAACAGCAATTAAAAATGGTATACCCTCCTGGAAAGGTACAAGGTTATCGCCAAGCCCAAATATTTTAAAACATTTGAAGTACTTTTATTTTTTTGAGACAGGGTCTTGCTCTGTTCCCCAGCCTGGAGTGCAGTGACATCATCATAGCTCACAGCAACCTCAAACTCCTGAGCTCAAGAAATCCTCCTGCCTCAGCTTCCCAAGTAGCTGGGGAGCACCACCACGACTGGCTAATTTTTCTATTTTTTGTACTGATGGGGTCTTTTCTTGCTCAGGTTGGTCTCAAACTCCTGGCCTCAAGCAATCCTCCTGCCTCAGCTTCCCAAAGTGCTAGGATGACAGGTGTGAGTCACTGCACCTGGCCTGAAGTACTTTAAAAAGATACTTTATATATATGTATACCTGTAACACTGTTGACTAAGATTAGTAACTTAATGATTATATGGAAGGAACTACCCAGAGATTAGAGACTGCATTCAATAAATCAGCACAAAACAAATCAGAGCACGAGTTTAAACAGTGAACGGCCCCCCCACCCAAAGTCCACCCTACATTCAAGAATGCTCTGCATGAAATGAGCACCTGGAGAGGCCATCTAGCCCCCAAACCCTCTCAACAAAGCCCAAATTTGATCCTTTCAAGGACATGTGTAGCCACCTCAGATTCAATACATGAAAATTATTTAAGACACAGAAACTTCAAGATGTGAAATGGAGACGCCCTAGCATACCTTCACAGACACTCTCCAGAGAGAAGTACGTGGTCTGGTTGATGTAGCCGGCACTTTCCATTAGAGAAGTCACACAGCCGATCAGCATGCGGGGGCTGGAGTTTGACAGCCCCCCACTGTGGTTCTTGCTGTCGTCTTCCCATTTATCAGAGACAGCTTCTACCTGCAGGACAGAGAGGCAGCTTTTCAAACCATAATAAGAGGACCATGAGAAAAGCAAACTATAGGCCAGTATCCCTGTCTTAGTCCATTAGGGCTGGGAATTCTGGGATCAAGGTGCTGGTGGATCCAGGGTCTGGTGAGTGGCCTTGTCCTGCTTCATATGTGACATCTTCTCGATGCAGCCTTACCTGGTAGGTCGGGGGGGCGGCAGTTCTGCAGGGTATGTCTTATAAGGGCTTCACCCTCATGACTCAATAACCATCAAAGCCACCACCTCCTTTTATTTATTTATTTATTTCAGCATATTATGTGGGTACAAATATTACGGTTAC